>CM053407.1:122760489-122796027 GCA_028644305.1 Xerus rutilus | reverse complement strand
AGAACATACAGCAAACTCATGAAGAAAAAGCCCAGGCAAGGCCTCTGGGAAGTGGAGGTGAGGAACTGTAACCAATCTCCTGAAAGCAACTCTGCTGCGACCGAGGAGCCGGCAGGTTTCCCTTTGGCATCAGCGCACACCAGGTCTCCACTGCTTAGAGCTTTGGAGCAGCTCGACTGAACCAGCAGTGCAGTGACAGCCCAAGTGACTGTGGGCACAAGCACTGCGCACACAGCAGGTCCCGGGGGACAAGAGAAACAGCACAGTGATGCCCAGACCCCTCCATCGGACACCGTCAGTGTGGCCCTAACAGCTCTGGGAAGTTACCAGCGACGGCTGTCGTGTTTTCTGAGATGATGATCATCACGTTTGTTAAGCTTACAGAAGCTTCACTGCTTATCTGAGTTTATGAACAGCAAATGAAAAGATTACCTCCTCACACGTCATTTCTCTGCGGCCATCTTCCATTTGGTTATTTCCCTCTTCTATGTCCTGGTTTCCCAGCAGAGAAATTTCCTCCTCGCTATCTTTCCTTACGAGTGTGTAGCCACTCTAACAAGCAAAAGGGCAGAGTCAGTGGCCTGACATCAGAAGGTCGTGATCACACTAGTTTCTTGTTTCTCTTAACAATGCAGCTCTTTGGGAACAAAACAGTTCTCTGAAAGAAAATAAGCCTTTAAAAGGAAATTCTACCCAGGCGCAGTGGCACATGCCTGTAATCCCAGCACTTAGGGAGGCTGAGGCAGGAGAATTGCGAGTTCAAAGCCAGCCTCAGCAACAGCAAGGCGCTAAGCAACTCAGTGAGACCCTGTCTCTACATAAAACACAAAATAGGGCTGGGGATGTGGCTCAGTGGTCGAGTGCCCCTGAGTTCAATCCCCGGTACCAAAAAAAACAAAGGGAAATTTCAACATGCTACAACATGGATACAGCCTGGACACAGCGTATGTGTGTGACTTCAGGGCATGAAGTCAGGGACAAGAGGACAAGCACACGACCCCACCTCTAGGAGGCGCTGAAACGGTCAGATTCAGAGAAACAGACAACAGCATTCTGCCAGGGTTTATAGAGAAAGAAGAGGGAGTTTATACAGTTTCAGATCTGCAAAAGGAAAAAGTTCTAGGAACGGACAGTAACGCATGAACTATAAATGTACTTGATGGCTAAAGTGATAAAAAATAAGTTGAACACACGATAACTGGTTGTAACTAGGTGACAGAACTAAGGACTTTTTTTTTGGTACTAGAGATTGAACCCAGAGGTGCTGTACCACTGAGCCACAGTCACCAGCCCTTTTTGTTTGTATTATGAGACAGGGTCTCACTAAGTTGCTAAAATTGGCCTTCAACTTGCAATCCTCCTGCCTCAGCCTCCCAAGTTGCTAAAATTACAAACGTGCACTACTGTGCCCAGCGAGGACACCATTTTCTATATCTTATATAATTTAATGAGCTCCAAACAGGCTCACTGCACTTACGCTGCATCTGTGTCCACAAGCCTGGGACTCGCAAGCTCTGCAGGCTCTTGCGGAACAGGCGCCATCGATGTGCTAAGTGAAGGAAGCTTGGCTCTCCATCAGCACAAACACCAGTCCTTTTAGCAGACTAAAAGACCTGCTCACAGCTGGGTAACACACACCTGGAGGCACACTTACCCGGCTCACGCCAAAGCAACTGCGCCCATTGTGCAGCCATAACAGAAAAAGTGGTTTTCCCAAGAAGAGAACGGGGACAGACAGCGCTGTAACCACCAGCAGCACCTTCTGGACGTGCTCCTGCAGGGGCGCAAGGGAGA
Source organism: Xerus rutilus (assembly GCA_028644305.1). Lineage (NCBI taxonomy): Eukaryota > Metazoa > Chordata > Mammalia > Rodentia > Sciuridae > Xerus > Xerus rutilus. Next base: position 122,794,233 of record CM053407.1, on the reverse strand, counting down.
AGGTCAGGAGAACACAAACGGGGCAGCAGCACCAGGGGACGCGGTCACGGTGGTGAGCTGCAGCCTCGGTGTCCCAGGGCAAGGCACCCCGAGAGCTGTGGGCCACATGCTCAGCGCGACGCCAGAGCCGCGGAGCGCAGCAATGCCAGTGCGGGAGCAGCACTCTGCTTCAGGTCAGTGGGAAGGGTTGGGAACCCTGAGTGGAGTCAGCTCTAGCTGATGATTTGCTGAAAACACCATTAATGAGAAAACAGACACACAGCAGAATACTTTTTTATACTCAGATGTCTTGGGTTTTTAAAATTGTTATGATAAGAACTATTTGAGGGCTGGGGATGTGGCTCAGTGGTCGAGTGCCCCTGGGGAGAGCCAGGTGCCGTAGCACAGGCCTGCGACCCCAGAAATCCGAAAGCTGCAACGAGGGTGGCACGTGAGGCCAGCCCCAGCAACTCAGCGAGGCCCCCTCTCAAAAAAAAGTACAACCGGCTGGGGATGTAATCTGTGAGAAGGCACCCCCGGGGCAATCCCCAGTACCAGAAACAATAAAAACACAAGTGCAGATTGGTAGTTGCTCAGAACTAGTTCAAGAGCAAAGCAGGGGCAGGGTGCAGCTCAGGGCCGGAATGCAGGCTTGGGACGCACAAGCCCGGAGTTGTGTCCCCAACACTAAAACCCGACTGACACACCCTCTCATTTGTAGCCACTGCAGCTGTGAACATCAGCTGGCAGTGGCTGTCCTGTGCCTGTCACCCTTAGTAGCCATCCCCATCTTAAAAATAGGTTCCAGGGCCACTTGTGTGTCTGGGCAAGAGGTCGCACTGTCCTTGTACCATCAACACAATGCACTCCTCAGACACCCAGAGAGGTGGTGGCCACAGGTAGAACCACCTCAGAAATCCTGGGCCGTGGAGTTGTGTGGACCTGGGTTCCAGCCCCAGCCCTACCAGCTATGGAGTGACCAGGTCCAGCTTGAACTACAGGCTGTCATCAGCACAGTGGACGACAGCACCTGCCTGCAGAGCTGCCGTGAGAACTGAGAAGGAACGCAGGCTCGGATGTGCAGTCGGTGCTGGACGAAGGCATGAGCTTTCCAGGGGCCTCTGCCCACGGAACCCCCGACACATTACCCGCCTCCACCTTATTCTATGTTTCTATAAGATAATGATAAAATACAACTTTTAAAAACCATGAACAAGAGAAACAGAAATAAAAGTAGGAATGCAGAAAGCTCCAAGACTGCACGCATGGAGCTTGCCAACGGAGCCCACGGAACATGGAAACTGGGGACACTCCCGCAGGGAGTGCACAGCACTGGGGACAGGACGGCTCAGGACAGCCAGGGTCCCCACGCTGGCACCTCTCTGAACACCCTGGGTCTCTGCATGGCATGCTGAGCGGCACCTGCCCTGCCATCCTTGGGGAGGACGACTCTGGGCACTTGCAGAAGGAGCCCTGATGTCCAGGGCAGAGTCTCAGCACAGCATCCGGAGCAGGACTGGCACAGTCTGGTGACAGCGCAGGGAGACCCAGGCCTCCCAGACTCCCGAGGGCTGCGGCCAGCACCCTCACCAGCTGTGCGGATGGAGCAAGGGGAGCAGGGAGCGCGAGGTGGGCCGGGGCGCCACTCACCTGCCCCGGGTAGAGGCCGCTTGTCCCACTTGCCGGGAATATAAACATGTTGATGAACTCAATCAGAATGCTGGGGGCTTCCCTGGAAGTTTCTGCCGAAAACACAAGCCACTTATAGACAATCATGAAGATAAGGTATCCGAAAATGCAGAGCATGAAGAGGAGCTCCGGGATGGAGACCAGGAAAATATTGAACTTCTTCCTGAAGTGCCTAGAAGACAAGCAGCCATCAACCCAGGGCCACGCGCAGACAGGCGAGAGCAGAGGTGGGCAGAACCCTGACTCAAACAACAAGGGCCACCTCAAGGTGATGCCCCTGGTCAAAGAGAAGACAGGAGAAATGACCAAGACCAGTGCCAGCCGGGCGCGGTGGCACACGCCTGTAATCCCAGCACTCAGGAGGCTGAGGCAGGAGGATCGTGAGTTCAAAGCCAGCATCAGCAAGGGCGAGGCACTAAGCAACTCAGTGAGACCCTGTCTCTACATAAAACACAAAATAGGGCTGGGGATGTGGCTCAGTGGTCGAGTGCTTGCCTTGCATGCGTGGGGCACTGGGTTCGATGCTCAGCACCACATAAATAAATAAAATAAAGATATCATGTCCATCTACAACTAAAAATTTTTTTTAAAAAATGTTCTATCTTAAAGAGGCTATTGTAAAAATTCTTAAGTTTCCAATCATTTTAAGACTCAAGGCTCCAACACTAAACCACACCAAGTGTGTTTAGAGGATAGTAAACAGGAACAAAAGGGGGCCATCGCTTCCTTTCACCTACTAGCTCTAAACAACATAAAAACAAAGAGGTTTCCAACTTATAAAATCAAAAGGCACATGGCAGAGTTCATCCCTGACTTGAATGTGCTCAGCCCACGTCTCCTCCTGAGCAGGGGCTCCCTGAGGGCAGGGCTTTTCCTCCCGTGCTCCTCGCTGCAGAGACGCCAGTGCCTAGGACAGCGCCGGGCACGGTGTGCACTCAACACACACGCGGGAGGAACTAACCTGTGCACACAAACCTGAGTGATCAGAACAGACTCGTGTGATGTGATTCAGAGCCCACCACCCGCCCCTTCCCCAGTCCAAGCAGCCCAGGAAGGTTAAGAAGGGCCAAACTTGGTTCACAAACACAGCTTTAAAAGATCTATACTTACAAGTGGTTAAATATTCCCAGAGTGACACCAAAAGTCATGTGGACGATTCCTAAAATCACAGACATTTTCATTTTGAAAGAATTTAGGAAAGTGAGGCGATTTGTTGCCAAGTTCCAAATCTGAAGACCAAACAAAACAGAAAGAAACCTTTAACTTCCTCCAACAGGTCATTGAAGAGGCAGCTCTAAATTTACAAAGAAACAACATTCCGACTTTTCTCTTGATGCTGTCTACGTGGGGACCACTGATTTTGTTAAACCAGGGCCACAGACTGTCAGAAAGCAATCCCATCGAAATAAAAGCCAAGCCATGTGTGGTGGCACAGGTCTGTGACCCAGCAACTCAGAAGACTGAGGCAAGAAGACGGCTTGTTCACAGCCAGTCTCAGCAGGTTATAAATAATAGGAAGGGCTGGGGCTGCAGCCCAGCGGTTAAGCGCACCTGGGTTCTACCCCCAGGAACAACAATGAAAAAACATACAATTCAAAAATTGCTAAGTGCAACAACACAGATGCAGGGAGTGACCAGAAAGAAAAGCAAGGGACAGCCTTGAGGTGCAGGAGCTCGGCTCCCTCTGCCACCCGAGGAAGGAGCCAGGCTGGCACAGGCCCGGGGCACAGGCCTCTCTCACCCTGGCAAGGGGACGTACGCCCGGGTTGCGGCGTGCTCACAGCCACGTTTAACACGCCCTGACCTGAGGATTTGCTAATAATGTAACTTCAAAAAGAAAAGAAAAAAAAAACTGAAAGCAGAAACACAGCAAGCGGCCAAGCTGCTGCAGGCCGAGGGCTGGGCAGACTCCAGGTGGTGACTGAGCTCCCTGGCTGAGCTAAGTGCTGACATCAAAGCACCAGGGAGCTCCCAGGCAGCCGTGACTCAACACCCAGAGGTCCCCGCTCAGTGACTGCTTCTCCTCTTCTCTGAAAATTAACTTCCGCAGCACCTGTCAAGAGGACTGGGAGTGCGCTGGGGCGGGGGCGCAGCGGTGGAGCGCTTGCCTCGCACGTGGGAGGCACTGGGTTCGATCCTCAGCACCACATAAATGAATAAATAAAGGTCCATCAACAACTAAAAAAATTTTTAAAAAAAGAGGACTGGGAAGAGGGAAACACGGCCTATTAGGATGAGAACACAATCGTTCTACTTAAGTAAGAATAAGAGTTTAGAAGGAACTGGGTAGAACAAATGGGACCAGCCAAACTTACTGACTTAAATAGATCCACTCCATCAGAAGGGCAGGAGAGGAGAGGGAGACAAAGCCCAGCAGCCAGGGGAACGACGCACGTGCCCACAGCCAGGTCACTGGCACGGTCTTTTTCCCCCCACTTGCAGTGCTGGGGACAGAACCCAGGACCTCACACTTCAGGCAAGTGCTCTGCCACTAAGCCGCACCCCAGCCCCACAGCCGGCCTCCCCGGAGTGTTAGCCAACGCCTCTTGGGTGGAGGGGGAGGCGGGAACGAGAACACCTGCTCCCTCCCATCTTCATGGGGAGGTTGCAATGGCCCAAGGCAGATAGCAGGGGCTCCTGGGCAGGGTTTGTGGGAGCTACCCACACGTTTGCAGGAACTGGGGAACGTCATGCCTGGTTTTAAAATTAAAGTAATGACAACAAAACTGTGCCCCAATTTTCCCCACTGGCCCAACACACAAACTGCCTTCCTTGGTTCCTTTATGCAGAAACATTTCTTTTCTGAAAGGAGGGCCATGGAGGACGAGCGAACCTGGCTGCGAAGAGCTCTATCTTAAACTGCAGTAAGTGTTTCGAGTTTCCAATTACAGACTTGAGTCATGGCATTAAATGACACAAATGTTTAGAGAGAGGAATAAAAAAGCCGGGCACGGTTGCCACGCCTACAATCCCAGGGGCTTGGGAGGCCGAGGCAGGAGGATCCTGAGTCCAAAGCCAGCCTCAGCAACTTAGCAAGGCCCCGAACAACTTAGGGAGACCTTGCCTCTAAATAAAATATAAAAGGGGCTGAGGATGTGGCTCAGTGGTTGAGTGCCTCAGGGTTCAATCCCTGGTACAAAAAATAGATATATGAAAGAATGAAGGAGACATATTACAAGATACTAGGAGCTTGGGGAGCACAGATCACAGCACGCCAGACTTGTCCACTCTGCCTGGCTGGCTCCTACTGTCCACGATTACACCTACCCTCTGAACAACCTGGGGTTGCTCCTAAGACTTCTTTGCAGGAGAGCTCCCCCTAAAGACGGGGTGGCATGGGGGACCTGCCTTGTGTACCCCAGGACCCTTAGCCTTGGGGGCCCAGCCAGGCCCCTTGTGGGGTCGGTGCGGGGGAGCCTGGCATCCGGGACAACTTCACTCCCCCTCAAACAGTTCCCCCACTTCAAACAGCCACCCCGCAGGCACCACATGGCCTTAAGCTTCTTCTAGCCACTCAACTGCACTTTATTTCAATATCAAACGGTAAACAATTCATGTTAACAAAGCAGAGATTCGAGCAGCAGCCTGCATTCCCTGGCTCCCTACATGCCCCTTTCTCTACAGGAGAGGCTGGACACCGTGCGCCTCTCCCACACTGAGTGGCTTCCCAGGAGCAGAGCGCCACCTCTCCCGCTGCATAAATGGCAGGCGGTGCACAGCGGAGCCACGACGTCCAGGCCGCAGCCACTCAGAACACCTCCCTCACTAGGAGCCTAAGAACTATGCCAGTCTAAAAAAGGCCGTGCCAGTTACAAGGAGCTGGGGCCACAGAGTAACAGGGGGCGACGGGCACACTCACTGGGTCAATTCCAAAAGGATAAGGGCCTCGGAACACGCCAGGAACAGCTGGGTCCAACTGCAGAACCCTGTTGTGCCTCACGACGCTGTCGCTGTAACACAAGAGAGTGAGTGGGACGGCAGGAAGGCCTGGCAGCCCCCGCGCCCAGGGGTGGCACTCACTTCCACAGCACCGTCTTCTGCGCCTGCTGAGCGTGACTGGAGCTGTACATGGCAGACACGTTCCACCGGGAGCCGAAGATGTTGACTGACTTGGAGAAACAGTCGTTGTAGATGAGGCCCGTGTACACCGAGAACAGCCCCATGAGCAGGAGGATGTAGCGGCCATTGAAGAACATCCTCAAGATCTGTGAAGGCAAAGTGCCCGCCAAGCAGGCCCCGCAGGAAACTGCATCCACAGGACACACACGCACGTTGGCATGTTCCTGTTGCTTCTCTCGGGGCGTCTCAGAAAACCCCCTAGCGTAACGGATGTCCCTGTCACCCAGGGGTGACACTGACACCACCCAAGCTAACACCCTGGTGACAGCTCCCGAGTCCAACAGAGGACAGTGAGGAAGCTCCCCGCAGAAGGGCTGGTGGACTGGTTACCTCCTGCGACTGGTTCAGTCCGGGACGATCTTCATTCACCACCAACAAGAGGGCAAACAGGAACATCACAAAGCCGTGGCCAAGGTCTCCGAACATCACGGCAAACAGGAACGGGAACGTGATGATGGTGAAGAGAGCTGCGGGGAGGGGACGTGAGAGCTCCGTCAGCAGGTGGCCGCGGCCCCCGGGCTGGAGGAGAGGCTGCATGTGAAGCCGTGCACTAAGGAGACCACCCAGCAGCAGCGGGGCCTGCTGCCCACACCCTCCTGCCTCGACTTGATGTACAGGACCGACACGTGCCAACGCCCCACCTGGATTCACTTCCCTGTAGCTCCCGACGCCATAAGCGTCCACAATGTTCTGAAATCCCTCGGTGAATCTGTTGGTCCGGATTAGGGTCGGGGGTGTTTCTTTTGTGGGGATCGTGTTCATAAATGAGGGGATGGTAGCACCGCTCGCTCTCTTTTGTGCAAAAAAAGAAAAAGAAAGACATCACTGTCCAAGAAAAAATGATATTCAACACATTTTGGCTCACGCTCTGGTAAATTCCCTGTGTGGTTATGGTGAAGTAGGAATCCCCATTCAAGAGACCCAAGGACCAGAGGTTGGAAGAAGTCCCCGGGGCTGGGGTCTCCCAGGAGGAAGATCCGGGCAGAGCAGAGGCAGACGAATGAGGAGCTGGGTGAGGCACACCCAGGCAGGAGGCGACCCTGAGCCACTAGCATAAAACTGAAATTGAGGTCTCTGTCTCTTAGAAATGGTCGAGAAAAAGGAAGTTGGAGACAACTATTACCTAAGAAAAATGGACAAGAATAAACCAAAATGCCAACATTAGCATAACAGTGTGACAAAATCATATACACAGTATTTTCCTTCAGTGTTTACAATTCTTCTGAAACACATATTGATCTGTGATGAGGCAAAAAAAGAGCCAACAGAGATTAGTAAGAAGACCAGCAGGGCAAAGGATACAGACAGTTCACAACAAAAGAAAAGCCCCGTTCCCTGAGCACAGAAGGCGCTGGCCGCACTGGTGGGAAGAGAAGGGGGCAGTGGCACCAGCACCAGCTGACCAACCAGGCCACCCAGGGCGTCCCTCCCGCTGGGAGATCAACACATGTTAAATGCCAGAGGTCAAGTGTGCATCACTGCAAAGGAATTCATAACTTGGAAACTACCTAAATAAACTATGGTGCACACATACAACAGAATTTTTTTTTTTTGGTACCGGGGATTGAACTCAAGGGCACTCGACCACTAAGCCACATCCCCAGCCCTATTTTGTGTTTTATGTAGAGACAGGGTCTCACTGAGTTGCTGAGCACCTCGCCGTTGCTGAGGCTGGCTTTGAACTCGTGATTCTCCTGTCTCAGCCTCCCTAAGTGCTGGGATTCAGAATATTTGTTATTAAAAAAAACAGGCAAGTCTTACTGAGTGAAAAGAACAGTATGAATAGCACAAAACTTTTGCAAAAGGAAAGAAAAAGCAAAGCTATTCATATCTGCTTATCTATGATTAAGTAACTCAAAGACAGGACAGAACTAAAAAGCCACCTCTGAGGCAGCACTGAGCCAACGTGGCTGCACACAGAAGGAAGCCACTTCTCTGGCTTTTTTTTAAAAATATATGCCTCTTTACTTGTAAACCACGTGAACATACTACTCATTCAGAAGAGTGATTTAGAGTGCATGGACACACGTGTGTCCTGGAATGACCAGCTCTCCATGACCACCTCAAAGCAGGGTCCATTCAGGGCCTCCCCAGCTCCATGAACTTCTCCTTCTTGACTGCCCGTCGAGGTCCCGGCAAGCAGGCAGTCTTACCGAGCCCTCCTCCAGCGCCCGGCGCAGGTCCCGCAGATCCGCCTCAGGACACCAGACCTCGGCAATGAGGCACTTGTTGGTGACGTCAAAGCTGCACATGTTCAGCATGTGGTAAATGGCTTTCATTTTCTTCACCTGGATGACGCGGCTGTACACTGACTCAGCGGCTTTACACAGCACTTGCCTTAAATAATCCTCAGTTTTGTGAAGCACCTGGGTGAGAGCAGATGTGGGTGCTGTCCAGGCCTTGTCACCCAGTCCCGGCTTCCCTGGGGGAGTTCTCGCCCTGATGGTGGGTTCACCAGGGTAGCACCATAGGGGCAGGGCAGTAAACACCTGCTCACAGTGAGCTCGGGAGGCTGTCTCCTGGGAAAGGACCCCAAGGGCCCAGGAAAGGGAAGATGTCCTCACTGTGGCAGTGTGATGGCTGGCCGGGCCCAGATGGCCTCTTGGACTCCCACCCACCGCCTCAGCACTGGAAACCCCCGACTCCCTTCTCTCCCTTCTGCGAAGAAATCCCCTTTTGCTTAAGCAAGTCTGGATCTGCTTCTTGCCACCTGCCAAGGACCCTCACTGACATCAGAAGAAACATGGTTTTAACCAGTGCAGATAATATGATGCCCGGCACCTCAGTGAGGCCTGCCTGTCCTTTGTGGTCAAGGATGCCCATTCGACATATCAAAGACGACCAAAGAGGGCTGGGATTGTGGCTCAGTGGTAGAGCGCCTGCCTCACATGCGTGAGGTACTGGGTTCCATCCTCAGCACCACATAAAAATAAATAAAGAGGGCTGGGGCTGTAGCTCAGTGGTAGAGTGCTTGCCTAGCATGCGTGAGGCACTGGGTTCGATCCTCAGCACCACATACAAATTTTAAAAAAAATAAAGCTATCGTATCCATCTACAACTAAAAAAAGTATTTAAAAAAAAAAAAAAAAGACAACCAAAGAATCTTTTTTGAAAGTCCCAACATTGCTATGTCAGTTTCTAACAGGCTGCTAAAATGGAACTTCCCTGAGTAAAGGGATGCTCTCACCTCCTAATTTGCCCAGTTTTTCATGTTAAAAGAGAGCAAACAGGGCTTAGGGCTGCAGCTCAGTGGTAAAGCACTTGCCTAGCATGTGTGAGGCACTGGGTTTGATCCTCAGCACCACATAAAAGTAAACAAATAAAATAAAGGTATGAGACTGAGATTGTGGCTCAGTGGCAGAGCGCTTGCCCCTCACGTGTGAGGCACTGGGTTTGATCCTCAGCACCACATAAAAATAAGTAAAACAAAAATAAAGACACTTTGTTCATGTATAACTAAAAAATATTAAAAAAAAAAATAAAAGTATGCTGTCCACCTACAACCACAAAAAAAATTATTAAAAAAAAGAGAACAGACGGTCTAGTGAATGTTCTCAACCCGGAAACAAGGGGACAGGAGTGTCGGGTCTACTCACAGTGTAGAGATCCTGGATCCGCGTATTCAGCCCCTCCTGAATCTCTCTCCGCTCCTCGGCAGTGTTGGGATAGGGGTAGATGTGGCAGTGGTAACTAGGGGACAGGATTAAATACAGCCTCACATCAGCAGGGCTAAAGAGCTGCTTCTAACACAAGAACTAGAATCAATTTTCCACCAGGCACATATCCTTCTGGAATGAAAGGAAAGCAGCTCTTGGAGCAAACGCTAGGGCACAGCCTGCCAGGGCAAGGTCTTGGGCAGACACGCAGCGGTACTGCTGGATTAGACAGACTTAGCAAGCTCGCTCTTGGATTCAAATTCCACTCCTGCCCTCGGTGATGTGGGAAGCATGTTTCCAACTCCAACTTTCTGAAACTTACCAGCACCCGAGGCTGGGAATCATTAGACAGGGCGAAAACACAAAGCCAAGGAGGTGCACAGCCCAAGACAAAAAGGAAGAAGCAAGTTCTGCTCAGGAGCAATGGCCTCGGGTGCATCTGCGCCTCCCTGACTTCAGTAGCCAGGGTTCTCCCAGGGGCCCTGACACCCAGGCCACACCAGGGAATGCTGGCTGTCCCCAAACTGCAGTTGCTCCCACATCACCTTCATGTATTTTTCTATTATTGTTTTGACTCTCTGGGTACCAAAGATTATACTGAGCCACATTCCCAGTCCTTTTTATTTTATTTTCAGATAGATAGCTAAGTTGCCGAGGATGGCCTTGAACTTGAGATCCTCCTGCCTCAGCAGGTGTGCGCCACAGTGCTAACACCTCACCCTAATATGCTAATCCACACTTAGCATTCAGCCTTTGAAAAATTAAAAGATCCACTCCAGCCTTCTCCTGAGCAACACATCTGTAAAATCAGAGTCTGCTGAGCTGCGAGAAGCTTTTCTAATCAACATGACATTAAAAAAACAAAAAGCCTGTCCAGCTGGCACCTCAAAATTACTCGCCATATGATCAGTGAGAATCAAACTGGTAAACAGAAAATACCCAACCCTTGCCCCCTCCCTCAGGAAACAAGGATCTCACATGCCCACTGGAGAGACATGAGGGGATCCTGTGGGGTTTTGTCTGGCTTTTGCTAAGTGTCTCCTTGGTGACACGGAGAAGCCACAGACTGCTTCTCATGTGGCACTATTCCACACGTCCTGGAGGCTGGTGCTACCTGAAGCCTTTCACCTGCACTGCCTCAGCGAGTCCTGGCAGCCTTACCAGAAAAGACTCACTGTTGCCTTTCATGGATGAAGAACCAAGGCTCGTCCCTTGTCCATGTCAGCCCAGTAAGACGGGGGCCAGGCAGGCTGAGCCAGGCAGGCCACTCAGAGGGCCCGCTTCCCCATCCGCCACATCCCGGCCCGGGAGGCAGAGCAGAAGCTGCCCTCGGGGCACTGTGTGCTCAGCTGTGATGGGGAGCCTGACCTCTAGCTAAATGCTACAGGGAGACACCAAACAGGAAAAATGAAGAGCTGGTGCCGCACTGCACGCCTACAGAGCCAGCGACCAGGAGGCCGAGGCAAGAAGACCACAAGTTCAAGGTCGGCCTGGGCAACTGAGCAAGACCTTGTCTCAAAGCCAAATAAAAAGGGCTGGGGATGTGGCTCAGAAGTAAAGTGACCCTGAGTTCAATCCCTGACATGGAAGAAAAAGAAAATTTGATTCTTTCCTCAAATAATCTGAAGCTTTGAGACTCAAAGGGAGAAAAATCAGCTCTGGGATTATAATTAGCATGGCCTCTACTTTCAGGCAAGAGAGAAGACCAATCAAGTGTTTAAGAACTTGGCCTCACAGCAACAAAGTCATGGAGCAACACCCGCAGCCTCCGCACCCAAGTACTTCTCTGAGTGCTGAGGAGAGTGAAGGGAAACTGGCAGGTGCTGAACCTCAAGAGATTAACGGCAGGAAGTGCTTCCTCTTACCAGTCACATATCTTCTTGACCTTGTGGCCAATCTGCTCTCCCCAAAAGGATATCAAGAACACGTACCATTTTATGACTTCTCCCTACAAAGAGCAATAGAACCGTCAGTTCTGCGCACGTGACGTGCAGATCCTGGCTGCTCCCGCTGTCAGAGTTCGTTCCCTTGTTCACGAGTGTCGTGCCCCATTATCTGCAGACCCCAGGACTGCAGCTCCTGCTACAGCATGCCAAAGCAGACGTGTCTTCAGTCATCAGCAGAGCAGCCAGAAATTGTAGGACCTGATGCCATGTGACCAAGTAGCTCCAGCAGGCGAGACCTGCCTCTTCATCTCAGCTCAAACCATAACCAAGCTTCCTTACAGTCTATTCTCTGCCACGTTTTCCCCACCACCGTGCCTTGCGAGAAACACGTGGCAGAAGCCATGCAAGACACGGGCCCTGGGCCACAGTTGAATGGGAGTAAGTCAGGAATACATATTAAGTAAGGAGTCTAAAGAGAAACAAATAAAATCAGGTCGTAGACTGGCCAGCTGAGGAAGCGCTGGGCCCACAGGCTCGCAGAAACTCAACACTGAATTGTCCTAGAAGCAATAATTCCGTATTTGGTAGTTCAGTTTTGTTGACTTAAAATATAATTAGTGCAAATAATGAGAATAAACTGTATTTACACATTTTCAACAAAACAGAATTGTGTCATTGTTTTAGGAGGGCCGGGGAAAAGCTCAGTGCAAGAGTGCTTCTCAATGAGATAGGAGAATCGCAAGTTCAAAGCCAGCCTCAGCAATGGCGAGGCACTAAGCAACTCAGTGAGACCCTGTCTCTACATAAAACACAAAATAGGGCTGAGGATGTGGCTCAGTGGTCGAGTGCCCCTGAGTTCAATCCCCAGTACCAAAAAAAAAAAAAAAAAAAAAAAAAAAAAAAAGAGTGCTTCTCAAGTGCACGAAGTTCGATTCTCGGCCCAGAAAAAATAAAACAACCGAGAAGCATTTTACCTATAAGCCAAGCAGCTCCACACGTGCTCAGGACAGAGCAGTGAGTAAGACACAGAAGCCCAGCCCAGAGAGGAGCTGAGGCTCAGGCCCACGGCCAGGGGCGCCATGAGAGAAGCCGCGTGCGCGTGGAGAGGAGCGCTGACAGGGAGACGGGAGGGAGCGTGGTGCACGAGCTCACGCAGGGTGGCGAGGACAGCAGGGAAGCAGATGAAGGAGTCAACTGCATGGCTCTGGGGAGGATAACCAGGGAAGGAGGACATCCAGGGAAGGAGGACATCCAGGGAAGGAGGACATCCAGGGAAGGAGGACGCAGGCAGATGCATGCTCGGGAGGAGAAGGGGCGCAGAAGGGGACAGCAGGAGCACAGCAGGCAGGACGTGATGAGGCCACACCGTGATGAGGCCACACTGTGCTGCAGGAAGCCACTGCAGGGTCCCCGAGCAGAGGGGTGGAATGAGCTGGCGGACAGCAGGGGGCAGGCAGGCTGCTGCAACCCGGAGGTGAGACAGATGTGGCAGGTGGCCCGACCGTGAGAGTGGCCGGGCAGGAAGAAGTGGGCAGAGTCCTCGTATCTAAGAGGCAGGTGGCCAGTGAGAGGTGAGGAAAGGGAAGAGTCAGGCTGACCCAGGGTCCCGGCCACTCAGCTGAGGAGGTGCAGCCGTCATGTCCTGAGAAGGGGCCTGCGCGGGCAGGCGTCAGGAGAAGAGCAGGACTGAGGCACAGGACGGGGCAGACCCGAGCCTGGAGCCCTGCACGGAGGGCGGCATCTACACCCTGGAAGGTGGGTCTCTGTGAGGAGGGTCCCTGCACTTTGTTCTGCACCTGCAGCTGCTGTGGGCCGGCCCCTGCCGGGTGATCATGGCATTTACTCACTGTTTCAGGGTCTTCCAGGGACTCGTCCAGCTCTGCATAGGTCACGATGGTATATCCTTTGCACACCCTCCACAGCATTTTTTCAAATGCGTCAACTTTGCCTTGGTGAATTAGGCCAGACACAAACCTGAGACGACGAAGACAACCTGTGGTCAACTAGAAGCAATGAGTGTCCTCCAAGCGCATCAAAGGATGAAGACCAGACCTCTGGCAAATGGCGGAGCCAGCTGACGGCCCTCCAACTGCAATCACCTCAAATGCCGACCAAATAAATATTTCTTAAACACCCTTTTAAGAGGACACCTGGAGCCAGGCGCAGTGGTGCACGCGTGTAATCCCAGCACTTAGGGAGGCTGAGACAGGAGGATCGCGAGTTCAAAGCCAGCCTCAGCAATGGCGAGGCGCTAAGCATCTCAGTGAGACCCTGTCTCTACATAAAACACAAAATAGGGCTGGGGATGTGGCTCAGTGGTCAAGTGCCCCTGAGTTCAATCCCCGGTACCAAAAAAAAAAAAAAAAGATACCTGGCCCTATAATAAAGGAAGACTCTCGGGATCCAAAACTAAAATAGGATGTTCTAACTGTCAAGATGCATTACACTGGGCTGGGGTTGTGGCACAGTGGTAGCATGCTCACCTAGCATGCGTGAGGCACTGGGTTCGAGCCCCAGCACCACATAAAAATAAACTAAAGGTATTGTGTTCACCTACAACTAAAAATATATATTTAAAAAATGTGTTATACTGACCTAGGATCTCACAGCCCTGGGTTTAATGCCAGCATGAGGGATGGGAACAGGGACTGGGTCCAGATGAGGCATAGAGATGGTCCTGACCCCCACTAGCTGGGACTTCTTGACCAAAGGGCTACACCTCAGTCTATGTGGCCTAGAAAATAATCTATCTTGTAAAGGAGCCTACAAATAAATTTACTTTTTCAGCTTTGGCTCTGAATGGAGAGAGGTCTTCCCTGAGAATTTGTACCCACAGGTTAGAATTCAGTCAGGATTGTGGCTTAAGTTTGCATTACTTCCAAATTAAAAACAAAAAACAAACAAAAAAACCAAATCAACCAGCCCAGCAGTTGTGCACAACTGTAATCCCAGTGACTCAGGAGGCTGAGGCAGGAAGATCCCAAGTGTAAAATCAGCCTCAGCAACTCAGCAAGACCCTCAGCAACTTAGTGAAACCCTATATCAAACAAAAACTCAAAAAAGGACTGGGGAGGTAGCTCAGTAGTAAAGTGGCCCTGGGTTCAATCCTCAGTGCCAAAATATAAACAATCAATCAATTCTAAAAACCCATGCTAGCCAGGTACGTTGGCCATGCCTGTAATCCCAGCAATTTGGGAGGCTGAGGAAGGAGGATCATGAGTTCCAAGCCAGCCTCAGCAACAGCGAGGCGCCAAGCAACTCCATGAGACCCTGTCTCTAAATAAAATACAAAATAGAGCTGGGGATGTGGCTCAGTGGTCAAGTGACTCTGAGTTCAATACCCAGTACCCGCCCTCACACAAAAAAATCCCACACTAATAAAACCAATGTAAATGATTCCAGGCTGGTAGAGCACTCCAAGGTGCTCTATTGACAAATATAAAAACAAATTCTCTCTGGAGGAATATATCCTCAGACTAAACCTCATGGAACACCTTCAGATAAGGAACTGAGGAACCTAAGTTAATAAAATAAATAAATAAACCACAAGTCACACAAGGAAACGAGGTGCTGTCAGTTCCAGTAAACAGGAAGAATAAACAGCAAATGGAAACCCTGAAGGCAGGGCTGATAAACATGAACCAGCTCGGGTTAGCCCCTACATTTCCACCAGACAGGACTTGATGCTTCAGTGACCAACGATCTCCTGCTTACAGGAGGGACACTGAGGGACACCACTGTCACTCAGCCCCCACTCCTTATATCAAAGAAGAAAGATCCATCATGTTGAGCTTAAAAGTCAGCACAGCCGGGCGTGGTGGCTCACGCTTGTAATCCCAGCACTTAGGGAGGCTGAGACAGGAGAATCACGGGTTCAAAGCCAGCCTCAGCAGTGGCGAGGCACTAAGCAACTCAGTGAGACTCTGTCTCTACATAAAAACACAAAATAGGGCTGGGGATGTGGCTCAGTGGTCGAGTGCCCCTGAGTTCAATCCCCAGTACCAAAAAAAAAAAAAAAGTCAGCACAGCTGAGCAACTCAGCTCAACAGGCACAGGGGTACAGGGTTCTCAAATATTCATTCAGTCACAGGCTTTAAAATGGTCTCATTCATCCATTCAGTAAAGTTCACCTTCCTTTTACAGGAAGGGCTTAACACCCGGTCACTGTCACCTACCCCAGCTTGGCCCCCAGCCTCTGCATGCTGTTGTAGTCCAGCAAGGAGTCATTCTCCAGGGACGGGAATTCCTCATAGGTGGGTTCAAACTGGAAAGACACACAGAGCCAAGTGCACCTCAGCAGCAGGACACTTTCCATGTCAGGCTTTCATGTAAGTCTCCATGACACACCCCAAGATAGCTCAGAGGCACATAACTCAGCTCTGACAAGTAAGAAGGTAATGTTCCACCCTTTATTTGTAAGCCACTTGAAGACATTTACATTAAATGAAAGTTATACATTAAGTCATGCCTTAACTCAAAATAAAGTAACTTTATCAGAGGTCATACTAGATCAAGTGAACTAAGTTCAGAAGTTACAGACTCTGACTTCCACATCAGCTTGGCAAAGCACGGGCTCAGCATCGTGATCCCAAACTCTTAATCTGAGATGCTCTGAGCAGTAAGGGATGTTCAGCTACCAGCCTGTGGAAATATCCAAAGTCCAGAACTCTCAAATCTTAAACACTTCCTTGTTCCCAAGCATGTTGAAGAGGAGATACTCAACATGTGTTGTAACTAACCCATTCTTATAAATTATAGATTATTTTTTACTTCCTTTACTCTTTTTTTTTTTTAATAGCTTTATTTTATTTTTATGTGGTGCTGAGGATGGAACCCAGTGCCTCCTGCGTGCTAGGCGAGCACACTACCACTGTGCCATAACCTCAGCCCACTTCCTTTACTCTTAATAATTTGGAAAAAACCAAATTGTAGAGTTCAACTTCTGTTCCACCTTTTCTCAAGATTGTAAAAAGAAGCCAGGCGCGGTGGTGCACACCTGTAATCCCAGCACTTAGAGAGGCTGAGACAGGAGAATTGAGAGTTCAAAGCCAGCCTCAGCAACAGAGAGGTGCTAAGCAACTCAGTGAGACCCTGTCTCTACATAAAACACAAAATAGGGCTGGGGATGTGGCTCAGTGGTGAGTACCCCTGAGTTCAATCCTCAGTACCAAAAAAAAAAAAAAAAAAAAAAGAATATAAAAAGATTTTTTTAAACCAAAACTAAAGCATTTGACAAATAGGAAGTACTGTTATTGCTAAAACCAACCAAGAAAGGACAAGGCCTATGAAGCTTTGTTCAATGTCATATAATCCAACTGAAAAATAAAGCTAGGAGGCCGAGGACGTAGCCTAGTGGGAGAGCACCTGCCTAAATGTGCAGAGCCCTGGGTTCCATCCCAGCACTGCAGAAAAGCCGGCCAGCCTCCACTTGCGTGCACCACGTCACGATGCACCCTACTGTCATGTATATCTAACTAGAACCAAAGGAAAAAGGAAAAAAAGCAAGCTGGATGAAAGTCCACCACTTAACAAACAGCAACACATGCAGATGCAGCGATGACAAAGCCCACCACCCACAGAGACCTGGGGTCATAAAAGAAATGCCTCCGCCCGGCCCTGCCCTACCTCAACACTGCGCTTAACGAAGGTTCTGGTCACGCGCAGCATGTGAGTGTACTCGACCAGTTCAAGCAGGTTCTTCCTCAGTTTCTCCTTGTTCTTGGTGACTTCTCTCAGTTCCACCTCAAGCTTCTGCAACTGCTCCTAGGAGGACACAGCTGTCACTCAGGCATCCGTGGGAGATCCAGAAGCCACCACCCAGGAGTGCGGCCCGACTCCCAGCGCAGTCCGACCCTCTCAACATGCCAAAGCCAGGGGGTTAAAAGCCTGAGTTTACCTACACGTGACAGGGACATGAAAACAATGACTTTAAAGGTGCCTTGGTCACTGTTTCCTATTAGCTGAAATAATTCCTAGTAAGTCCATGCCATTCATGACATGAAACATCTGGAGGCTGGGCCTCTCCTCTAATCTCAGGCCCTGCCATTTCTTCTGGTTTCCCTTCACCTGCTTATCCATTACAAAACACTAAGTCTGTATTTCCTTTTTTTTTTTTTTTTTTTTAATATTTTTTTTAGTTGTAGATGGACACAATGTCTTTATTTTATTGCTTTGTATGTGGTGCTGAGGATCGAACCCAGGGCTTCACGCATGCGAGGCAAGCGCTCTACCGCTGAGCCACAGCCCCAGCCCCTGTATTTCCTTTTATATGCAACACTGAACAATTTTAGACCATCTTTTCTAAACATGCATTCTCCTCGTCTCCAGCTTAAGAGTTTCTATGCATCTGTACTTAACACAATTAAGTGAACTAAGAAATCTTGGGTTGGGGTCGTGCGTGGCTCAGTGGTAGAGCGTTTGCCTGGCATGTGTGAGGCACTGGGTTCAATTCTCAGCATCACATACAAATAAATAAAATAAAATAAAAATATCCATTGACAACTAAAAATAAAAAATAAAAAAAAAATTCTTGAGCTGGGTGCAGCGGCACATGCTCGTAATCCCAATGGCTCAGGAGGCTGAGATAGGAGGATCGTGAGTTAAAAGCGAGCCTCAGCAACAGCAAGGCACTAAGCAACTCAGTGAGATCCTGTCTCTAATTAAAATACAAAATAGGGCTGGAGATGTGGCTCAGTGGCTGTGTGCCCCTGAGTTCAATACTTGGTACAAAAAAAAAAAAGAATTCTTGAGAACGAATCTTTAATAATTAGTTATATACAAAGCATCCTTATCAATACATATATATTGAAACGATCTATAAAAAAGTCAATGAAAACTTGTATTCAAACAAATCAATCAACACACTACACTTACTATTTGTGCTGTACCTTATAAACACTCTAAATAGTTTTTGAAATGTTTGTAACTCTATCATCACCAACCTACCCAACAGGCCAAACCAGACGATTGCTCTCCGCTTACCAGACTGTCATTCTCTCTGAAGTCCATTCGTGCCAAATGATAAATGACTTCCTCCCAGACAGATAAACCCGGCAGCTGGCCACACGATGGCTTCAGCTGCACCACGCTCACTGTTCTGAGAGCAATGATGAGCCAGCCTGTTTCTCAGTGATGAGCCATAAAATGACAGACTGAAACCTCAGTGGGTAATTCGCAGGGACAGGCCATTAAGCAGTAGCAAGTGTTCTCAGCAGGGGATAGTTTTGTTCCCCAGTCCCAAGCCACTGATCTCAGGTGAGAGCATTGTCTGGGGCCCACCTGCAACGACTGAGCACGGGGCAGGCAGCCGCAGGGCATCTGGCCAGGGCAGAGCACAGGGGCAGAGCCTGGCTGCAGGGGAGGCATGCGCAGCCAGGCTGAGCCCTGTGAACTCCAAAACACCACGTGAGGGGCCTGATGACTGATCCTCGCTAGCCTCTGCTGCCTAGCACTGACAATTCATAAAAGAAAACTGAATTTCAGTTAAAACTTATCACAATGTACTACTGAGGGTTAAAATCATCCTTTAGTTCTCATCCCACAGTTTTAAGAAAAAAGGCAGAAAATGTAAAAGTATGAGTGCATGGCGAGGCAGGGGCTGCACAGCGTCCACGGCTTACCCAGGAGCACGTTACCTGCATCTCCAGAACCTGTTTTGGAGGAGGCGCAGGAGGACTGGCTTCTCCCTCAGGCAGGGGGATATTAGCTCTAGTAATTTCCTGCACCAGATACACTGTGAAAATAAAAATTCAACCAATTAGATACAAACACTCGCCGTAATACGCTTCAGTCAGAACACTGCAAATCCCAACCTTCTAACTGTACAAAAATCTTGCCTGTTCCAACTGGTTCATGAGTCACTCTTTGCAACTTTGTCCAAAGATCTGCAAAATAATACCACCTAGAGAGACCGGCAAAATAAACAATAATCTGGAAAAACATTTGCTGAAATTCCCCCAATTATTTTCATTTCCCAAACCAAGTTAAGGAGCCTCTGAGGCCCTGAACCTGTACAAGGTAGGAGGAGAGGGACATGCTTGACGTGCAGAAGTAACCCAGTGACAGGCCTGCGACCATCCCCACAGAGCCAGCAGTGTGGCTCAGGAGGAGATGCACATCCACGGAGACAGTCATGACCTCTGGTAGCAGAACCCCGGGAACAGGGCAGGGCCAGGCTCTCCTGCGCCCCCACAGGCCCTGCTGCCATGAGTTAGGGCCTTCTGCCCGCTTCACTGTGAAGTTAAATACTGGATTTGTGGAACTAGGACACCAGCCAAAATTAACTGGCTTTCTTTAGTTCATATTTTCAACTCCCTGAAGAGTCCTTTTCCTTAGGATAAAAGTCACAATACCCGGTAGAAGATTACCAGACACAGTATTTTGGAAAGGAAGGAAATGGAGAGGGAAGGGAGGAAGGAGAAGAAAAAAGCAAATATATCTTGCCAGCAAGACAGTAAAAAAAGTATTGGATTTAAGGTTTCTAGAGATAGATGCAAACTGTTTAAACCAACTTATTACTCAATTAACTTGAGCATTCCTTTTTTATTATTTCCAGCCTGCAATATATATATTTTTTGGTACCAGGGATTGAACTCAGGGACACTCGACCACTGAGCCACATCCCCAGCCCTATTTTTGTGTTTTATGTAGAGACAGGGTCTCACTGAGTTGCTTAGTGCCTCGCCGTTGCTGAGGCTGGCTTTGAACTCGCGATTCTCCTGTCTCAGCCTCCCTAAGTGCTGGGATTACAGGCTTGCGCCACCACGCCCGGCTTAGCCTTCAATATTTTTTTTTTTTAATATTTTTTTTAGTTGTTGATGGACCTTTATTTTATTCATTTATTTATATGTGGTGCTGAGAATCGAACCCAGGGCCTCACACTTGCAAGGCAAGTGCTCTACCACTGAGCCACAACCCCAGCCCGCCTTCAATATTTTTTAAGCAGTTTAGCTACAGGAAGTCTTGGACATGTCTAAGGCGTC
This sequence comes from Xerus rutilus, assembly GCA_028644305.1. Lineage (NCBI taxonomy): Eukaryota > Metazoa > Chordata > Mammalia > Rodentia > Sciuridae > Xerus > Xerus rutilus. The sequence goes on along the minus strand of CM053407.1, from coordinate 122,773,923 downwards.
ATGACCTTTGCCCTGCCTTTAAAAACTTCATTCCCCAAATACAATCTGTCCAGTGACTCACCGTGACATCACTCTAATGTACACAATCCACTTAGGCAAGCAAGATGCAGAGGAACAGATTCCAGGTAACTAAAAGTTTTTCTTAATGCAAAAATCCCCAAATGAAAAAATAAACCCACAATAATGATCAGCTATTAGAAATCATTCCAGGGGCTGGGATTGTGGCTCAGTGGTAGAGCGCTTGCCTCGCATGCGTGAGACACTGGGTTCGATCCTCAGCACCACATAAAAATAAATAAATAAAGATATATGTCCATCTACAACTAAAAAAATATTAAAAAAAAAAAAAAAAGAAAAAGAAATCATTCCAAAAGTCATATTCTCCCCTGGCTCCATGTTTTTTGTTCATCCTGTTAAAATCAAGTTTTGTACTTTTTTTGGTACTGGAGATTGAACTCAGGGGCACTTAACCATTGAGCCACATCCCCAGCCCTTTTTTATATTTTATTCAAAGAAAGGGTCGCACTGAATTGCTCAGGGCATCACTAAGTTCAGGGCTGGCTTTGAACTCATGATCCTCTTGCCTCAGTCTCCCAAGCTGCCGAGATTACAGGTGTGCACCACTACGCCAGCTCTCTGGCTAAAATCTTAAATATGAAAAGAGCAGCCTTGTGCTACTGAGCTGTGACAATTAAAAGTATTAATCTAGCCAGTTGTGGTGGCACACGACTGTAATCCCAGTGACTCAGGAGGCTAAGGCAGGAGGATCACAAGTTTGAGGCCTGTCTCAGTAACTTAGTGAGGCCCTAAGCAATTTAACAAGAGCCTGTCTCAAAATAAAAAATATTTTTAAAAAAGTCGGGGGTGGCGGTGGGAATGCAGTTCAGTGGTTAAGCATCCCTGAGTTCAATCACTGATACAAAAGAAAACTGGCAGGGGAGCCCTAATCTAACCTTTTCCCAAAGGAAGCCCAGAGAAAACAAAAGTGATTAACAAGCAAACTACCTGCCACTTCTTGTCTCCCTGTTTCTCAACATGGTTTTAAATTAAGTAATATATTAACATATATGCAGTGCTATTAAGTTATAAAAAAAAATAGGAGGTGGTAGTTAAATAAATCATGGCACATTAATACAGAAAAATATTATGTAGACAACAAAAATGATGGGTCAATGTTTACAGACATCAAAAGATGTTACAATTAAGTGCTGTTAAGTAGAAAACAAGGCTGAAAACAAAATAACCTGCCTATTATGCATGTAAGTCCTTACTTTTATAGGCACATAATAAAAAGAATGAAAAAATAACACCTGTAACAGTGCTCACCTCTGACTTATAAAATATGAACAATTTCACTTTTCCTTTCTGCTCGTCCATATTTTCTAATTTTTCTAAAATTAACAAGGTTTATTTATATAAAAACATCTATGTAAGTCATTAGAAATGGGAAACAAACTCACCTAGTATTCGTTCTAGTTCCTCGCACCTCTTCACCTCACCAACAAATTTTCTCTGAAAAGAACTTACATTCTGGTTGAGCTGAGGAAAAGATGAAAATTTTGCTTTGAATTTCTAAAATTTAAAAATAAATTTTTTCTTTTTTTATTTATTTACCTTTACTTGAGAGGGGTTGTTAGGGATCAAACCCAGGGCCTCAGGCATGTTAAGCATGTACTCTACCACGGAGCCACCCCCAGCTCTAAATGTTTATTTTTTGGTACCAGGGATTGAACTCAGGGGCACTCAAACACTGAGCCACATCCTCAGCTCTATTTTGTGTTTTATGTAGAGACAAAGTCTCACTAAGTTGCTTAGCGCCTCGCCCTTGCTGAGGCTGGCTTTGAACTCGCGATTCTCCTGTCTCAGCCTCCCTAAGTGCTAAGATTACAGGTGTGCATCACCACGCCTGGCTGTTTTTTCAAATTTTTTAAAAGAATCACCTAGAAGGCCGGGCACAGTGATACATGCCTGTAATCCCAGTGACTAAGGAGGCTGAGGCAGAAGGATCTCAAGTTCAAAACCAGCCTCAACAAATTAGCAAGACCCTAAGCAACTTAGTGAGACTCTGTCTCAAAATAAAACATAAAAAGGACTGGGGATGTGGCTCAGTGGTTAAGCGTCCCTGAGTTCAATCCCCATCCCCGGGACCAAAAAAAAAAGAATCACCCAGAAGAAAAATCCCATTTCACTCCTGTTTATCAATTCCCATTCACTTCTGCACTGGAGGTCATACCAAGCTAAAGTAACCACTTCCAAGTTCCTCATGAATCGGACGTTAACCTGTTTCTACAGGACTGAGAGCTTGAACAGGAAACGGTGTGTCAAAGGCTGGCCAGATGGACATGACTTCTCAGGTTCATTTTTCTTTCTTAACTTCAACTAAACATTACAGTTGTACAAAGCAGAATCTGTGTGACAAGGCACATTTCTGTGGCAATCGTACAAACACAGTGGATTTGACACACCACCAGCATCCATTAGCATATACCACTATTCTGTTGTGGGTCATGTGACAAAGTTTGGAAGGTTTTTTTTGTATTTCTGTTTAGGGTGGCAGTTACCCTAATTCAAAGCTAATGGCATAAAGTACATTTTTTCTTTTTCTTTTTTTGGTACTGGAGGCTGAACCCAGGGGTGCTTTGCCACAGAACTACACCCCCAGTTTTGGTTTATTTTGTGTTTTTGTTGTTTTGAGACAGGGTCATCCTAAGTTGTTGAGGCTAACTTCAAACTTGGAATTCTTCTGCCTTAGCCTCCCTAGTCACTGGGCATAAAGTACATTTTAAGACAGATTCCTTCTAAGGCTAGCATTTAACCTAGAAGACCAACAGAGGAGACCTGAGCCGGGTGTACTGGTACTCCCACCGTAGACCTTGGGCTCCAGCAGCTAAAGGACTAGAGAGGAAAACTGCTCTTAACGAGGACACTTACAACAGGGAGCCGCCCTCCGCTCCTGCTTCCCTACCCTAGCTGCACAATCTTTTTCTCCAGATGTGCCCAGTGGCTGTTGCTACTGAAATTGCTTCCCCTCATGAGAGTTACTAAAAGAAAAGCCTAAGAGAGGCAGAAAGAACTGACATCAGCAACTCCACCCAGTGAATGCAAAGTCAGTCAGAAATACCAGGAAGACGTTGTGATGGGCTGTCGGCATCCATAAAGGGACACTGGAAACCCAGCACCACATAGAAGGCCTTAGCACAGAACCTTAGTTTTACTTTCCTTCTGGAAAAAAAAGGAACAAACTTTCTTTTTTTCACTCATTCTGAGTATATAGTCCGTGACTTCACATAACAGTACTTAATGAAACCTGAATCTCTGTGGCAATTAGAGTATTTGTTCAAACTCCTAAGACTGAATTACGGCAAGTGTCTTGGTTTGAGTCCTAAGAAGGTGGAACAAATCTACTTATTACAAAGAAAGCAGACTGTCCCCCTTGCGACTCCTGCCTGACCCTTTAGGGCCCTCCTCACAGCACTGCACCTGCCAGGTGAGCAGGTACCATGTGCTGAAGTCCAAGTGGCTCCAGGAACCAGGAAGAGCACTGCACTTCGCCTGCAGCCTCACCTGTAACTCAGGAGCTTCTCCCTAGTATTGTAACCACATTATGGGTCCAACCCAAGGATCCTTGATATCAGATCCCGGGTAGGGGCGTTCCCTTGTGAAATTAAGGAAAAAAACACAAGACTAAGTGATAGCTCCAGAGATGGTATTCGCCTGAATGAACTTCAGTTCCACCAGAATGAGGTCCTGCTTAACAGTCTCACTTCCACACTCTGGTCTTTTCCTCCATAGAGAGGCGCCTCTAAGAAGAGTGTGTTCACTCTGTCTCCTCCTGGCACTGTGACCTCCAAGGACATGGGACTCTGGCTGCCTTGCTTACACTCGGTCAGCACCAAAAACAGTGCCTGAACACAGCAGGCACTCAATAAAAGCTTGTTCGTTCATTCAACAAACGCCTGTTAGTGTCAGCGAATGCCAAGGCCTGTGTTAAGGCTTGGGGAATGAGGGGAGAACAAGTCAGGCAAGGTCCTCACGCCCGGCGGCTGGCAGTCCGTGGTGGAGACAAGCAATAAACAAATAAGTAGACACACAAACAAGTGTTTCTTATGACTGGTCGGGGAGACAGCTTCCATTCCAGACGCTGCCTGGGTCCTAGTCCTGGGCACACCACGGAGCGTGCATCATCACACCAGGCGACAAAGTAGGCAAAAAACCCTCTCCTCCAGGAACAGGTACCCTGGAGGGTCTGTGCTCTTCTGTCCCCTCCACTCGGCACCCCTTCCCCAGCTCCTGCCGTCGGGGTTCAAACCCAGGCCCACCTCTCAGAGAGGCCCTTCTGGCCCAGCCCTTCAAACGCCTGCCTGGGTCTCACCGCACCGTCCCGTTCACTCGACAGCAGGACGTCCCCGACCCCCTAAGTTCCCAAAGGGCTCCCCGAGCCTCGCCGGACGGGACCCCAGGCGCGGACGCTGCGGGCGACCCCAGCTGGGCGCGCGGAGCTCCGGCGGCCGGTGGGCCGGGGCGGCCCTGCGCGGGCGCTGCGGGCGGAAGCCGGGCGGGCGGCACTCACGTCTCGGAACTGGACCAGGCCCTTCTCGCCCAGCGCGCTGAGGCACTCGTAGGCCGTGCCCGACTGCAGGAAGAGCTGCGCCAGGCACATGGGCTCGCTCCGGAACAGGGACCCCATGGCGGGCGGCCCGCGCCCGGAGGGGCCCGGCGGGGCCCGGCGGGGGCGGCGGCTGCGGCCCCGCGGGCGCGCACGGTCAGCCAGGGCGCCCCGGGCCTCCAGCTCCTCCTGCGGCCTGGCCGCGGCCCGGAACCATGGGCTCAGCGGCAGCGACAGCCCGCGTCCTGCCACCGCGGCCGCCGCTCCAGCCGCCGCCGGCGCGCAGCGAGGCCCCGCCCCTGCGCTGTGGCCGGTTCCGGTTCCGCCCCCGCCGTCTGGCCAATGGGCTTCCGGGCTTGCGGGCGCCCGCCTCCTCGGGACAGCCAATGGGAGCCCCAGTTGTGGGCGCCCGCCTCCGCCGGCCGGCCAATGGGAATTCGAATTACGGACGCCGGCCGCGCCCGCCAGGCCCAAGGCCGCAAACCCGCCGTAAACCCGGCGTGTGCTATCTGCGCTCGGCCGCTCGCGGCGCGACCTGGGGGGTTTCTTGAGCGGCTCCTGTTCTTAGCGTGCCTTACAGCCCTCCCGCTGCAGGCACTCAGTTCTGAGGTCTTGAGTGAAGGTACCGAGGGTGTAGCCATTGTCACATCCTTAGAACATTCCCACCTCCCCGGAAAGATTCTTCCTGCGGTTGCCGTCAGTGCCCTTCCCACGCGCCCAGCCGGGTCACCGCTGCACCTGTGCTGTCCGCGGAACTGGGCCGCAAGGGTGCTGGCGTGCGGCCCCTGCGATCCCGCCCGCCCCGCGAGCCTGCACGCAGCGGCTGCGCGGTAGCTGGGACACGAGGCGAGTCTGATGCGAGTCTGCTTCAACCCCAGGCTCCCTCCCTGCATTCGGAATAAAACCCAAACTCCGTACCCAGGCCAGCGAGACCCCGCCAGAGGCGGCCCGGGCCGCCCCTAACCCTCGTCTCCCACCTGCCCTGGACGCCCTTAGCTCAGCCACACCCGCCTCTGACTCTTCTAGGCCGGTGCCCTTGAACTTGCCGATCCCTCCTCCTGGAACACCCGCGCCCCGGACCTTCTAGACGCCTGCTCGCTCTGGGCCAGCTCGAAGGGAAGATTCTACTTAAGCAAACGTTTAACTGTACAGGTGATACTCTGCCACGGTAAGGATCGTGAATTCAAACAGCTCAAGTGGGGACCACAACGCCATACTCCAATCCCACGCGTCCAGTAGTGAGCGGACTCGGGTCAGCTCCACCCTGGGGCTGGGTGGAAGGCCCAGCAGCACCACCCAGTAGAAGCTTCCATCTTGCTGAAAATCGCAACCTGTGCCACAGTGGGCTGATCCACCCGTTTGAAAACTTAAGATTTGAAGTTTTGAAATTCCCCGGCCTGGAACTCTGCAGGGACCGCGCAAGGGCACATTTTCCCTGGTGCTGGAATGTCAAGAGGCATTGAGAGCTCAACAAAAAAGTGTCAAAGGGAAGACACTTTCAGAATTAGATTTATCGAGTGCGCAAAATCTAGTGAATTACCTGGCACACACAATAACTTCACAAGTGACTGACCACGTGGCTACTGCAAGGTTGTGGGTAGATGAGTCAGGCTGAATGTCCCCTTCTGAACCAGGAAAAACTGTCCTTCATCGAAAACCATTTTAATTATTTATTTATTTAGCGCTGGGGATTGAACCCTGGAATCCTTAACCACTAAGCCCCAGCCCCCCAACACACTTTTTTTAAAAATTTGAGATAGTCTAAGTTTCTTAGGGCCTCGCAAAGTTGCTGAGGAAAAACATTTTATTTATAATGTAAAAATAAACCCCATGACTCCTATAGCCAATCATATTTGAATTCTTATAAAGTAGGAGTCTGCCTTAACAAAATGCAAAGTCTTTGCATAGCCCATGGAATTATACACACCCGATTTTTGTTTTATTTTCTTTCCTATGTTATTCCCCCCACCCATCCCCACACACACACACCTTTCCTCAATGATTTATTTTGCATTTTTGTATTATATGCAGGTACTGGGGGTCAGAACGCATGCTAGGCAAGCACTGGTCCACAGAGTGCCAACCCAGCCCCAGTATTACATGCGATTTTTAAGGTTGTATGCATTTCCTAGTCCTTTCTCTGGAATGTGGGAATGTAATCAAGACAAGCACATAAAAATTAAAGACAAGATTGACTCTGATAGGGACTGGGATTGCGGCTCAGTGGTGGAGCACTTGCTTAGGATGTGTGAGGCACTGGGTTCGATCCTCAGCACCACATGTAAATAAATTAAATGAAGGTCCATCAACAACTAAGAAAATATTTTTTTAAAAAAGGGCGTGCATTTAAAAAAAAAGATTGGCTCTGATATAAATAAAAGCCCTATGACCTTTGTAATCTGTGATAAGCTAAATTCCTAACATTTATTTACCCAGTTGATCCTCTCAATGTACTGTACTGCACTCAATCCAGTCCAGCAATGGTAACGCTCTGAACACCTGGACAGCCACATGGATGGATGAAATTCACAGAACACTTCACAAGAATTTTTTACCAAAATAAAAAGCATTTCCTTTATTAAAATGTTGCGGGGAGGCATATAGGACTGCCACAGTCACTGAAGCGCGGGGCTACGGTCTGTAAGGGGACTTAGTCGATGGTGGCTGAGCACTCAGCTTTGCTATTCTGCTCCAGGGGTGGCTGATGAACACAGCCAACAGAAGGAGGGACACCAACAGTAAGCCCTTGGCAACACACTGGGCATAAGGTTCCCCTGGAAGACAAAGGAAAAAAGAAGTAATGTTAGTCAACTTCTCTGTAAATACTTAGAAAGTAAGCTAAACCATTAATAGTGATATAATTTCGAAGCATATCAAAATCAGTACATTATTTCTTTTTGAATGTTCCCATATCTTAAGTTTTCTGTGACATATATGTTATTTTTAAATTTTTAAAATTTATGTAACAACTGATAATCATTGCAGAAATATGTTTTACCTTACCTTGGTAATGCTGGGTCAATGGATATAGAAGCTGTGGCCAACACACTGCATTTCTATTACAGTCGTACTCTGTAAAATTGATCTGGAATCTACAAAACATTTTATTTTATTTTTATTTTTGGTACTGGGGATTGAACTCAGGGGCACTCGACCACTGAGCCACATCCCCAGCCCTATTTTGTGTTTTCTGTAGAGACAGGGTCTCACTGAGTTGCTTAGCGCCTCGCCATTGCTGAGGGTAGCTTTGAACTCGCGATTCTCCTGTCTCAGCCTCCCAAAGGGCTGGGATTACAGGCATGCGCCACCGCACCCAGCTCACAAAACATTTTAGAAGGTTACAACAACAAGTGAAAAGCATCAAAACTTGATTAAAGGAAAAAACTTACTATTTTCAAATACCAATTTCTCTGCCTCCTAACAACATTCACTAGGTCAGCAAATGGATTACCTCGTCAGGGGTCGGGGTAACTGTGCAGGTATTTTAATAAACTGGACCGATGCACTGATAGGGAAAAGGTCGGCCTTATCTTCACAAGTAAGCCCACACTGGAACTGCCAGCTCCCTGTGGACAGCCTGCGAGGAAGGACATGCAAGACACAGCCGTCACTCATTGCCAGGCCACTCAGAACATGGGGTCAACGTGGCATTACATAAAATTTAAAATGCAGCCACCAGACTGGGAAGAGCAGGCCCTCACGTTCCTGCACCAGCTCGAGTGGCCTGCCTGGCCAGGCTGCCCTCGGGCCACTCATGCAGCTGCTCTTAAAGGTAACCTGTTTCATCGCTCCTTTGTCTCAAACAATACAACAACCAGGAGCAGCGGCAGCTGCCCCTTCACTGAGGCAATCTAGGCTCAGCACAGAGCTAAGGCGCTCGGCCACAGCAGCTCTCAGAAGCGCACGCCCTCCTACTGCGTGGCCTTGGTGGTGGCGGCGTCAGCCTCTGTCACTTCTGCCTGCCAAGCATCACTTCTCCTTTCTGCCAGTAACTGTGCCTCTACTTTGCCTGGAAGAACCAGCACTTCCACACTCGCAGTCCAAGGACCAGAGGGCACCAGCCAGAACCTGGGGCTGGGCCACCACCTGAGCCTCGCCGGTCGGAGCCGTCTACTGTACCGGCCACAGTGACTCCTTCAGAAGGAGCACATGACCCAACCTGAGCCAGTGGCAGTCTGCCCAGACCTTTCCTGAGAGGCCTCTCCACGAGAGTTGTGAAGTGATGCAGGGGGACTGTTTGCAGGCTCAGGGATGGAACCCAGGGCTTCCCGTGCTGGGCGAGCGCTCTACCACTGAGCTGCACCCCAGCTCTATCTTTGCCGTCTCTTGAGGACACGTTCCCTAAGAATGAAGCCAACCAGAGGGGGAGGGTCCACGAGATGAAGAAGATCCCTGAACTCACGGAAGCTGCGAACCACAAGCTAGCTGTGTGCAGGTTTTTCCAACCTACACCCTATTTTGCTTAATGGGACTGTGTCATTTAAAACTGATAGAGGCCTGGTACTTAGAGGTGTTGTCACCGTTTTATAGATGAAGAAACACAGGTCAGGAGACATGAAGTTGCTCAAGGTCACACGCACACTCATTAGTGGGAGCGCCACAGCTTAGATCTGCCTGTCTGCAGCCTCAGTCCCCCGCCCCTGGCAGCGTTCTCTAATTAGCATGCCAGTCACATGCGTGGACTTCAAAACACTGTGATCACTGAGAAGCCCCTCTTCACTCTGAACTCCCTGAAAAACCACACAGAACCTCTTACACCCTCATGAGGACAAGTTTCCATTATAAACATAGTTCATACACATTCTCTATCTATACACACAATCATATTTTTAATAATTGCAATTTTTAAGTAAGTGGATTTTTAATTTTTTTTTTTAGCTGTCAATGGACTTTAATTTTATTTACTTATGTGGTGCTGAGAATCCAACCCAGTGCCTCACACATGCGAGGCAAGCGCTCTGCCGCTGAGCCCCAATCTCCGCCCACGTTTCGCTAGTCCTTGGCGCACCTTCCCTCTTAATGACTCTGTCTAAGGTAAGCTTACTCAAAAGGGGGTCAGACCTCGTCTGGACGCCAAGTATCTGCTGCTGAGCCACCCCTTCTACGGCGCCAGCGTCAGAGATGAGGATGCGGACGTGGAGCTGAGCAGGAACGTCCAGGCAGACGCCATCTGCGCTGCTAACAGACGGGCCTGTGTGCACATCAGGGGCATCTACACCTACAGAAATGGTAAGTTAGGCATGTTTTAAAGAATTTAATAACAGTTTTATGGCCATATTATGATACCAAAAAAATGAGGAATAATACTAGACAGGAATCACGTTTATGAGGCTCTATGTCTGATAGGCTCAGCTTGTCACTGCACTAACGACTCAGGCCCTTAAGGCTGCGTACAGGTGCTAACGAACCAGCGTGTGTTTACAATGTTTCCTTCTATGCTCAGTCAGTCACTGAAACGTTAAAAGTCCTGACCCATATAACAAAGCCATTAATCATTCCATTTCTAAGCTCCCCACTGATGTCCCACCCAGACTTGTTGGGTTTTTTTTTTGGTACCAGGGATTAAACTCAGGGGCACTGGACCACTGAGCCACCTCCCCAGCCCTATTTTGTGTTTTATGTAGAGACAGGGTCTCACTGAGTTGCTTAGCGCCTCACCGTTGCTGAGGCTGGCTTTGAACTCGCGATTCTCCTGTCTCAGCCTCCCTAAGTGCTGGGATGACAGGCGTGCACCACCGTGCCTGGCTTCCTCCCAGCCTTTAACAGAAACATATATAACTGCAGTTAAAGGCCACAGAGTTGTTTCAGGGATGCATGTTCCTAGTAAAAAGCTGCATGTGACATTTAAAATCCATTCTAACAACTTTCTAGCCAGATGAAAAGTAATGTGCTAGGCTGTTGCCACCAAGGTTATACAACTAAAAGAGAATAAAATTGAATGAGAAACTGATTTTCCTTCATCTTGAAGACTGACTAGCACTGGGAAAAATCAGCAATGAGGCAGGCGGTGGGTCTCCTGGCAACCCTGCGGGGGCTTCTTTGCTCCTTCAGAGGTCCTGAAGGTCGCGACACTGTTCTAATGTCACATTTCCTCCTCCCCATGCACGTGTCCCCATCACTTCTCTTCCACTTATTCACCAGGATTAGGGTTGCTTTTTGGCTTAGATGTGAAACAGAAGATAAATAACCCTCCTTCCTCGAAGGAAACAACGCCATCACCGCTCTCGGGCAGTGCCCACCGACCTGGCTGCTCTGGAAATGCCCCGGACCTTTCACTCCTGCGGTGCTGTGGCTGATGCCTTCCCTACCTCCCTCAGGCTCATTCCACAGACCACCTTGCTGGCCTGAATGCCAGAGCCCAAGTTTGAGAAGCCCAGTCTCTGGGTTCTGGTTGCAAATGAGGACCAAACTCTGGACCTAGTGTCTCGGACACAGACCGGATGGGCAGGTGGGAGTATGAGAACCGCACAGGCCCCTCCCTCCAGCTGGAGAACAGGCACTTCAAGCTCACAAAGATATTCTATGATCCCAGACATCCAGAGGGACCAAGGAGGGCCATCATCACAACCTCTATCTCAGCAAAGGGTGGGGACAGTGTAGGTAGGTGTCTGGATGGCCCCTGGTGTTAATTGGCTCAGTTAAGTCTGCTGAGCCCGAGTGACTTGGGAGGACACACAGCAAGTGCAAGGGCAGGGTCCAGAGAACAGCGCCCCCAGGTGGAGGAGGGAGCATCGCACTGCAGCGAGGGAGGGACAGGGAGGCAGGTGCGGTGGATCCACTGAGCTCCCTGTAGCCTGACCTGGCAGTGCCAGGTGGAGCAGAGGCCGCTCCCTGCTCAGCGCACACTGGCTCCCCTACAAACGGGCCAGATGTTGCCTGGCGTGCCGCTGGGAACAGAGGGAAGCAACTGGGACCCCGGACTTGGTTCTAACTGCAGAGACTCACCTGTCAGAGGGCACGGGGTTCACCACAGGAAACCCCAGGAGCCAGATCAATGAGTGGAGGGGCATCTGGGGTCTGGAGGTGGACTCGGGTCTGTGGGGTCCAGCTAAGGCCCCTTCACTTCTACTTCCCCTGCACCGGGTGCCTCCTCCTCTGATACCACTCCCGCCCCCAATCCAGCCCTGCAAACGCCTCTGGAGAGGCACTGGGCCGTCACCTGGCCTCCAGGAGCCTTGCTATTATTTCACCTGTCACATCTCCACATCTTCCTTTGGTTTTTCATGGCTTTGTTATTGTCACATACCACACAATGCACCCACTCCCGGGTAAGGTGTGTGATTCAGTGTCTACACACAGAGCCACGCGACCATCGCTACATTCAGGATGCTTCTGTTTTGTTTTGTCTTGTCTGGGGGAGAGTGGCTGTGGGTGCTGAGATGGAACCCCAGTCTCTCTCACGTTATTCTACCACTGAGCTACAGTCCAAGCCCCAGATGCAGTCTTAGAATATCCCCTACAAAGAATCCTATTCCCGTGACAATTGCTCCCCCTTTCCTCCCAAGCCATAGCTCCATCTGTTTTCTATTTTACACTCTAGCCTATTCTGAATATCATGCACAAAGGACTCACACAGAATGTGGTCTTTCTGTTTTGGGGGCAGGGTACTGAAGATTGTAACCAGGAGTGCTCAACCACTAAGCCATATTCCCAGCCCTTTCTATATTTTTTCTTTTGAGACAGGGTCTTGCTAAGTTGCTTAGGGCCTCGCTAAGTTGCTGAGGCTGGCCTTGAACTTGCAATCCTCCTGCCTCAGCCTCCTGAGTCGCTGGGATAATGGGCATGCGCCACCACGCCTGGCAGGATGCAGTCTTTTGTGGCTGGGCTTCTCTCATTTAGCACAATATCTTCAATTACTTTATTTTAATTTGCAAAGTTGCTTTTATAAACTACAAATTCAAATGCCTGTATTCCTGGCAACTGAAAATGGAAATGCAAACCTAAGTGCTCTGAGAATCTTCCAATCTAGTTCAGGCTTTCTTTTACAAAGATCATGAGTTCATGAAAGAATGGAGCAATTGGAACTTCATATGAATTTCCTCTTTAAAGAAAAAAAGGAGAGCTGGGTGCGGCGGCGCACACCTGTAATTCCAGTGGCTAGGGAGGCTGAGGCCAGAGGATTGCGAGTTCAAAGCCAGCCTCAGCAACAGCGAGGCACTAAGCAACTCAGTGAGACCCTGTCTCTACATAAAACACAAAATAGGGCAGGGATGTGGCTCAGTGGTCGAGTGCCCCTGAGTTCAATCCCTGGTACCTGCCCCCACAAAAAAATAATAACGAGTAAGAAGTGAAAAACGTGAAGAGCCCCTTGTCTGGACAGCAGCCACTGGACAGATATCCAGTTAAGCTAGCAAAGAAAAGTGCACCACCACGTCGGGCTCTAATGCTACAACTACACAGCAACCAAATCACACACGTCATGCGTACCTGGCTCTGACTTACTTACGTATTATTTCCAGCCAGCCATCACTCAGATCGCTGTGATTAGAGTTGCCTCTCGTGGCGACATGAGTTGCCTGTATTAGCGAATCAAGTCTTTCAACAACATTCTCCCTGCAAGACAGTAAGACATTTTCTCAGCCCTCAGCGAGTCCTGCCCTGAGGTCCTTTTCCACGACAGTCCAGTCATACTTGTCGATGCCCAGATAAAAATCTGCTGAGGAGCCGGGCGCGGTGGCTCAAGCCTGTAATCCCAGCACTTAGGGAGGCTGAGACAGGAGAATCGCAAGTTCAAAGCCAGCCTCAGCAATGGCGAGGTGCTAAGCAACTCAGTGAGACCCTGTCTCTACATAAAACACAAAATAGGGCTGGGGATGTGGCTCAGTGGT
>CM053407.1:122722224-122759989 GCA_028644305.1 Xerus rutilus | reverse complement strand
GCAGCAGCCCAGGTGCCTCCAGACAAACTTGAGTCCCAGTACCATCAGCATCCAGCTGTGGGAAGAACTGTTGGGAATCAGGACAGACAACAGAGGAAAGAGAGCCAAAGAGGTCTTCTGAAGGCTCACTCCACATGCAGGCTGGAGTCTCCAGGCCAGGAAGGGCCTCATTCACGTCTAGGATACCAGCATGCCCCAGGAGGACAGCTTGACCAGAAGCATGCTCCAACTCCCAGGAGAAATGGTCCATCTCGCTCGGGGTCCCCAGAAGGCCCTCCCGGCCTGAGCAGTTGAAAGCAAACACCCCAGGCTGAGCTGGGCCTGGGACAGGGACCTGTGCCCAGGCTGCCTTCCTGCCTGAGCTCCTCTTGCTTCTCTTTGGTATTCGAGCTCTTCGATTCTGAAACCAGACCTGGATTCGAGGCTCAGGAATCTGGGTCAGCCTGGCTAGTTCTTCTCTCCTACCGATGCCTGGATACCGGTTCCTTTCAAAGGCCTCAATAAGAACCTTGTACTGATCTTTGTTGAACTTGGTCCTCCTGTGCCTCTGGAGTTGCCTGGGTTTGTTTGCAGCCATGGCCCCAGCCCTGAGCTCTCCAATGATCAAAAGCCTGATGAGACCCAGCTTATCTTTTAATATAACGGTTGCTAAATGTATAATTACAACAATTATAATATCACTGGGTGCAGTGGTACACTCCTGTAATCCCAGCTACTCAGGAGGCTGAGGCAGGAGGATCACAAGTTCAAAGCCAGCCTTAAAAAGGGGTGGGGATGTAGCTCAGGGTAAGAGCATCCCTGGGTTCAATTCCCCCCAAAAAAGAAGACACAAAGATATCAAATAAGCACTTAAAAAGCTGTCCAACATCATCTGCCACTAGAGACACACAAATCAAAATCAGAATGAAACACCACTCCACACACTCGGAGGGCTATCATCAAAAACACAGTAACAAATGTCAGTGACAACAGAGAAATTGCAACCCATACACTTTACTGGCAGGAATGTAAAATAGGGCAATTGCTTTGGAAAAGTCTGGAAAACAGCTTCTCAAAATTGTTCCTGATGACCCAGCAATTCCAAACCCAAGAGAATGGAAACACACCTGTGCACAGACCCCTTTCCCACGCCTTCGACAGCAGCTACTCATCACAGCCAACGAGGGGGAATAACGGCTGCGCCCTGCCACTGACAGACGGGCAGGAGACACATGACACACCCACACAGTGGAGGTGATCCAGCGTGGCAACGAGGCTGTGGCACAGGCCACAACGAGACAGTCTAGAAAACCACACCAAGTGGGAGAGGCCGGCATGCAATGCTCCAGCGTGGGCTCCGCTTACAGGCAACGTGCAGAACCGACAGATTCACGGTGCCTGGGTGGGGGATGGGAACGAGAGTGACCACGAGTGGCACAGGTCTCTGAGGTGAAGTCAGGTGGCCACACAGCTCTGCACATTTCCTGACATCACTGAAGCCACGTACTGTCTTTCTCGTGTTTTCTTAAAGGATCCTAAAACCATCCTCTACCATCGCGGCAATCACGACGTCATCCAGGGATACACTTTTTTCCTCCATAAACTAGACTGACAAGACTAGGTAAGAACACACACAATTCAGGGGCTGGGGTTATGGCGCAGTGGTAGCGCGCTCGCCTAGCACGCGGGAGGCACTGGGTTCGATCCTCAGCACCACATACAAATAAAATAAAGATATTAAAAAAAAAAAAAAAAAAAAAGAACACACACAATTCAGAAGCAACGTGCAAATGAGGTGTCATCTCAACACTGAAGCCAAAAATGGGACCTGCTGGGGTCCTCCGCACGCTCTCAGGCAGCCTGACTTTAGTGCCCAGCAGTCAGAGAGAACATACCTGGTCACAGCAGCAGCGGACATCACAGGCACCAGCTGTTAAATTGCAAGGACAAGGACCGAGGGGCTGATACACCTGGTTAGGAATAACAGTCATGTTCTCTGAAAAGCACAGACAACAGAAAAGATCAGCTGTGATACAATCTGACAAAGCACTGTCACATTTGTGACATTGAGAAAAAAAGGAAAAAAAGCAGAATCTTTTTTTTTAATTTTTTTTTTTTAGTTGTAGATGGACACAATGTCTTTATTTTATTGCTTTGTATGTGGTGCTGAGGATCGAACCCAGGGCCTCACGCATGCGAGGCAAGCGCTCTACCACTGAGCTACAATCCCAGCCCAGAATCATTATTTTTTAAACCACCATCACCTCACACTGCCCCATCAGGAATCCTTGAAACACACAATGGAACAAACATACCTGAGGCTGCGTCTACCGCACTAGCAAAAACCAAGCAGAGGAAAACACACCAATTACGACCAACCAAAGAAGCACAGTTGGTCTCAAAGGTGACCAATCAGTTAAAAATCACTAGTTAAGCCGGGCACAAGCCTGTAATCCCAGCACTTAGGGAGGCTGAGACAGGAGGATCATGAGTTCAAAGCCAGCCTCAGCAACGGCGAGGCGCTAAGCAACTCAGTGAGACCCTGTCTCTACATAAAACAAAAAATAGGGCTGGGGATGTGGCTCAGTGGTCAAGAGCCCCTGAGTTCAATCTCCAGTACCAAAAAATAAATAAATAAATAAAATCACTAGTTAAGATGTGATCAAAGGTTTTATTTTTCAATATGCTGAACAATTCATTTCAAAACACCTGATATTAAGCACATACACGGTGACATACAGGCAGCTTATCTGGAATGCATCTAGACCCTGTTTAATCAGGCTACATGCTCAGCCTCGAGTGGCGACCACACTGGGAGTCCACTCTGCACATCTCGGCTCGGGTTCAGCATGGGGGAAGAACCCAGAGGCAATTATAGCTTGTGACAAACTAACTCCTGCTGCCAGGTCTAAGTACCTACCCTCACATGGCTAGGGCACTCCCTCATTGCATTGAGACCTCTCCTGTCCATTCTCCAACCAATTGTAGAAATATTTCCTTAAAAATGTAAGTTAAAGCTGGTGGTGCATGCCTGTAACCCCAGCAACTGGGGAAGCTGAAGCAGGAGGATTGCGGTTCAAAGCCAGCCTCAGCAACTTAGCAAGGCCCTGTCTAAATAAAACACAAAATAGGGCTGGGGATGTGGCTCAGTGGTTGAGCGCCCCTGAGTTCAATCCTCAGTACAAAAAAAAAAGTAAGTTAAGCCACACCACTCTTACGCTAAAGCTCCCCTCAGCGCCCAGGATGTGCCCAGGGTCCTGGCCTGGGCACCACTATCTTGTTGTGTCCACTCTGGCTCCCGATTACCTGTCAAGCCCACCTTCTGGCCTCTGCATGCTACCTCCCTCGCCAGAGGTCCCTCTGAGGTCTCCTGCTCTGCAGTTGAAAGGCCACCCCACACCTCCAGGCCTGGAGGAGCCTCCCTAGGTCTCCCTTCACCCCCAGAAGGGTCCCATTCTCGGCACAGGTCCCTCGCAGTCTTGTGTCCACTATTGACGTATCTGTCAGGCTGGGAGAGTTGAGAAGGACGTGCGCTGTTCCCTCCTGTCGACTGGGAAATCCCAACCCTAGCAAACTGCCGGGCACGGGCATAAGCCGCTTTACTGAGGTGGAAGTCATCACTCATGAGGGGACTCAGGGGTCTGAGTGTGTTCACAGCCACGTTAAGACACTTCCACCACCTCAGGAGGAAGCCTGCGTCCTTCCACCCCTCCTGGCCCTGCACCCACGGCTGGTCTGCCAGGCTCCCGCCCCCTGCACACCTCTCCACGATGGAGTCATGCAGCGCGTGGTCTCTCGTGACTGGCTTCACTTAGCATAAGGTTGCTTTTGGTTTAATGTTACTTTTTTTTAAATACCTTTATTTATTTTTCTGTGGTGCTGAGGATCAAACCCAGTGCCTCACGTGTGCTGGCAAGCGCTCTACCACTGAGCCCCAGCCCAGTCCCAGCATGAGGTTCCCAAGACTCATGAGTTAACAGGGCTTTTTAAATTGAGAACCAGGATGAGTTTCAGCAGTGGTTCAAGTTCACTCCCTCCATGCTGGCACCAGTCCAGGCTCGCCAGGCAGTGACCAGCAGTCAGGGAGCACAGGCAGCAGTGACCTCGACTGGAATCCTGATTCAGGGGCCTTTTACTCTGAGACACTGGCCAAGTCATGTGACTTCTCTGAGCCTTGATGTCCTCTGCTGTAAAACAGGGGTAACAGTTCCCACACCACCCTCACACGGCTGTTCTAAACATTAACCTCTTCACGATAGGCAATGGCAGGAAGAGCCAAATGCCTACCAACTGGTAAGTGGACAGGAAAACGGAACACACCCACACAGTGGACACCACTTGGACATGGACGGCGATGGAGCACTGACCTGGCCACAACACGGACTAGCTGTAAAACAAGGTGCTGCCAGAAAGAGCCTGACACAGGTCACAAGCTGTGGCACTGCTCCATTATATGAAATGTCCCTAACGGACCACTATACAGAGAGAAGGCAGCCTGTGGCGGCCAGGCGGGGCCAGGGAAGGAATGGGGAGCAGCTGCAGACATGGGGGGGGTCTCACTCTGGAGTGGCAGGAATGTTCTGGAACTAGGAGCAGCGGATTGCACATCACCACCGATCTACTAACTGCCACCGAATCCTTCACTCTAAATTGTTTTTTTGTGCCACATGAATTCCACCTTGATCATTCTCTTTAAGTAGAAGAGTGCTGGCTAAACTCAGTAATTCCTGCTGTGAGGAAGCGGTCCCAGGAGCCTGCCACGTTCCTGCTCCCTCCACTCCCCGCTGGTCCAGGCCAGCACCTAACCCAGGACTGGAAAACCACAGAAACTGAGGCTGTACTCCTGCCTTTTCGCCCTTCCACAGGAATCTGTTGTAAAAATCCCATTTTCAGGATGTATGTTAAAAGAAAACTTGGAGAGGTCAAAATCATAGAATAACTTGTGTTCTGCTTGGTGACTCAGACCAGCCCACGCCAGCAGCACATCGCTCTACTGCATTTTGGGTCTTACTCGTTGCAAAAAAGACACTTTTTGGACATCAACGCATAGAAATATGTTTCACTTTCTCTCAAAAAGGATTTGAAGTGGTTTACAAAAGATACAAACAGTAAAGCAAGATGAACCTTAATTAAATAAATCAGTACAAAGCAAAAACTTTTAAAACAAGAAAACAACAAAAAAAGAATATGTTTAGGAAGGCAAGACAGATTCAAGGATAAAGTCAAGGGGGCTGGGGCTATAGCTCAGTGGTAGAGCACTTGCCTAGCACATTGTGTCCATCTACAACTAAAAAATAAAAGAATAAAATCAAGCAGACTTTTAAATTGCACGGCATATACCTATAACCAAACAGGTAAGCTTGGACATCAAAGACTTCACTTGCCTGATGCACCATGGATCAGAGAAGAGTTGGCATAAATTTCCACCTGAATGAGGAGATGTGCTAAGCAGGATGAATTGTGAGATGCTGAAACCAGAAGAGTTTGGACGATGCATGGGGACCCGGAGAAGGACTCTGTCTCATTAGAGGAACACTGCTGCAGGCCCCTCTTCAACCTCACTGTCACTTCCAACACGTTCTGAAAGGAAAACACTGCTGTACTTAGTGACTCAAGACAGCATCTATAATTATAAGAACACAGAAAATGGAAAGCACAATAAAAGCACACATTAGCCTTGGTGCATTTTGCAAATGAAGAAGTGTATTCAAAGATGACAGAATTCTTTTCAATTCCACCTCCAAATCTACTGAAATATGTAAGCTTTGATTCTGAATTTTTAACATAAAAGCAAACAACTTTGGAATACTTAGAAAAAGCTAAAGAGAGGACTGATAGGTTAGTTCAATTTATTTAGAACTTTCTTAAATGTTATTTATTCTCCCACTGGTGAAAGATGAAATACCCAAAAAAGTCAATGCGAATGCTCCCCAGCTTCTCTCAGAATGGCTCTGGACACACAAATGTCTATTCCTAGGGTACAAGAAAAAGTCTGTCTTGTCCATTTATCTCAGAGTTGATACTAGACACTCATTTGTTCCATGAAAGACATGTCATCTCTCCAGTACTCACTGTCCTGACACAGAAGCCCAGAGTTGGGCAAGATCCAATGGTCATCAAGTTTTCTTGAGTTTCAGACCCATGTGATAATTCGACACCAGCTGGAGGGCCTCACATCAGAAAAACGCACACGGAATTTCACAGACTTCACAGAGCCCTTGAAATGCAGCCAAGGCTCCCTAGTCCTAGGGGGTCTGCTTCTGCCTTACCACACCGGGGGTCACAGTCACACTCCAGTCTCCCGTCTCGCTGCTCCGCGCTTCACAGGTTGGAGCTGGCAATACTCCTGGGGAGAGAAGACTGCAAGGTAGCAGGGCAGGGGACTCCGACCGCCTAGCACGGACCGCCCACACAAGAGTGACACTGGGAGGTGGCAACCACTCTGAACTTCAGTTTCTTCATTGGTCCAGTGGGAGAAGATGCTACTATTCTTACCGGGGACGCGAGGCGGTGCAGGCAAGCACAGGAGCAGCCGCCACTCGTTCAGGCTGTCCTACGGCACCCGCCCGCCCGCCCGTCCGCCCGCCCCGCGTGCTGAGGGCACAGGCAGGGCCCAGGGCGCCCAGGCTCCACCAGGAGGCCCGCTCCTCACCAGCCTCGGCCTGCAGCGGGGCCAGGGACACGGTCACCGCCTCGGGGCCTCCTACCAGGGCCGCGCTGACGGCAGGGCCGGACATTCGGATGAAAGAAGGGATGAAAACTGGGAGAGAAGGAAGGCGCGGGCGGGGTCAAGAGCCGCGCGACTCCGGCCCGCGGCGTGGCTTCCGGCCCGGGAGTCCCCGCCCGGCCCGGCAGGGCCCTGCCCCGCGTACACACCCGGGTCCCCGCGCAGCGGCCTCAGGATGCCCTGCAGGAGGAGCCCCAGCAGCAGCGGAGTCGCCGGCACAGCGCCCATGCCTGGAGCCCGACGCGCCTCAGAAGCCGGGAAGCACCCGGCGTGAAAGACTCGGCGGCCGCCACCCTGCCGCCGCCATCTTGTCAAGCGAACCCCCGCAGCTATGGCAACCGCCAATGGGCCGCGGGCCCGGCGAGAGGCGCGCTGTGATTGGCTCACTGGCAAGAAAGCCCGCCCCCGGCCATGGGAGCACCCTGACCCCGCCCACCAGGCCTGGCGCTCTTCCTGCGGCTCTGCTCCGTAAGCAGAAAGGAAACCGAGGTCACAGGGGCGAAAAACTGGGTAAAACACCTACGAATTAAGATGCTTCTCTGTCCACAACTATGTCAGGGGGTAAAGGTGGCTTGAATTAGGTGGCGAATGAAGGCAGTCGAAGTTATTAACTATTTTATTACAGAAACAGTCTATGGCATACTTTGTTTTGTTGTTTTTTTGGGGTGCTGGGGATTGAACCCAGGGTCTTGTGCATGCGAGGATAGCACTCTACCAGCTGAGCCGTATCTCAGCCCACACTGTGAATACTTGTAGATTGATATTTTTATGAGACAAGAAATTTTATTACTCTGTTTTTAAAAAATCTTTTAAATTCTCTTCGAGATTTCTTTGACCCATGTGTCATTTTTTAATCTTAAGCATTTTAGAGTTTCTCAGGTATCTGTTTTGAATTTACTGTTTAATTCCATTGTGGTCTAACAATATACCTTGTATAACTTTTCTCAAATTGTTTCATTTTTAGTCTTAAAACCAGAACATTATCATAGAGCTTGTTATGTAAACTTGTTAAATTCTGTTTTGTGGCACAGAATGATGTCTGTTTTGGAGACTGCTCTGGGTAAACTTACAAAGAAAGTTTTCTTTGCTCTTTCTTGTTGGATAATACAGTCTACAATCTCAAATATACCCAGTTGATGGATGCTGCTGTTTGGTTCAATTATGTCCTTATTGATTTCCTGCCTCCTGGATCTAGGCATTTCGGATAGAAGGGTCTTGGTCTCCACCTTGAAGTGCATTCATCTACTTCTCTGCAGTTGTTTTCCTTATGCATTTTGACACTCTTATTCTGTGTACATGTGAAGGAATGTTGTGTCGAGAATGGGCCCCTTCATCATTTTGCCTGGCTTTATCCCTGACAATAGGGGGATCATGGGAACCTCTCTTTATCCACACAGGCAGAACCATGGGACGCCTGGGACCTGATGGCTGTGCCTGGCATCAGGAGTATAGGTGTGCTGTGGGACTCCGTCCTGCCAACAGTCTGTGTCAGAACTGAACTGAGCCGGGCGCGGTGGCTCGAGCCGGGCGCGGTGGCTCAAGCCTGTAATCCCAGCACTTAGGGAGGCTGAGACAGGAGAATTGCGAGTTCAAAGCCAGCCTCAGCAACAGCGAGGCGCTAAGCAACTCAGTGAGACCCTGTCTCTACATAAAACACAAAATAGGGCTGGGGATGTGGCTCGGTGGTCAAGTGCCTCTGAGTTCAATCCCCAGTACCCCCCCCCCAAAAAAAGAACTGAACTGTGCTGTGGGACATTCTGTTGGTGCTGGAGAGACGCAGGGGTGCTGGAGGAGGGACTGCACACTTGGTGTCAATACAAATGCCTTCCCAATTTTTGGTTGGTTTCCAGTTAGAATTAAGTTGGTAGTATCCATGTCCAGTTGAAAAACTGGTTTCCCACCACCCTGGAGTCAGTGCAACCATAGGGCCAGAGAGAACCTATAGGCCCTGGCTTCTAAACAAAGCGGGTAGGTTTGCACCTTAATACTCAATTTTTATGGGGATTTTGGCGAAGCAGACCAAAAAGGGAATCTGCAGTATTGTAATTGCATAGAATTGTCATCATCCTTCTCCCTGCTTTGTTTTGGTACTGGGTATGGAACCTAGGGGCACTTGACCACTGAGCCACATCCCCAGCCCCATTTTGAAACAAGGTCTCACTAAGTTGCTGAGGCTGGCTTTGAACTTGTGATCCTCGCCTGGCCTTTCTCCCAGTTCTTGGAAGGGTGTTTTCCACCAGTTCTCAGCACTCCCAAAGCAGATCCAATAAAAGCACACGTGTAAATAAGGTGTGGCCCAGCAGCGGAGCGGGTGCACAAGCATCTGAATTCTGCAGAGGGGGAGGGTCATGTGTTTCTTATGGCAACAGTCTCAGCCCATTTCATGCATTCCTATAATGTGGTGACTAGCACTGTCAGCTGAGAGGGGACACCCTGGTTTCAGATTTCTCTAGCTGTTAAGTGACCCTGGGCAAGTCATTTAACCTCCCTAAGTTTGTTCTCCATCTATAGAGGAGTTAATAGCAGCTCCTCCCTCACAGGATTGTGAGGATGAAGTGAAGAGCGGAGCTGTCACCCGGCGCTCAGTACGCACTGGTGCTCGGTGCTGGCGGAGTCCACTCGGCGCTCAGTACGCACTGGTGCTCGGTGCTGGCTGAGTCCACCTGGAGCTCAGTACGCACTGGTGCTCGGTGCTGGCTGAGTCCACACACATGTTCAGCATGCTGACTGCACAACATTAACCACTAAATAAATGTTCGCTATTACTCAATGTTTATATATTCATTTATAAATCTAATATTCTAAAAAGATTCTGACCGTTGAGACTCTCAAAGGGTCTAAATGGTTTTTTGGTTTTTGGGTTTTTTTCGGTGCACTACTGAGATTGAACCCAGGGGTGCTCTACCACTGAGCTACATCCCCAGCTGTTTTTATTTTTTGAGAAAGGGTCTCACTTGGTTGCTCGGGCTAGACTGGAATTAAATCCTCCTCCTTCAGCCTCCTGAGTAGCTAGGATCACAGGTGTGCACCACCACACCTGTCTTGAACACTGTCTTTTTCTTTTCTTTCTTTCTTTTTTTGGTACCAGGGATTGAACTCAGGGGCACTCGCCCACTGAGCCACGCCCCCAGCCCTATTTTGTGGTTTTATATAAAGAGAGGGTCTCACTGAGTTGCTTAGCACTGTACAGAGGCTGGTTTGAACTGCCCATCGTCCTCTCTCAGCCTCCTGAGCCACCAGGATTACAGGCGTGCACCACCATGCCTAGCTTGTTGTTGTTATTTTTTAAAGCAACAGACCATAGATAAAGCCCAAATGGGTACTTTCAGAACAGCAGGCTGAACAGTCACATCCATCCACCTGTTTACTCTGCAAAACAACAACTGCATGACATTTAATTAAATATTACAGCATAAAGTAACCCACTTTTCTGGTATCAAAGCATATATGACACTTCCAACCAGCCTTCTTAAGCCAAAGAAAATATTGCTCCCAATGTAAAACATAAACATCAAATCTCTCTTCTAATACATTCCCAGGAGTCTTGTATTAAATCCTTCAAACCAACTTCTTCTTTTTTTTTTTTTTTAAATATATTTTAGTTATAGATGGACACAGTGTCTTTATTTTGTTTTTATTTATTTTTTATGTGGTGCTGAGAATCGAACCCAGTGCCTCACACTTGAGAGGCAAGCGCTCTGCCACTGAGCCACAACCTCAGCCCCCAACTTCTTATTGTATGCTACTTGTAACAATATTTTCATAATTTGGGCAAGATTTGAAATAAAATCTCTTCAGAGCTAAATAAACATTGTTTGACATTTAATGAAATCCAATTACAAAGTACAAGTTTGAAGAAGTGTTAAATGAACATGAGATAAACATGATTAAGAGTAAATAATTCAACCAAGTACGAAAATTATTTTGTTGTATAAATTTACACAAAATATATCATGAACACAACAGCTAAAAACAGAACTCAGCAAGTATATAAAACACTTGAAAAAACAGCAATAAAACCTTGCTAGCTTATTTGAAACTGTTCGTCTTTTATAATAATTTTCTTGTTTTGGTACTGGGGACTAAACCCAGGGGCATTCAACTACTGAGCCACATCCTCACTTTTTATATTTTATTTAGAGAGAAGTTCTCACCGAGTTGCTTAGGGCCTTGCTTATTTGCTGAGCCTGGCTTTGAACTTGTGATCCTCCTGTCTCAGCTTCCTGAGCCGCTGGGATTACAGGCGTGCACTACCACACCCAACTGAAACTATTCATCTTTTAGATCTACAATGCTTTATCTCCTATACTTAAAATAGTGATTTCCATTAGGCTTACTCTATGAAATTGTAATTTTTTGTAGTTGTAGACAGACCTCCTATTTTATTTGTTTATCTTTATATGGTGCTAAGGGCCGAACCCTGTGGGGGCATGCCATAAGATGGCACGGAGCAGCCGCCCAGGGCAGATCACGCCCCCCTGAGAGAGCCACCTCTATTTCTGTGCTCATGGACAATGCACGATCCCCAACCTAAACGCTTCTATACTGCTACCCGTGGACAGCTCGCTTCCGCATTAGTGGCTCCAAAACGAAACGCTGTTGGATCCCTGCCCCTATGTAAGAATGTAACCTCCTTACAATAAACGGAGTTCCTGCTTGAGACAGAACTCTCTGGCGCGGTGTGGATTCGCGCCCGACGGCTTTACCTTTCTCGGCTCTCCCCCGTTGGTGGCGCCCAGGGATTCCCCTCTCCCGCTGGTCGGAGGAGCTGACGCCTGGCCCGTGACCCCGACACACTGGTGCCCCGTGTGAGGCAGAACCTAATGCCTCACGCATGCTAGGAGAGTGCTCTACCACTGGGCTACAACCCAACCTGAAATAGTAATATTTTTAAGCAACAAACCAATTCTCAAATTTAAGAATTAACAAATACTTGCAAAGTGATCCCCAAAATCTTTACATATCTGTTAATGAATACAAAATACAATTTTTGAATACAAAATCTATCTGAAATTATCTAAGCAAATTATTTAAAGAAGACTCAGTTTATGAGACAGTCTGAAGAGAAAATTTAAAACTTCTTTATATACAAAGTTTTGTACACAAGTGGGTCTTTGTTGATATGCTTTGAAAAAACTAAACCAGATGCCATTCCTTAAACCTTTCCACACTATGGTGGAACTTAAAAGGACTTTGAATAATTTCAAGAAAAATTATTGAATAGAAACAGTTGAGGAAATATTTCAAGGAAAACTATTACATAGAAAAATAAATTCATTGCTGAAATTACAAATCTTGTTTGTTTTGAACTTATGGAAGTTTTCATTATTTAGTTCACAGCTTCTAGAGAACAGTTCTACAATATTAATCTTTTTTCTCATTAAAAATGTCAGATTTCTATCTACAGACAAGTAACAGAGTCCATTTTCCCTGACAAAATCCCCCTCAGATCCTAGACATTAGCTTCCATAAGTAAGTTCTTCACACATCTGTTTATGAAGAAAAATTTTCCACGTCCAGGACACTTGCTGTCCTCATTCACCTGAAATCAGTATGTACTCAGTGACAAATTTATTTGGATAACTCTGTGCAAATCTGTACTAATAACAGATAAATATGTGATAATACCTAAAGCCAAATCTCAATTTAGACAGTAAGGATTTGTTTACATTTGACTGCTGTGGGAGGCAGCTATGAAAGATGCTCTATCATGACTGACTGATGTTATGACTCCATAAATAGTCACTTTTTCCAAAGCTGTGTTCAAATGTCACATGCCATGCATTTTCAAAGTGAGGACCTATAGGTTTAAAAGCCTGACTTTGATAAATGAACCTCCCATTAAAAAAAAAAAAATCACACATTTGTGCTTTCTTCCCCCTTTCTAGACAAAAACCAGTTAGAAGACTTCAGGCTATATTACATAGGATGACTCCCTCAAACAAATCAGTCCCAGAAGCACAGGTTGAGAATAATATTTAGGAAATATTTCCTGTAAGAAACTCACTACATTAACACCTGTCCTATTCATATGTATATCTGTCTCCGAGCCTTCCCAGCAAAATTCTGCCACACAATTTTAATTAATAGCCTTACAAGATGCAAGTTTTTCTCCCAGTACTGGGGATTGAACCCAGGGACTCTACCACTGAAATACCTTCCTAGCCCTTTTACTATTTTTCATTTTGAGACACGGTCTCACTAAGTTCACCAGGCTGGCCTCAAACTTGCAGTCCTCCTGCCTCGGCCACCCTAGTCCCTAGGATTACAGGGGCATGCCACTGCACCTGGTAGAAAATGTTTTCTATCACATGGACACTTTCAGCTTCTTTTTCTTGGCCTTCAGTACAGGAGGAAGAGAAATCTTAAAGGCTGTCCTGAAATGACATAGGGAGAACACCTTTAATGCTCTCAGAGCTCGAAACCCGAGCCACACACACAACCTCAAAGATACTTACTCACACGTGGTACAGATAGGGCTGAAATTGCAGAATACTGTAAATTAAAAAAATAAAAAGAGAATGGGTTAAAAACTACACAGTTGAGGTCTTTCTGCCCTTTCAACATAGAAGAAAAGCAAACGAGGCACATGAACTTACTTGACAAACACACGGAGCAGACGTAGCCGATTTCAATGAGGTTTCGATGACAGAAGCAAGCGGCCCTGTAGTCGACGTGAACCGGGGGCGGGAGGGTCAGCTGAGATCTCTGGTCTTGATCAGGAAGAAAGACCCACTGGGGAGAAGCAGTGAGGAACTTGCAGTTTTACTCACTCAACCAAAACCGAACAGCTACGTCCACAGGCCTTGCTTTACAAATGGCCACACGAGACACTGCGCAGAGGTTACAGGGTCTGACACCACTAACACCACCTTTCCCGGCTTGGAAACCCAGAGCCACCTGCTTACTCCTCCTCTCGAGGCACTGACCCCTCTGCCACCCATTCCCAGGCACCCACGAAGCAGGCACCGCCGCCATCTCCTCACCAGTAGGTGCTGCACAAGGGACGGCATCTGAGGCACCTTCAAGTACAGTCCTCCAGTGATGTCACAAGCCTGCGAGACACACAAAGGGCGCTGCCGATCTGAGCCTTTCCAGGGCACACAATTCCCAGCAGGGACTCTCCAGTTCCACAGCAGGGTCTGCTGCTGCATGAAGCTCCTTCACTTATTAACCGTTTTCAAGCATGAGCTCGTGCCATCGCGCCTAGCTCAGGGATGATGGCAGAAAACAGGACAAACAGTGTCTCACCCTCACCAACTGGTTTGCTAGTGCTTTCAAGAGATCAGGAACAGGCCTGGGGTGGTGGCTCAGTGGTGGAGCGCTTGCCTAGCACGCGTGAGGCACTGGGTTCCATCCTCAGCACCACATACAAATAAATAAATAAAACAAAAGTATTGTGTCCACCTACAACCAAAAAAAATGAAACGCTGGGGATATAGCTCAGTTAGTAGAGTCCATACACAAGGCCCTGCGTTCAATCCTCAGCACCACCAGGGGGAAAAAATGCTGGGGATGTACCTCAGTGGCACAGTTCCCCTGGGTTTAATCCCCAGAACCAAATAAATAAATAAATAAATAAGGAAAAGATCAGGAGTAAATCAGGCCACCCAGAGTGGTGCACCTGTAATCCCAGCAACTCAGGAGGCTGAGGCAGGAGGATCACAAGTTCAAGGCCAGCCTCAGCAACTTATCAAGATCTTGTCTCAAAATAAAAATTATAAAAAAGGGGGTCCAGCTGGGGCTGTAGCTCAATGGTAGAGTGCCCCCAAATCAAACCCCAGCACCCAGCCCCCCAAAAGAGAGTAAACTGGGTTAGAAAATAAAAGAATAACTTTACAGGTTATGATCATTTCTGTAAGAAAAATGAAGTGGGGTGGTTATGGAAGGCTTCTCTGGGAGGTGACAGAAGCAGGGACTGAGTGCAGGTAGGGAGCAGGCCACAGAGCACCGAGCAAATGGGAGCATGTTTTATATATATATATGTATATTTTTTTTAGATGTCAATGGACCTTTATTTTATTCATTTATTTATATGCAGTGCTGAGACTCAAACCCAGTGCCTCACACACACTAGGCAAGCACTCTACCACTGAGTCACAACCCCAACCCTCTTTGTGATACTTTTTTTTTTAAGATTTTTTTTAGTTGTAGATGGACACAATGTTTTTATTTTATTGCTTTGTATGTAGTGCTGAGGATCAAACCCAGGGCCACACGCATGCGAGGCAAGCACTCTACCGCTGAGCTACAATCCCAGCCCCTCTTTTTGATTCTTTAATACTGAAATAAAATCAGAGCCGGGTGCAGTGGTGCAAGCCTGTAATCCCAGCACTTTGGGAGGCTGAGACAGGAGAATCACGAGTTCAAAGCCAGCCTCAGCAACAGCGAGGCGCTAAGCAACTCAGTGAGACCCTGTCTCTACATAAAACACAAAACAGGGATGGGGATGTGGCTCAGTGGTCAAGGGCCCCTGAGTTCAATCCCCAGTACAAAAAAAAAAAAGTCATATGGGCAAGATTATATATACATAATGTGAAAGCATGGCTTAAATAACAAATGAAGATATGCCAAGTACCCTCACCTGATCATTACACATTGTATACATGTATAGGAATGTCACACTGTATGCACTCCATAAATATGCACATTTACTATGTGTCAATTAAAAATAAAAACACGCCTATAGGGCTGGGGTTGTGGTTCAATGGCAGAGTGCTTGCCTTGCACATGTGAGGCACTGGGTTCAATCCTCAGCACCACATAAAAATAGACAAAATGAAGACATTGAGTCCATCTGTAACTAAAAAATATTAAAAAAAGAAAAAAAAAACCACGCCTATAATTCCAGCAGCTCAGGAGGCTGAGACAGGAGGTTCACAAGTTCGAGGCCAGCCTTAGCAACTCAGTGAGGCTCTCAGTAACTTAGTGAGACCTTATCTCAAAACAAAAAATAAAAAAGGGCTAGGGATATGGCTCAGTGGTTAAGCACCTCTGGGTTCAATCCCCAGTACCAAATAAATTAAAAAATGATTCCTTTTAGTAACATTTAACTTAACATATCCAAAGTATTACTATTTTAACATTACTCAATATTACTCTCCATAACTACCAACATCAAGCACTGTTTTAGAACATACCTGCTGGAGGAGTCCTGAATCAGAGTCTAAAACGCAGGCATCAATCAAAATGTTCTGAAAGGAACATTATGAAAATATTATAGAAACAATACCAATAATTACTCCCTTATACTTATTCCTTATCCCTTTTTCTTTTTCTGGTACTGGGGATCAAACCTGCGGGCACTTTACCACCGAGCTACATCTCCAGCCCCTTTTTAATTTTCTATATTGAAATAGGATCTCGCCAAGTTGTTCAGACTGGCCTTGAACTTGTGAACCTCTTGCCTCAGCCTCCCAAGTAGCTGAGAATGCAGGCGTGCACCACTGTACCTAACCTATCTTACTTAACTCTGTCAAAGAAAATATATTAGTTATATTCATTTAAACATTTTTTCTATTTTAAATTCAAAATGTTGAATCTTTAAATGCTTCACTAAAGAGACAGAAAAACCTAGGCAAGGTTTATGCAGAGAACTGTCAGACCAAGTCAGGCACAGTGCCTGGACTGTCAGACAGCTAGTTGGGAGGCTGAGGCAAGAGGATCAGAAGTTCCAGGCCAGCCTAGGCAACTCAGCAAGACCCTGTCTCAAAATTTAAAAATGTTTAAAAAGGGTCAGGGATATAGTTTAGCGGCACAGCATCCTGCACTCAATCCCTACTACCGCAAAAAAAAGTAAAACAAAACAAAAATGAAAGAAAACTGTCAAACCAGGGATTCTTGGCCGGGGGCCAAGGATGGGCTAACAGGTTCCCTGAACGAGATGAAGCTGCATGAAAAGCCTCACGAGTGCATGCTGTTCTGGGGACCCCACACGCTCAGGGGTTCTAGGACACAGAAGAGAAGTGATTCGTAGTATCCAGCAAAGATTCTGGACTCCTCATCCATTAATAAGATTCTTCACACAAAACACCCTGGAAAGGTCACTCAAATGACAGCTTCCTTTAATGTGAAGCAAACATTCTCAAAAAGGATGGCTCTCAGCTCACCTGTTTCTGTGCTGCAAAGATGACGTTCATGAAGTTCATATACTGCAATGCACTGTCTTCCGCAGCCTTAATCACCTGAAAATCAAGGCCCGTTACACCTCTCAGCACCCCTGCACTCCCACTTAGGACTCACAACCAATACTCCTCTGATTTGTCTTCCTATTTTCCATTTGTAAATGGAATGTAAAATGTAAACGATGGCAGCAGAACTCGCCCCTCGCCCTCCTCCCCGAGGCGTCCTTGTGCACAGGTGAGCATGCTCCTAGACAGCACCCTGCAGACTAGCACGTGCACCCCACCCAGCCACGCAGAGGGGCTCCACCTGGTGCTCTGCCACCTGCTTTGTGGGTTGTGACACAGGGAGAGAAGGGACCTTCTTACATCAGTGCAACAGAACAGCTGTAAGTCACTTAACGGTGGACTTAAAGTCCTAGAAATGAGTCTGGGTGATTCTGCTATGTGAACATCAGAATGAACTTGCACGCACCTAGATGGGGCAATCTCCCATGTGGCCTACACCCTCGTACATGCAGTCCAGTGACAAAACACCACTACGCAGAGCATGAACACCCATGCACTTCTTCTCAGATTCCTACTATTTAACCAATTATCTGCAGGGGACATTTAGGCAGTTTCCAACTCTACCTTAGTGTTCTGCTGACACCGTCACGTCCCCTTGGCTCAACTCCCTGACTGCCTCCAGAAGACGGCTAGTGTGTGCGTTGCTTTTTTTCCTCTCCAGTACTAGGGTTGAACCCGGGCCTCACACATGCCAGGCAAGCACTCTACCACTGAGCTACATCCCCAGACCCTTTTTTTTTTTGGTACCAGGAATTGAACCCAGAGGTGCTCTACCACTGAGCCATATCCCGGCCTTTTTTTTTTTTTTTTTTAAGAGACAGGGTCTCACTAAGTTGCTTACGGCCTCATTAAGTTGCTGAGGCTTTGAATTTGCAATCCTTCTGGCTCTGCCTCCTGAATCACTGGGATTACAGGTATATGTCACCATTCCCAGCCTTTTATTTTTTTGAGACAGGGTCTCCCTTAGTTGCTGGCTCATGGCTAGCCTTGGACTTGTGATCTTCCTGCCTCAGCTCCCAAGTGCTAGAACTGCAGGTGTGCACCTCATACCAGACACACACTTAATTTTGATACTGTCAAACCAAAAATTCTACCAATTTATCCTTTTATCAACAAAGCTAGAATGAAAACAATCATTCTAGCCAGACAGCACATACTTGTAATCCTAACTATTCAGGAGGCTGGGGCAGGAGGATCATAAGTTTGAGGCTGAGGATGAACTCAGTGGTCAACCCTCCCTGGTTCAATCCCCAGTATTACAAAGAAAGAGAACAACCACTCCCTAACACTGTCAGCAGCTGCAAGAGCTGCCAGAGCCTTTCACTTGTGCTAAGCAACAATGGAAGTCCTGTCATCTGCGATGCTTCTGCTCACCGGTCAGGCTGAGCTTTTTTTTCCTTTTGGTACTGGGAATTAAACCCAAGTTCACTTACTAGTGAACCACATCTCTGGTTTTTTTTATACACTTATTTTGACACAAGGTCTCACTAAGTCCCTAGGGCCTCACTAATTTGCTAACTTGTGATCCTCCTGCCTCAGCCCAAGTCCCTGGGATTACCGCAGGCACTTGCCACTGTGCCCAGCTCAGGCTGAACATTTTCAAATGCCAGAACTGGCCACTTGCCTTTCTTCTTTTGCGGGCTCATTTTTCCTACTTGCTTTGCTAAAGTTTGACATTTAAAGATAACTTTTAATAAGAGCTCTTTTTGTTTTAGAAATGCCACATTAATTCTCTATAAGGTAACTATGCTGAAAAATAATTTTTCTTTTGTTTCTGTTTTGGGGGATTGATGTATGTATGTATGTATGTATGTATGTATTTGAGCTGGAAAGCTCTCCCTAAGTTCCACGTAATGCTTATTAAGGCACTTGCCTTCCAAGATTATCAATGGATATTTTCTCTTAGCATTTTTGTGACTCAGATTTTAACAATGCAATGTTTGATCTTTGTTAGAACAGATTTAGGCATCAGTAGTGAGACAGGAATCTTCTTCGTTTTGCCCCAATGGCCAATGGGCAGGCCCAGTACCTTTCATTGAATAATCATTTTTTTCTAATTTAAGTGCTTCCTCTGTCCCTAGCTACACTGTGGTAGGAACATGGATTCATTTCTCGACTCTGGCCTTTCCCATCTGCTTGTCTGCTACTAGGCCAGTGCCACACTGTCACTGTGGCCTCACAATGTACTTAAATGACTTACGGGGCACATGCTATTTATTTATTTATTTTTAGGTGTCAATGGACCTTTATTTATTTATTTTTATGTGGTGCTGAGGATCAAACCCAGGGCCTCACGCATGCCTCACACTCTGCCACTGAGCCCCAACCCAGCCCAGCACGTTCTACTTACTATTCCCTTTCAGAAAGTTCCTATTTCCTTTCACTTATTCTTCACTTATCAAACTGCTGAATTTTTAAAAATCTCCCCAACCTGCTATGAAAAAAAAACTCACTGACTTTTCTGACGGATTGCATTGAATTTACAGTGTGATTTTTGGGAAAACTCACATCTAAGAGTTAAATATGGCTCTCCATTTATTTAATTTTTTGAAACTTATTCTTAGTTATACTCCATTAATTTAATTTTTTTATTTCAGAATTTTAGGGTCTTTTTGTTGTCAATTTACATAATGCCTCTTAAATTAATTCTGCTTGTTTCTTTTGGGTCTTACTCCCACTGTTTTCCAATTCAGGTAATTGTATATAAACATATTGTTCACTTTTTAAATCTTACCAATATCCTTGATTTCATCTCCTGATTATCTATAAAGAGATAAAAACAGGTTACAATTTAATTGAACGACAATGTAGTTCAGCAAATGTATGGTTACTGGTTATGACTATTGTTAAATGAATAACAACATAACTTATTAAACATACGGTTTTTCAACCAAGTTTAAACACATCCCCAAATATACAACAGTAAAATAAGCAGGATTACAGTTCTCATAAAAAAGTGCTCTTACCTTTAACTTCCTTGTTCATTCTGTGAATGTCTAAATTTCTTAATATTAAGGAAAATAAAAATTATTTTATTTCATAAACACTTAAAATACACAGAAAAATAATCTTAAATTTTAGTTAAATAAACTCAGCAACCAGCTAGATTAAAAAAGGGAATGATCTATTTACGGTGATAAGACACACTAAGAGTGATCAGACTTTTTTTTTTGGCACCAAGGAATGAACTCAGGGGTACTGGAGCAAGGAGCCACATCCCCAGCCCTATTCTGTATTTTATTTAGAGACAGGGTCTCACTGAGTTGCTTTGCGCCTTGCTGTTGCTGAGGCTGGCTTTGAACTTATGATTCTCCTGTCTCAGGCTCCCAAAGTGCTGGGATTACAGGAGAGTGCCACTGTACCTGGGTGTGATCAGGCTTTTTGATTACTAACTTTGTAATCAACTGGGCTTTGTAATCAGGCCAAAATATGGTCTTTATTTCAGAATATTAAAGTTACTAACATCTGCCAAGCAGTGGCACAAACTTGTAATCCCAATGGCTCAGGAGGCCAAGGCAGGAGGATCTGAAGTTCAAAGCCAGCCTCAGCAACTTAGCAAGATCCTGTCTCAAAATAAAATATAAAAAAAGGGCTGGGAATGTGGCTCAGTGATTAGGTACCCCGGGTTCAATCCTAGTACAAAAAAAAAAAACAAAAACTAACATCCGATTGCCCTATATTTTTTTAAAACAGAATTTTTTTTAATTGTAGATGGACACAATACCTTTATTTTATACTTATTTTTATGTGGTGCTGATGATCAAACCCAATGCCCCACACATACAAGGCAAGCGCTCCACCACTGAGCCACAATCCCAGCCTGATTGTCCTCTTGTTATCCACTGCGTCCTAGATCTGAATACTGCCACGATATGCAAATCAATGAACCAATTGAATGAGATAAAGATTTAAAAACCAGGGGCTGGGATTGTAGCTCAGTGGTAGAGCGCTTGCCTCGCATGCGTGAGGCCCTGGGTTCGATCCTCAGCACCACATACAAAGCAATAAAATAAAGACATTATGTCCATCTACAGCTAAAAAAATATTAAAAAAAAAAAAAAAAAAAGATTTAAAAACCATACAAAGATGATCAGGCAACCAGAATCAAAGTCCAGGACACAGGAATCATTCAGTACTGTCCAAAAAAATAAAAACAAAAGGAATGGGGGCAGAGTTCAGGGGCGCAGCACTTTCCCAGCATAAATGAGGTTCTCAGTTCAATCCCTAGCACCACAAAATAGTAATAATAATATAATACAATTACATTACACTGACAGACCATCACTCACAGTGCTGTGCTCTCCGCCAAGTGCACAGTGACTTGCTTGCCTGTGGGAAGGGGCAGCTCACCAAGCTGCCAGGTCAGTAAACAACTTTTTTTTTTTTGGTACTGGGGATTGAACTCACTCGACCACTGAGCCACATCCCCAGCCCTATTTTGTGTTTTATGTAGAGACAGGGTCTCACTGAGTTGCTTAGCGCCTCACCATTGCTGAAGCTGGCTTTGAACTCACAATTCTCCTGTCTCAGCCTCCCTAAGTGCTGGGATTAAAGGCTTGAGCCACCGCACCTGGCTCAGTAAACAACTTCTAAAGTTAAACACGGTTCCCCAATCAAATTTTTTAAGATGCCACCCAATCAAAATAAACAAGGAAGCATCTGAAGAAGCATTTGTTGTAGGCACAGGACATTCTGGAAAACCAGAGTTTATTCATTCTTTCCTCATTTTAAAGTTCTATAGATAATCTCAAAGCCAAGATAAACTACATATTTTTAATTATTACTGACCACTTCAGAACCCTCAGGCTTTAGAGAAATGCAAGGTCTAAGAAATGCCACAAGGTAAACATGCTCATCTCAGAAGACTTGCTTCTCGGCAAGTCACACACCAGGATACAGCACAGGGCTTTGGCCAGGGATCCTGCCAGCAGAGTTTCTGTATGTTGACCCTTTATGTCACCTACAAATAATAAAAAGCATTAAAGGGGAAATAGTTAAGTACTTTCTTCAACTAAAGCCATTTTCAAACCAAAGTGTTCTTTATGAATGAAAGAAAATGATGGCATTTTCAGGTTGGGTTTAAAAACAGATACCAACTTGTTCTCAGTTATACTTTAAAAAGCAACTTTGGAACCTTTTCTCAACTTAAAATATCCAAGTTAAGGAATAGGAGAAGGGGATGGGGAGTAAGTGTTTAATGGTATGGAGTTCCAGGCTGGGATGGTAAGAAAGTTCTAGAGATGGATGGTGGTAAGGACTGCACAGCAACGTGAGATAACACTAATGAAGTGCATACTTAAAAATGGTTAAAGTGGAGCCAGGCACAGTGGCGCACGCCTGTAATCCCAGCACTGTGGGAGGCTGAAACTAGAGAATCACAAGGTCAAAGCCAGCCTCAGCAACGGCAAGGTGCTAAGCAACTCAGTGAGACCCTGTCTCTAAATAAAACACAAACAGGGCTGGGGATGTGGCTCAGTGGTTGTGCACCCCTGAGTACAATCACCTGTACCAAAGGGGAAAAAAAGGTTAAAATGGTAAATTTTTTGATATGTAAATTTTAAATTAAAATTTCTAAAAATTGGCAAATGGGAAATTTCATCTAGATTTGACTGTAATGAAAAGCTGTCAAAAATGTTGAAAGTGGTAAATTTTTTGGGTGGGGTGCGGCTCAATGGGAAGAGTACTTGTCTAGCAAGTGTGCCCTGTTTGATCCCCCGCACCAAAGGGGAAAAAAAAGGTAAATTCTGTCACCCTGTTGTTAATCTTGAACGGCTCAATATTAACCATCTAAGATGGCATGATGGGACACACCTGTAGTCCCAGCAGCTTGGGGGACTGAGATAGGAGGATCATGAGTTCAAAGTCAGCCTCAGCAACTTGGTGAGACTGTGGGACACTGAAATGGAAACCAGGAAGCTTGAAAGCAAATCTGGGCTTCAGACAAAGACTGGAAAGTGTTCATGTGTAAATGACAAAAAAAGGCAAAGGTGGACGAGGACATTCAGAGGAAGAAAGGAATAAAACCATGCGCAAAACACAAGCAGATACGTGTGACACATTTTTAAGGGACAAGATGAAGGAAAAGCCAGAAATGGAGGCTAAGAAAGAATGGTTCATAAAAGAGGAAAACTCAGTCAACAGGACATCCCCTGAAGCAGAGGCTGCTCAGTGTTGCCAGAGGCGGCAGCTGGTCAGCAGTGTCAAGGCCATACGGCCAGATGAGAGATTCCAGAAAGAAAAGGAAGAGAGAGCCTGCCAGCAGACAGCATAAGGAACCTCGAATCTCTGCTGTTAAGACCTGAAGGACCTCCCAAGTCAAGTCCATTAGCAAAATAATAGTCATGAAAATAAAAAGTTGTTACTTTTGGTCATCAGATCTTTAATCTCTTCAACGATAACTTCATTTGCTGCTGTTAACAGCTCATATTTTCCATCTTTACTGCCCGAGGGATTCAATTCAGAAGGAAGGTTGCCAGAGTCTCCAAAGAAGTCTCCAAGTCTGCCGTTCTTCCCAGGATACAAAAACCGGCTGAAACAGCAGGGAGGAGAACTCCAGTTACAGCAATACTCACCTCACGGCCCTCCTATTGCTCATGATCAGAATGAAAGTCAAAGAAAACAAAAATCACACCCATTCTGCACTCACAAGATTCTACTGTAATAAATTTCTTTTAAGAAAAAATACTTAAAACAGGCACACTGGTAAACATTTCATTTGTCACCACAGAATATTTTAATGGTTCCAGTGCTTATGGAAAAATGTGAGGAAATAGAGGCTGGAACTGTGGCTCAGTGGTAGAGCACTTGCCCAGCATGCTGGGGCACTGGGTTAGATCCCCAGCACAACAGAAAGGAGACGAGAGGGCTGGGCTTCCCACCCCTGAGACATTTCAGGGGCTCTCCACACTTAGCCCCCCAGATGACAATCAGAAGATGTACACCTCAAATTCTAACTTACTGCTAAGTTACTATTTGAGTGCCACACTATCTACCCCAGTAATAAAAATTTGGTCCCAGGGTTTCTGAAAAAGATTCTCCCAGTGCTGCATGACCCTTAAACTAATTATGCAGGGGACATGTTTGACTTCTTTTTTTAATTTGTTTTTAGTTGTAGATAGAACTTTATTTATTTATATGTGGTGCTAAGAATGGAACCCAGTGCTTCACGTATGCTAGCTAGGCAGGCGCTCAACCACTGAGCCACAACCCCAGCCCCTGATCTCATTTTTGAAAACCAAACCCGCTGCCAGTTATACCATTTACTGGCATATTAACAAAACTAGCATCATATTTTTCATCCAATTCTGAAAAAAATATCCAGCAAGGATGGGGACAGAAGTCTGTACTTGGTGCCCTGGACTCTTGCCACACCAAAGGAAGTAACTCTTAACAATCAAGGTAATTGGAAAAATACCTCTATGAAGTATGTTGGTAAAAAAGAGTCACTTCCACTGTGATGTGACGGTTAAGAAAGACAACAGCTGCGGGCTGGGGCTGGGGCTCAGTGGTAGAGCACTTGCCTCGCATGCATGAGTCATTGGGTTCGACCCTCAGCACCACATAAAAATAAATAAATAAATAAATAAATAAATAAAGATATTGCATCCATCTACAACTAAAAAAATGTTAAAAAAAAAAAGAAAGAAAAAAGAGATCAGCTGTGTCATATGATGAGGATCTGATGATACAGTCAGTACATAAAGTGCCAAGTAAATATGGTCAGCAATACTCATGAAAAATACATAGAAAAATCTACATGTCTCTGTACTCACATGCACCATCTAGAAGGGAGCCTAATAGCTAGCTTTATTCTGTTTTTGGTAGTAAGGATTAAACCTAGGATTACTTAACCACTGAGCCATATCCCCAGTCCTTTTTTTATTTTGAAACAGGGTCTCTTTTTTTTTTTTTTAATATTTTTTTAGCTATTGATGGGTCTTTATTTTATTCATTTATTATTTATATGTGGTGCTGAGGATCGAACCCAGTGCCTCACGCATGCTAGGCAAGCGCTCTACCACTGCACTACAGCCCCAGCCCCTTAAAACAGGGTCTCAATAAGTTGCTTAGGGCCTTGCTAAGTTGCTGAGGCTGATTTCAAACTTGTAATCCTTCTGCCTCAGTGTCCGGATTTCCCAGGATTACAAGCATGCACCACAGTGCCCAGCCATAGCCAAGGTCACTGCTGCTTATGGTCACACCAGGAGAGGTAGGCAGAGCCAACACTGGCTGAAAGGGACATGATCACATGTGCCCTCTGGAGAGGAGCGGTGAGGAGAGTGCTGGAGAGATGCCAGCCTGGTTATTAGTTCTTTTTCCTACACAATATAGGTGAATCTGGGCTGATTGGTAGAGTGCTTGCCTCGCATGCACAAGGCCCTGGGTTCAATCCCCAGCACGACAAAAAAAAAGTGTGTGTGTGTGTGTGTGTGTGTGTGTGTAGTTGAATCTGTGTACATGAAATGTGTCACTGTACAACTCAACTATTTTTTATCAGTGTTCATACATACTGAAACATATGTGTACTGATTCTTGATGCCGTGGCTACTATTCACTGCAACCAGAAAAATTTATTTGATAATACAGACTAGAAACAGCACATCCAAACTGGCACAAAAAACCTCAAAAATGTCAAGCACTGAACACAAAGTGGTCATAGTAGCCATGCATACCTTTCTTGAATGTGACTCGCTATCACAGCAAGCTTGTTGGAACGATTCATGAATAAATGGGAGTTCCCCAGCACCATCACGGCATCCATGCATTTCGATAAAGTAAACTGTTGAACAAACAGGAGATATGGGAAAAACAAGTTCACCCTCCAAGTAACTCAGATCACAAAACGACTAACAGTGCAGCGAGAATAAGGAGCAGCATGGGGCTCCTACATGGCCACACGACAGTTCCACTGTTTTAAAATCAACTTATATATGTTTAATTATCCAATAGAATCTATGTCTATTGTTTAAGAAAGAATGAGTAGAAACAATACAATGTAGGTCTGATAAACTATAAACTACTCAATATATAAAACATAAAACACAAAATAGGGCTGGGGATGTGGTTCAATGGTTGAGTGCCCCTGAGTTCAATCTCTGGTACCAAAAAAAAAACTACTCAATATATAAATTTGTATAATTATATACGTATAATTATATAGTAAGTATATAATTATATAATTATTCTATATAAAGAAATTTAAAACAGTATACAGAGGATGTAGGAATAAGATTAAAAAAAACATGAACTAGAATTAGTCACACTGGTTTTCTATATTCAAACAAAAGCATTTCCCTGATAAAATGGGGGAAAAAGGGCTGGGATTGTAGCTCAGCGGTAGAGCGCTTGCCTCGCACGCATGAGGCCCTGGGTTCGATCCTCAGCACCACATACAAAGCAATAAAATAAAGACATTGTGTCCATCTACAACCAAAAAAATATTTAAAAAAAAATAAAAATAAAAAAATAAAAAAAAATAAAAAATGGGGGAAAAAAATCAGAGATGGAAAAAAGAATACAGAAATGGAAAGAATGAATAAAATCAAACAAGTTTTTAAACCTTGTTTTAAAATGAAGAAACTGACTTCATGTTTCATCTCTAATATTGAGAGTAATATCAATTACTCTGATATTGAGTAATCATCTCTTGATTACTCTGTAAGTAATCAAGTCATCAATCTTATCCTTATGGTAACAAAACTGTCTGAAAATCAAATTGCATTTCTTGGACCTAACAATGTACTGGTAGAGCTGTCAACTGGTATATATAATCTTGAAGAATGAGCCGGGTCCGGTGGTGCACGCCTGTAATCCCAGCATTTTGGGAGGCTGAGACAGGAGAACGGCAAGTTCAAAGCCAGCTTGAGCAACAGCAAGGTGCTGAGCAACTCAGTGAGACCCTGTCTCTACCCTGTCAAGTGCACCTGAGTTCAATCCCCAGTACCAAAATAAAAATCTTGAAGAATAGCTGGAGACAGAATATGGGCTAACTTGAGACTAAGGAAACCTTGGGATCCTATAGACTTAGGGAAACCCTCCCAGTTCCACGGTTTTCCTTCCAGATACCCCACCAGTTTCCCACTGAAGATTCCAGAAAGACCTCATGTCTCTGATAGGATTAGGTTGTGAATTAGAAACAAAGTCAACTAAGGACAAAGTTTCAAAGAAAAGTATTGGGAATGCCGCAGTCAGAGAAGGGAGTGAGGGTGCCATGAGGGTGGTACACGTCGATGACACACTTGTGAAAGTCAGAGTCCTCAGACACAGACCCACTTAAAGATTGGATAAGGTTAGAAAAAACTCCTTTGTCCCATATCTGACTTGCACAACAGCAAGGATCTGGTATAATAAGGATCAATTACAGCTGAAAGAGTTGAGAACAGTTCCATTTCTTGATTGTGGTGGTAGTTAAACCTATACATATGATAAACTGCACAAGTACACAAACACACCAACACCCACGATGAGTGCACAAAAACCTGCTTTCTAAGCAACATCTGTAGCCTGCACTGGTTTTGATACTGTGCCACACTGTGCAAGACGTTACCTCTGGGGGAATCAGGAATGGGGCACGGGACCTCTCTCCACCATTGTTTAAAAAGTTTTTTGTCAGCCTATGGTAAACTTTTTAAAAGACTACTTACTATATGAGTCAATTTATTAAGTGTTCAGAAAAGACAATATAGAGACAGAAGGCAGATCTGCTAAAGGACTTATATCTAGAATTTACAAGGAGATTTCAAAACACAAGCCACCTGCAGCTTGGGATGGAAGCAGAGACTGTGAACAGGCCTGAGAGAACTTCATGTGATAAAAGAAATGTTCTAAAATGGAACTGTGGGGCTGGGGTTATGGCACAGTGGTAGCGTGCTCGCCTAGCACGCGTGAGGCACTGGGTTCGATCCTCAGCACCACATAAAAATAAAATAAAGATATTCTGTCCACCTACAACTAAAAATAAATAAATAAACATTTTAAAAAATGGAACTGTGGTGCTCATTACACAATTTCACTAACTTACTGAAAATTCACCAAAGTGTACATTATAATGCCCGAATTTTATGGCATGTGAATTATACCTCAATAAAGCCAGGGTTTTTTTAAAGCAATATAAACATACACAAGTTAAAAGAGAATCATCCAAAGCCCTCTTCAAGCCATCTTACCTGAGATTCCTTTAATGCTTGCTTTCCCCACCAAATTGGGTTGGCATCAACTATGATAACCAGAAGATTCAATTCGTCTTCTGAAAATATTACCAAGAAATAAAATTTAAAAACATATGCTGAGTGAAAACAAATCAAAGCTAACATTCCCAATGTGTACATTAAATTCACCACATGCCTCCAAATGTTCATTCTCTTACAATCATGAGATTAACAGAAGGCCAAGTTGTTTTAAAGGTTTAAGCTCAGAGGGCTCTTAACATCCCTTGCCTGCTCCCTAGCCCCCTGCATGCTCTTGAATATCACAACCATATTTCATCAAACCTAAGGCAATATGGATTATGAAATGTGCTCCCCCCATTTTGGACTGGGGATCAAACCCAGGGCGCTTTATCTCTGAGATACATCCCCAGTCCTTTTTCTGAGATGGTCTAAGTTGCTTAAGATCTCACTTAAGTTGCTGAGGCTGGCCTTGAACTTGCCATCCTCCTGCCTTAGCTTCCCACATTGCTGGGATTACAGCATGCCCCACCAGCCCTGGTAAAATGTGCCCTTATTTAATGTACCACTAAGAAAAAAAACGCTGCCATCTTCTTTGTAGGACATCATCTGGCTTTCAGCAAAGGGAGGGATTTCTGTCTGTTTGTTCACAACTATCCTCAGCTCCTAGCACACAACAAATGATCAGTAACTATCTAGTCAATGAACCCAGAGTTATTTGCACTTTAAATGCCTGGTTAGGGACAGAAAACCTTGAGTAACCAGCAGTACAATCACTAATGGGAAAATCTCAGGCACAGAGGTGAAGAGGAGGCCCAGAGTCAACCTGGCTCAGCACTCATCCAGTCACCCCGCAGCAAGCCAGCTATACATGGAACCAATTTCCAAAAAGTTAAAACCAAAGGGAAAATCAATGCCTGTGTAAAGACTACTGTGAAAAGGAATCAGGCTGCTTTCCAATGTGAAAGATACAAATAAACAGGCTATCGTAACACAGTAATCACTTAACATCTACACTGAGCACCAGTACTAGCTGTTGGGGTCCTGGGTCCACGTCCACAGAGCGACACTTTTAGCTGAGGTGGCAGGCAGGTGAGCCCTGAGTGCACTGGTATAAGAAACCCAGGATGCTCATACAGTGCACAGTGGTAATGCCTTACCTGCCTCTGTACCTTCCTTCCCGCAGTTCCATCTCCTGTATCAGGATAATCCCCATCCCACTGTTTGTTTTTACATATCTAAATCCTAGTTCCTCTTCAAAGTCCCAAACCAGTGTGACCTTTTTTTTTCCAGTAGGGGAGGGCCCTCCCATCTTGGGGGTTGGGGGCTTCCAGCCTGCTCCACACTAGGCACTGGCATCTATGATCCCAAACCCCATTCCATCCTGACCGCAACCCAGCAAGGAACAAAGTATTGTTTGTCTTTCATCAGTTATAACATGTATCCCCTCCTTTTTAAGTTACTAAAACCCAGATAGTATCCTACAGCATTTTTTTTTCTGAGTGATATATTAAGGAAGGGCCCATTTTGTAATCCACATTATCTTAGTTTTGATGAAATATGGTATATAGTGTCCCTATGTTGCGAATGAATGTAACTTGCTCTAAGTCACTCTTAGCAAGTGGAAAAGCCAATTTGCTTGACTCTAAAGACTGACACTTCATGGCCCACTGCCTAGCTCTGCCTACCACCATGACCACTAACTGACTATCTTCTAGCGACACTTAGCACCAGCTGGGCTGCTGATCTCTCTTCCCAGTACTGCCTGTTGGACTAGGCTCCTTAAGGAACGATGATCTTTATTTTTGTTCTCCCGGGTGGAGATAATACATGTAAATCCACAATGAAGTACCAAACACTGAAGCAGCACTTAGTAACTGTGCCTGCCACAGGCCTCCCA
Organism: Xerus rutilus; assembly: GCA_028644305.1. Lineage (NCBI taxonomy): Eukaryota > Metazoa > Chordata > Mammalia > Rodentia > Sciuridae > Xerus > Xerus rutilus. Next base: position 122,730,028 of record CM053407.1, on the reverse strand, counting down.
TACCCACAGCCTGTTTTTGTCTTAATTCTCCATCAGGCCCCAACATACAATCCTCAGGGCATTCAGTCCTTGTTACTGCCTAGAAGTTTGAGAAAGAGGGGGAAAATTTTGCCTGTCAGAAGTATGGATCTACACACGTGCAATATCCTGTGACTTTCCTTCTTTCTCTGCCTCATTTGCAAACCGGCAATGCCAGGCCTGTGTCCTTCACAGGGTTGAGGCCAGTGAAAACTGATAAAGGGAGTATAATCCATTGTCCCCACCTCTGAGGGGACCTCCCAACGTCTATTCTTGTCCCTCACATTCACCTTCCACACAGCAGCCAAGTGATTTTTTTAAATTAGAAATCAAATCATAACAAGTCTGCTTAAAAACCCTAAAATGGCTTCATAAAAATAAATCTCAATCTCTTGGCCCACAAGACCCTTCATGATTTGCATGGCCAAAATCCCGCTGGTTCTCGATCTCATCCCTCTCACCTTCTCTTTCTTCAAGGCATCAAGGCCCTATAATTGACAGTTTAATGTATAGATGAAAGTCTCCCCACCTTCCTCTACCAGGCTCCTTGTTTCTCTCTTCTCAGTGTAAACTGGTAACTCGACCAACCACAGAGCCTTTGCAATTGCAATGTACTTCCCGCAGAAGGTCACGTAGTCATTCAAGTACTAGTTCCACTATCTCGCTTTTTTCTGGACTCCCAATGAAGTAGCTCCTTCTTGATCCTAGTCCCCACACGTCCTATTATATTTCCTCTTATATTGTCTTCATAGCTCTTGTGACCCTTTGGGATTCTATTTACTTGCCGAATGCCCCTCTTGCTCACAGTGCCCTCCTCAAGCATCCTGTCCGTCACGTTCTCTACCGTACTGCCCAGTGCAGAAAACACTGTCCGGTGCACAAGCGATCCAAGGGTAGCTCCTGAATGAATGGAGGGACGCACGGGCTCCTCCTCTAAAACCCAAACGGATTCCACCCAGCCCAAGGACGCACTCCGCTCGGCAAGTCCAGGCCAGGCCCAGTCCGCCCAGCCTCGGGGTCCGGGTCCCCCCTGCACCGCCCTCACCGTCTGAGACCATGGCGACGCCGACCCCCGGCGCAGAGAAGCAGCAGCCGAGCGGGCGCCCCGAGCCTGCGCACCCCGACTTCCGGCGCCGCCGAATGACGCACGCGTGGCTGGGCCCGAGCGCGCGCCGCACTCACGGCCCCGCCCAGAGCGCCGGAAGTGGCGTCAGGGGTGCGCCTCGCGCTGGGAGCTTGTGGCTTGGCCGGGTCGGTAGAGGGACTCGATAGAAGCACCGCGAGCGGCTCCGGGGCTCTAGGTCTCCGCGGACCGGACGCACCATGGACGACAAGGGTGAGTCGGGACGGGCTGCGGGGCCGAGCCGCACAGGGGTCCTCACCAACATCCCCGCCACCCCAGAGTGGGCTCGGGAGAGCCGCTGTCCATGCTCTGCCCTCGGCTGGATTTTCCTCCAATCACGACTCAGTCCCCCTCGCTGCTCCTGCATCCAGGGAATGGACCCTGAGAGCGGCCGCAGACACCCCTCCGCGCAGCCCCTTCCCCGGGCCTCCGAAAAGAGCGAGGCTTCGGACCACGTGAAGTAGGAGGCTTCCTGCCACATTGGATCTTAGGATTTTACTAGACTCGAAAGGATAAGGCATCTTTGGTTTTCCCATCCTGTATGTTTGTCAAAATGTTTTATTAAGTGAAAAATAAGAGCGAATTAATACTTGTCATGTAAAAAAAATAAAGTGAGGTGGATTGAACTCTGTATACACGTGAGTAGACTTGAATTAGCATAGATTGGGGAGTGGAGCAGAGGAAATTGGTAAGGTAGATGACTCTGGGATCCTCTCAAAACTTAGGATAAAGAGTAGGAAAGAGAATGACCTTTCATTGCTTTAATATTAGGGCTTAAATTTTATGCCTTGCACAGAGATAACTATCTTAAAAGAAGAAAGAGATCTTGTAACAGTAAAGTGGCATCTTCTCTAGGCCTGTCAACATTTATCACGTCCCTGAAACTAAACACCCCCCCCCAAAAAAGTATTTTTAAAATGACTTTGCTTCTTAAGGTCAACAATCATAAACAAGCTCTCTGGCCCTACATCCTGGTGAATGAATCTGATGAGTCACTTTTTCTCCCTTCCCAGAATTAATTGAATACTTCAAGTCTCAGATGAAAGAAGATCCTGACATGGCCTCAGCAGTGGCTGCCATCCGGACTTTGCTGGAGTTCCTGAAGAGAGATAAAGGTAAAGAGTGGCATCCTTGAGGAACACTGGATCTTAGGAAAGACTTATAATGACTATTAGAAATGTAGAAAGTGTAAGCCAGGCGCGGTGGCGCAAGCCTGTAATCCCAGCACTTAGGGAGGCTGAGACAGGAGAATCGCGAGTTCAAAGCCAGCCTCAGCAACGGTGAGGCACTAAGCAACTCAGTGAGACCTGGTCTCTACATAAAACACAAAATAGGGCTGGAGATGTGGCTCAGTAGTCGAGTGCCCCGGGTCCAATCCCCAGTACAAAAAAAAAAAATGAAATGTAGAAAGTGGAGGCTGGGGTTGTGGCTCAGCGGTAGAGTGCTCGCCTAGCATGGGTGAGGCACTGGGTTTGATCCTCAGCACCACATACAAATTAATAAAAATAAAGTTATAGGGGCTGGGATTATAGCTCAGTGGTACAGTGCTTGCTTCGCATGCGTGAGGCACTGGGTTCGATCCTCAGCACCGCATAAAAATAAATAAATAAAGATATTGTGTCTATCTACAACTAAAAAAAGAATTAAAAAAATAAAGTTATAATAAAAAAAAATCTTTAAAGAAAAGAAATGTAGAAAGTGAAGCCGAGCACAGTGGCGCAAGCCTGTAATCCCAGCACTTAGGGAGGCTGAGACAGGAGAATCGCGAGTTCAAAGCCAGCCTGAGCAATGGTGAGGTGCTAAGCAACTCAGTGAGACCCTGCCTCTACATAAAACACAAAATAGGGCTGGGGTTGTGGCTCAGTGGTGGAGTGCCCCCAAGTTCAATCTCCAGTACCAAAAAAAAGAAAGAAATGTAGAAAGTGAGAGATGTATATTTGCCTGCATCCTTAAGCCAGCTTCTTTCTTCATTTCAGGCCTTTTAACCTAGAGATAGCCCTCAAGTTATCATAAGAAATAATCCTTTTCATAAATGAAACATGCTTTGATTCCAAGTGACCATTTTTTTCTCATCTTAATCTGAAAGGCCGGCCTACAGAGGTGTTTCTACAACAACCTCCGCTGGCTTCCCTTTATACCTACACTAACATCCAAACGTCGTAGGCTGCCCTGTACTGTCTTGCAGACCTCATCTGCCACCTCTACCTAGTTACCTTCCATGTTGTCTGTTGCTAAACTGTGCTGCAGTCCTGCAGCCTCGCATTGTTTTTCATGCAAACTTTATTCCCATATTGCGGCCTTTGCATTGTTGTGGTCTGTGCCTGGAACCTTCCTCACTGGGTATTTATGTGGCTGTATCATTTTTCTTATTCAGGTCTGTTTAATGGTCCCCATTCCAAGAGGCCATCTCTTTCAAGTAGCCACCTTGTTCATCATTCTTTTCATTTCTCCCCTTACTACGTTCTTTAATTCATTTATTTCCGTCTTTGTTTGCTTGCTTGTTGTTTGCATGCTCCACCAGGAAGCAGAGCTCCATCCTTTTCACTGATGTATCCCCGTCATCTAGAGCAGTGTCTGGCACACAGATGAAATCAATAAATATTCACTGTACGAATGAACCACAGACCTAGCAAAGGACTGTGACACTAAAAGGAACATCACATTTCTCCTTTGACCATTCCAGGGGAGACAATCCAGGGCCTGAGAGCAAATCTCACCAGCGCCATAGAAACCCTGTGTGGTGTGGACTCCTCCGTGGCGGTGTCCTCTGGAGGGGAGCTCTTCCTTCGCTTCATTAGTCTCACCTCCCTGGAGTACTCGGTAAGCCACTGGCCACCCTTGGGTTACCTTTCCACATCTCTGAGTGACTGCAGGTATTCTCGGCTTGACCTGGATCTTCTCTCCTCATTTTGCTCTTCTCTTCCTAGGATTACTCCAAATGTAAAAAGATCATGATTGAGCGGGGAGAGCTTTTTCTCAGGAGAATATCCCTGTCAAGAAATAAAATTGCTGATCTGTGCCATACTTTCATCAAAGATGGGGCGGTGAGTAGATCACACGTGGTAACAGAGCAAGGACTTTGGAATCAGACGATTGGGGCTAAAATCCTAGCTCTTCCACTTATTTGATGGGTAACCTTGGGCAGGGTCTTCAGTCTTCTCATCTGTTCAGTAAGGGCAACAGTAATGCCTGCCTCATGGGCTCGTGGTGAGGACTAAATGAGGTAGGATGTGTAGGGGCGCAGCACTCCGCCTGGCACACAGTCAGCGCGCTATAAACAGATACTAGAGATGCTAGTCATTGTAAACAGGCAGAGAGGAACACTGGGACAGCACTGGTGATTCTCGATTTAATAAGGAGTTTTTCTAAAGAAGTATTTTTATGATCGGATATGTAGTTAATTAAATCCACAGACCAGCTCTTGTCACTGGTTAACATGAAGCATCTTCCTGGTGAAGGTTAGCACTGGGTGGAGATTTTCTTTTAACTTAGTTACAGATGCTGTGGCAGTAATGCAGGGCTGCCAGGCGAGCATCATTGAAGTGAGGAAAGACAGGAGCTGCATGTTAGGCCAGTTTCCCAGCACAAGGGTCATAGGTCATAAAATGTTTATGATGTCTCCCAACAGCACACATCCTTTTCGCCACCTAAGCCTCCACTACCATAAAAGCATTTTACTTGCATTTCAACTCTTAAATCTTGTCATCTTTTTTATTACCCACTTCCCAACCTTAGAAGTCATTAAATAAATTACATAGTAGGTGTGAGTGGGACACACACCAAAACCAGTTTGCAGACAAAGCCTTTTTGGGCCAAGTGGAGGCAGGGTTGTGAGCGCCTCTCACTGAGGCCTTCTCCAGCCCCGCACTCCACTTGCCATGCTGTCGGTGTCCTGCAGGCTCCTCTGTGTCACCCTTCCCGGCCTGATTCAGACCAGGCCTAGAACAGGGCTGCTCCCGTGTGAACACGCAGATGAGTCGCCCCAGGTTCTTACTAAATGCAGATTCGGTAGGTCCAGGGTAGGGCCTGAGGACCTGCATTTCTAATGTGCCAGGCGAGGCCCGACAGGTGCTAGAGAGCCGTGCCTGCCATCTTCTGTTTTACAACCCTTCATGCTCTTTCTTGGAACAGAGGCAGTTGCCAGGGATCTCACGTCTGAGTATCCACAAATCATTAGCTATCTGCTCCACAGATGGCTCTTATTCATCCCAAACAGTATTCATAAACTTTTTAAAAGTTGATGTTCAATTTCTTTGGGAAGATCAGGTGTTTTGGCAATAGTTGGGCCATGTGACAACAGGAAGAGCCAAGGAACCTGGGTCCCCTTAGCCTTTCCACAGCCACTGCCGCCACCTTGCCCACTGCGCTGACTGATACGATCTGCCTGGTGCCTGGAGGCCCAAGTGTGCAGACTGTGTCTGGAGATGGGGAGACCAGCCCAGGGAACCCCATGGGGTGTCAGACCCTGTGTTGAGGCTTCACTAGGGAGGCTACATTGCTCTGGCAGGAACTTTTTCAGCTTGTAAAGGGCTTGAAACTCAAGGTACTCTCAAGGTCTCTTCTAATGAAGGTTGAGGAAAGACTGCAGAGAAGCTTAGAGCGCCAGGAGCACACATTGTGCAGACGGCGTGGGCAGTTGCCAGGGAGCTCACCTATTCATGAAGCTTTCTCTGTCCACAGAGAATATTGACTCACGCCTACTCCAGAGTGGTCCTAAGAGTGCTCGAAGCCGCTGTGGCAGCCAAGAAGCGCTTCAGTGTGTACATCACAGAGTCGCAGCCTGATTTAGCCGGGCAAGTATCTTTCTATTCGGTCACAGGTCCGTCAGTCATTCTGGAGAGCACCAAGGACTAGAATCCATCATAATAGGAACTGGGACATGCCCCCATTGGCCAGGCAGGCCACATTGCCTTCAATCGTGCCATTCCTGCCCCTGGAAGAACAGTAAGGTGGATTTGCAGCAGGGCACAGTACAGGCTCCAGGTTCTTATTGAAGTAGTCAAATCAGAGGAACGCCAAAAGATTGTGTTGCTGAAAAGTTTTTATCAAGGAGTAGGTACTTCACGTCCCTATCTTTTCAGAAGATAATAAAAGCAAAACTTTTTCTTTTGCAAGAATTTGCATCTCTTCCCCCAGAATGCCTGAGTATAATTTTACTGAAATATGTGCTTTTCCCTTGGGAAAACAAATTCTTGTTTCCTTAATCAACAAGTCTTGGGATCTGAGCTGGGCGCGATGGTGCACACCTGTAATCCCAGCACTTTGGGAGGCTGAGACAGGAGAATCGGGAGTTCAAAGCCAGCCTCAGCAACGGTGAGGCACTAAGCAGCTCAATGAGACCCTGTCTCTACATAAAACACAAAATAGAGCTGGGGATGTGGCTCAGTGGTTGAGTGCCCCCGAATTCAATCCCTGGTACCAAAAAAAAAGTCTTGGGATCTGTCCTTTAGTCTATAACTGAGCTTCAAGCCAGCATGATTTATCACTGTCTTAATTGACTCATCAGACATCACTATGGGACTTTCTTGGACTTTCTCTAATGTTCTCAAAATGTCATCTTCAGTAAGAAAATGGCCAAAGCACTCTGTCACCTCAACGTCCCTGTCACTGTGGTGCTGGATGCTGCTGTTGGGTAAGCGCCCATCTTTTCTGGCCGTGATCACCTGGCCCACCTACCCTCAGGGTTGATGCTAAGTACTGTTTTCAGATTGAAGGTCTGACTCCCATTCCTAAAGCCATCTGCGTCTAAATTAATGGCTGCCGTAAACCAGCAAGCCCATTACGAGGTCTCTGTGGCATATGCAGGAAACGGAAATGTGGAATGTTGGTTAGGGTTGTGTCCCTAGCACTGAGTAGGAGTGTCCGTGCATTCTAAGAGTAAGATGCAGAGGTTGAATTCAGATCAGCAGTTAGGTAATCAGTTCTCTCTTCAGCCCTAGACACTGGCCGTCCTTGGTACTGTGCCAGGTGCTGTTTCTCATCCAGGCACTTTTCTCCTGAAACCAAAATCCCATTTTCCTTGAATCATCAGTGCATTTCACAAGAGAAGACAGGAGAAATAATGTCTTAGAAAACATACACATAAGTCAGATGATTAAGAAAATTAGGAGTGCTCGGCACAGTGGCACATGTCTATAATCCCAGTGGCTCGAGTCGCTGAGACGGGAAGGTTGTGAGTTCAGAGCCAGCCGTAGCAAAAGCAAGGCACTAAGCAACTCAATGAGAGTCTCTAAATAAAATAAAAAATAGGACTGGGGATGTGGCTCAGTGGTCGAGTGCCCCTGAGTAGTTCAATCCTCGGTACTCAAAAAAGAAAGAAAGAAAATTAGGAGTGTGGTGTTCAAGGGCAAGCTTTGAACAACTATACTTGTTTTGCTCATTTTAAAAGGTAAATTTGGGGGCTGGGGTTATGGCACAGTGATAGCGTGCTCGCCTAGCACGCATGAGGCACTGGGTTCGATCCTCAGCACCACATAAAAATAAAATAAAGATATTCTGTCCACCTACAAGTGAAAAAATAAATAAAATTTAAAAAAAAAAAAAAGTAAATTTTGCTGGGCACAGTGGCACACACCTAAAATCCCAGAGACTCAGGAGGCTGAGGCAGGAAAATCGCAAGTTCAAGGCCAGCCTCAGCCACTTAGACCTGTCTGAAACTAAAAA
>CM053407.1:122685343-122715972 GCA_028644305.1 Xerus rutilus | reverse complement strand
GTCAATACACAGTCAGGAAGTGATGAGGGGACACCACTTTGCTTTCCTCTTCCAGTTACCACCCACGCCCCCTAAATCAAAGCAGCCCAAAATGGGGTACCTTGCTTCAAATCCCATGTCCAGAAGTCTGTCCGCCTCATCCAGCACCAGGACATCCAGGGACTTCACGCAGCTGGCCAGGTCCAAGCCCTCACCCTTCCTCCGGAACATGTCCTCCAGGCGGCCTGGGGTCGCCACGATGATGTTTCCGCTTCGAGAGGAAAGTTAGTGTTTACCACACATTCCAAATATCAAAGATGGTTCCCCAAACACCAAGTTCCATGTCGCCAGAAGTCACATAAGCCCTAGTGAGGAGAAAAGTGGATGGGGAAGGGGGAGGCAGGGACAGCATGGAGACAGGGTGAGGGCCACGAGGGAGATCTGGTCTGGCTCTGGCTACCAGCAGCGCGGGCTGGGCCAAATCCCCAGCTTTGCTGTACATCACCGGTGCACACCACCAGCTCATCATTCACCACACTGTCTGTCCTGCTCTCACCAAAACAGCAGCCAAGCCACCATCGGAGAATGAGGGTCCCACATCCCAGAGAGTAAGGGCTTGCTAACGTCTGACCTCCTGAGAGTGAGTAGAACATGTGAGGCCCCAGAAACTCAACTCTAGGAGAATCAGACTGGGCCAGACATGCCCCGGACTGGCTGACCGGCAAGATGTCCCCTCCACCATGGGGACCACATGCCAACATGTTATAGAACCAGAGCACACACACATCTGGAAGTCCATCTTCTTAAGAAATCCTTAACTGGCACTGCTGGGCCCAGAGTCCTGTCAGGCCACGATCACCTGGGGCTGGGTATGGGCCCCTGCCCACCAGGTCATTTCACCCTCCCCTACCCAAGGCGCCTGGCCTGCAGAAGCACCTCAGGGCAGCGGGTACCCAGGGACTCTCCGTCAGGCTTCAGCCATGCACGATGCCTCAGGGGCAGTGCCAAGGGCAACATGAAGGACAGGAGCAGGTAAGCTCACCCCTGTCGCCTGAACCTCTCGACATCTTCTCCAGGGTTCCTGCCTCCAATCCAAAGAATCTGGCTAAAAAAAACAAACAGGTCTTTGAGCAAGTCAAGCAGAACAGCAGCCTGTGGCTGACAGGAACACAGCACCCAGTTTACCTGAACTGTGGGAAGTGCTTCGTGAAATGCGACAGGACCTCATCGATCTGAATGGCCAGCTCTCGAGTCGGGGTGATGATTATGGCTCCCACCTACCCATGTGGAAGAAGGAGCATGGTTAGCAGTACTCAAGGCCTCCAGGGGACAGTTCCCAGGGGAACCGCACTTCTTGGACTCCCGGCAGCCTCAGGCCACAGCACCCGTCCACTGCGCTAAGTCACGGTCACTGTCATTACTGTGAGCACTGAACCACTGCTTCTAGGGGAGCAGTCAGGGGCTCGCCCATCTCTGGTCACATCTTCACCACCTAATCGATATTCAACCTCACTTTATATGGGCTTCTGTTTAAAAACACCATATTCAATAAACACCGCTGACCGACTCACACTGGACTCACAGCTCTGTAACTCATGCTCAAGGGAAGGTCATCCACCACAGATTTCCTCTGCACGTCTGAGCCTTCTCACACTCCAAACACGCAACAGCACGCAGCACTACACTACGGGCAACTCAACAGCAAAATCACCCCCAAAAAAAAAAAAAAAAATGTGTAAACATCTGGTACTAAACAGGACACAAAAAGCATACTTCTTTATAGCACAAGGGCTGAAATTCAAAGCATTTCTATAAATGACCACGAAAGCACCCCAGCATCAACTTTGGGATCATAAATTTTAACAAGCAGGCAAGTTCAAGAAGAGAAGCTCAGATGATGAGGGCCAGCTCTTTCCTCTCTCAAGCCTCTTACTGGCTTCTTATTCAGCTGTGAACTCTCTGGTAACCAAGTGACAAGACATCCTGTTAGCTCCCCTCACCTGACTCTTTTTTAACTTTTCTTCCCTTCTCAGAAGAATTTCCAGGATGGGGATGACAAAGGCCAGCGTTTTGCCACTTCCTGTGACCTGCAAAGGAGGAGGAGGTTTGCGCTGCTTTTCCACACAGTTCATTTGAAGAAAACCATGAGGACAGGCTGTATCCGCAGGAGGCACTTACCGCTTCTGCAGCGACATCTTTGTTTTTCATGAACAGAGGGATGGTTGCAGACTGAAGAGAGAGATTGCAAAGCACAGTTAAAGAATGCCATGAATTCCCTGGTGAGGCCCAAGCCCTCGAGCACAGTGGGGGCTAAGGTCACAGTGGACCCTGGAGGGTTTGAATCAAACATGGCATGGTGTCCACACAGACATGAGACGGGAGTCCTGGATTCAAGTCCTGCCCTCTTTTTTCCCTCCTTGGGCCAAAAAGGGGTTAAAGACTTTGCATCTTCAGGCACCTTCCAGCTCTGTGGCCGGGTTAGAACAGAGTTTCAACACACCTTCTAGTTTAAAAGCCAGGAGGCCCTCCAAGTTTTACAAAAGGCCTGGCTGGCCCTTTGGCCTCTGCAACCAAAACAGCTAAACCTAAAGCAGACTCGAATCTTGGCCCTGAGGTCACTTCCTCCAGGACTCCACTCCTGTTCCCCAGAGCGTGTGCTTATCCCTGCCACAGCACATGCCGTACCATTCCAACCGCTTCTACACAGGTGCTGTCAACCTGCAAGATTTCTGTCCTCCCTCTCCTAAGGAACATTTAGCAATGCTGGAGACATTTTCAATCGTCAAAACCCAGGATGAAGTTCCTGCTCCTGGCATTTGGCAGGCAGATTCCAGGGATGTTGACAAACCAGACAGCCCTCACAACAATGCATTTTCCAACTCAAATGCCAGAAGTATCAAGGCTGCAGACCCTGCTAAACCAGTCATCCAACAGAAATACAGTACATGATTTTAAATTTCCTAATTACTACAGTAAGAGAAATGGACGAAATAAATTTTAATAATTTACTTAACCATATATTCAAAATATTGTCACTTCAACATTTAATCATTATTTTAAAATTAATGATTTTTCCATTCTGTTTTCAGATTAGGTCTTCAAAATCCAGTGTTATTTAACAGCACATCTCAATTCAGACTAACCATATTTCAAAGGCTCAAAAGCCACATGTGTTTAGTGACTGGGGCCGGGATGGACAGCTCCAGGCCAGGAGCTCCAATGAAGACCGGGTCTTATTTGTGCCACCTTCCACAACAAGGCACTCAGGCCCCGTCTACTCTCCACATCCTTCCTGGTGGTCTTAAGAACAAACTCGACATTTTAAAAGAGAATCCTCTTGATTTTCCCTCTGAACCTATTACCTTCCCAGCCTTCCTCATCTTGGCAAATGGAACACCACCCACCCAGCTACAGAAACCTCAGGATTCTTCTAGAGCCCTCTCTTTCATAACCCCCACATTCAGCCCCTCAGCAATGGTAAAGCCACCCTGCATTTGTCTTCTCACTCTACTCCATGCCACCAGTGCTCAGTCAGTGGCCTCCCGGGGTCGCCCTGCCTGTCCCATTCTCTACACAGCCATCATATCCCTTCCTTTTACACAGCTGCCCAAAGGACGGCCTCTCACTGCATTTAGAATAAAGTCCAAGCAGTGGGTGCTGTGGTGCACACAAGTTTAAGCCCAGCCTCTGCAATTTAGCAAGACTCTGTTTTAAGTTAAAAAAATAAAAAGGGCTGGGGGAACATTGTTCAGTGGTAAAGTGCCACTTGGTCCAAACCCCAGTATCAAAATAAATAAACTTCAAGCCCCTGAGTGATTATTATGACCCAGCCCTGCTCTGCTCTTTTGCTACTCGAGCTACTCAGCCACAAATCCCTCTGTTGCTCAAAGCTCATCTCCAGCCAGCCGTGGAGCTTTCGCACTGGCATTTCTCTCTGCTGGAATAAGCTGCCCCCAATCACCTCCAGCCAGCCTCTTCTCAATCACTCAGGGCTCAACTCAGGACACCTCCTCAGAGGCCTTCTCTAACACCCTATTCTTGTCCCTGCTCCTGTCTATCACATCAGTCTGTTAGAGTTCCTTCCTGACACACAGTAGCAGCTGAAATGATCTCATCCCCCTTCTTTCTCTAGCTCCCGCACTAGAAGAGCAAGCCCATGAATAGGTACCAAGACTGCAAAATCCCCACGGGCTAGAAAATCACCTGACGGCAGCAGCTCCTCAGTAAATATTGCTTCAATCAATGAAGACGCTGGGCCAGCACACGGCACTTCTCCCAGTCACAACGGGCACCCTTTACCGGGCCCATGGTGCTTATTTAATCCCCACAACCCCATGAGCCAGGAAATGTCACCTCCGTCATTTCAGAGAAGGGAAATAAAGCGGAGAAGTGAAGTCACTGTCCGAGGTCTCACTAGAGCGGGAGGGGCCGGGGCAGGAACCAGCCCTAAGGCCCCAGCAGTCCGGGGCGGCGGCCAAGGCCACCGCGCCTGCCCGATCCACGCGCCTCGTCCCGCCCGGGACACAGCAAAAGCCGCGGCTGGGGCCGAGCACCAACGGGGGCGGACGGCCCGGCGCGCACACCCGCACCGGCGCCCCCCGGCCCGGCACGCACACCCGCACCGGCGCCCCCCGCGCCGCCCGGCGGGCACACTAGCACCGGCGCCCCCCGCGCCGCCCGGCCCGGCACGCACACCCGCACCGGCGCCCCCCGCGCCGCCCGGCCCGGCACGCACACCCGCACCGGCGCCCCCCGCGCCGCCCGGCCCGGCACGCACACCCGCACCGGCGCCCCCCGCGCCGCCCGGCCTGGCACGCACACCTGCACCGGCGTCATGAGCGGGAAGCCCAGCTCTCGCAGCGCGCCCAGCACCCGTGGGTGCAGCGGTTCGGGGAGCGACCCCCAGGAGCCCTCCGTCACGTGCTCCATGGCGCGCCGCCGCTCCCGCGGGCACGCCCCGCGCCGGCCAGCACTTCCGCTTCCGGCTCCGCCCCCGGGAGGCAGGTGGCGGCCCGGCGCCGCGGGCGGGGCGAGCGGACGCGCAGAGGCGGCGGAAGGCGGGCCTGAGCCCGCGTGCACCGCGGGCTCACCTGCCCACTCGGGGGAGCCCACGGCAGGCGCTCCTCTGCACGCCAGGGACCGGCGGCCGCGCGTCCGTGGACAGTGTCAGGTCTGGGTGGCGGCCGCGCGGCCTCCCCGCGCCGAGGCCGAGGCCGAGGCGTCCTCACGGAAGGACGGTGCGCTCGGGAAGACGGGCGGCGGCAGACTGCGCACGGCAGCGGCCTTTTGCGCCCTACTTGCTAGTTTTCTGATCTTGGGCCCTTCTCCAGGCCTGTTCCCTTAATTTCCCAAGTTACTTCACCCAAGGTAATGGCAGTCTTAAGACGGAACAGGCCAGACCTGCAAAGCACTTGGCACCAAGCCGGGACACGGAGCCGCCCGATCGCTAGCAGAGCTTAGTGTAAGGGAAGTTTCCACCCTGCGTTTACATGGAGCTTTGGACGAATCCTCTCCTTCGAACCTATTTCCACATCCGTAAGCCTGTGGTTAATGACAATAATTCATATTTTTTCCTCCAAACAATACTTAGTAATGTTAATGATGCAAAGAAACTACACCATATGGAAACTTGTATTTCTGTTCACTATCAAGATTATAAAAGAGAACACGCAACAGACACAGCTGGTGTAATTACTCATAACACATGGACATGTCTCAAATAAGAAATTTGGTATTTGACAAAAGCGAATTGATAATCATTGATATATAAAACACAGAATACTGACTGTTTTTAAAAAGAATTGTTTATTTACTGAACCTGGGGCATATATTAGATACACAACCAATTTTAAATTTACATCTTTTAATTCAAATTTGAAGTGTTTTCACACACACACAAATTGGCATGCAACAGTTGTCCTAAGGTGAAACACAGTCACCTTATCGATAAGCTGTTGCAAGTATTTTCACCCAAGGTTGAAAAATTGTTTGTCCTGAACATGAAAACCTGTAACAAATTTAAATTAATTATATAAAACTTGTTACTTGTAGTTTTCCCCTGCAAAGATTCAAAAAAAAAATGTACAAGTAACTAATATACATCGGTCACAACATAATCCTGGATCATTTCCACACCAAAACCAGATGCTCCTTTAATTTTAAACCCATCATCAGAGATCAAGAGAAAGTCTTTTCATTTTATATAAAACGAAATTCACGTGTACCAAAAAAGAAAGACCCAGGAGAAACAAAACAAAAACCCTAGTGCTGACACTGATACTCAGTGTCTTAAAGTGGCCCAAAAGGCCACTGCTCAAAAATAAAATAGTGGCTGTATATCACTGCAATGAAACCCAAGAGGCTTTAACCCTTTGGCATCAGAAATCCAGATTTTTCCAATTATGTGAATGAATACTTCCCACCTGCCAAGCATGAAAAAGGGGATGTGCCAGCGAAGAAAGAAAAGTTAGCATTTGCTCAAACACCCAGAGAACTGGCTTTTCAGAGACTCCCTATGAGGTTAAGCAAAAACAAACATGTTATTAGCTGCTTGTATCATCAATTTAAATGGAGGTGATTGAGTCCTAAGGTCAAGTGTAAAAATTTGGGGTCTTACATGTAAAACAAAAACAAAAAAAAAGAAAGAAAAAAAAGACCAAGTATAAACACACCCGGCCTGATAGCACACCCCCCAGACAGCACTGCCATTAGGCTGGGCAGAAAATGTCGGGATTCAGACTGTTGCTTCATTCCATGACTCAACACAATGAATCTTTAATGACCTGGACCACAGGATGAGGGAGGCCAAAGAATGCAGCCATTTTAGTGAAGTACTGTCAGGCTCTGTGCTGATTTCCTGCATTTATTACGAAAGGGAAATAAGACATAATGAAGACTATACTCCTATATTTCATTTATAGTGTTTGAGTTCTGGAAGGACCTTTAAATAGAGGCAACATTCAAATAAGAAATTTTATGCCAATCAAATGTCAAATTTTCACTACAACTTTCCTAAGGTTTTTTCCCCAAAATCACAAAGAAACATAAGCTGTGAATGTACAGTTCAGAAAATAAAAATGTAGAAACTAATGACATTATTATGACCAAGATGTTTGGTAAACATGTGATTTATAAGTTTGGGATCATCAGGAAAAGGCCTTTTAAACAACCCTCCGGACTTCAAAAAATCTCTTCAGGTAGTAGATCTGTCCCAATGTCATGGCAACTAGAACAAGAGCTTCAAAGAAGGACCAAAGGACCACTCTGCTGTTTGTGTTGTCATTGACTGTTGAAGACAAACAAACAAACAAAATTTAATAACTCCGCAGAAAGGCACAGACATCATCGACTAGCTCCTAGTCTGAGTGACTGTAACATGTGCACACCATTCATGGTACTCTAAATACTTTTGTCCCCAAGCAGTTCAACATGCTCAGAGGCAGAGAATGTCAGCTTTAAAAAGCACCTGAAAGATTCACTAAAGGCAAGCCCACTGCACTATGTATCATGTACAGGGAGGAAAAGTGACTTGCCCAGGTCACACTTCTAGGGTTAAAACCCAATCCAACCTTTTTCCTCTCACCCTTGAAATGTCCTCCCCTACATTATAATCTTTTGGTGAATCAGAAAATTATTTTAAAAATTTAAGAGTTTATGTCAAGATCATAGATTTATATAAAATGCACTATCTACCAAGTCAAAATATGTCAGTTTAAATATCTTTTCCCTTAAATATTTATTCAACAAATATTTACTGAGCACCTACTATGTACATAGTATATATTGTTCTAGATGCATGAGGTTTCTCCGTTTCATGGACCAGTTACTACCAAACTGTCAAATACAAGACAAACCATTTATGCCATTCTAAAAATAAGAATCTGATCCCTAAAGTAAAACCCATGACAACTCTATATTCATTTACTCTGCTCACTCTGTCACAATCTTTGAAGTCAGTGACTTTTCTTACTGAGTTACTTTTATTTTTTATTTTTTTAAATATTTATTTTTTAGTTGTAGGCAGACAGAATATCTTTATTTTATTTTTACGTGGTGCTGAGGATCGAACCCAGTGCCTCACGCATGCTAGGCGAGCACGCTACCACTGCGCCACAACCCCAGCCCCAACTGAGTTACTTTTATAAGCTACTCGGTACTTCCACTTTTCTGCAAACGGCCAAATTTTAAAAACAATCACAATTAGCAACATAATGTTAATCAGCTGAATATGACTGCCATCTTTAGATCTTTTTAGTTTATAAAAAGATCAACTAGATTTGTAGTACTATTGGACCATCACTCAAAAATAAGTGAAAAATGATTAACATTTTTCCTGAAGGATAATTTACAGTTCCCTCAAAAGTTGTGTAATTTATAAGAGTAAGAACAGATACATAATAAAGAATATAAACTAGAACTCTTAAAAACCATCAAAATCACTGAAATTTTAAATTAATTCCATGACATGAAGTTTATTTTTGCTGAAAATCTAGCAAACATTTCTATCATAATTGTGAATGAATGCCATTTTAGGATCATGTCTGATAGGGGAATGGTTGAAAAAATTCTTTAAAATATTAAACAACTAGGGCTGGGGTTATGGCGCAGTGGTAGCGTGCTCGCCTAGCACGCGTAAGGCACTGGGTTCGATCCTCAGCACCACATAAAAATAAAGATATTCTGTCCACCTACAACTAAAAAATAAATATTAAAAAAAATATTAAACAACTATTATTGTTTTAGAGGCACAGAAAAATGTGTTTCATTTTGTTTTCTTTGAGTGAGGAATGAACACAGAGGTGCTTTACACTGAGCTACAATGCCGGCCCTTTTTTAAATTTTTGAGTCAAGGCCTAAATTGCTGAGGCTGGTCTTGAACTTGGAATAGTCCTGCCTTAGCCTCCGGAATCACTGGAATTACAGGTGTAGCCACAGTGTCTGGCTGTTTCTTTTTTTGGTACCGTGACTGAACTCAGGGGCACTCAACCACTGAGCCACATCCCCAGCCCTATTTTGTATTATTTAGAAACATGGTCTCACTGAATTGCTTAGCACCTCGCCATTGCTGAGGTTTGACCTCACAATCCTGCGTCAGACTCTGGAGCCACTGGGACTACAGGCGTGTGCCACCATGCCTGGCTGGCTGTTTCTTTCTTTTTTTTTTTTTTTTTTTAAGATTTTTTTTTTTTTTTAGTTGTAGATGGACACAATGTCTTTATTTTATTGCTTTGTATGTGGTGCTGAGGATCCAACCCAGGGCCTCACGCATGCAACCGCTTTACCCGCTGAGCTACAATCCCAGCCCCTGGCTGGCTGTTTCTCAAAGAGACACAGAAGTAGGATACAAAGTTGCAGATACACAGTTTTACTCACTTACATCAAAATTCCTACTTCTAGAAATGAAAAACAGGCCAAAAGAAAATAATAAATGTTACCAGTGATTTTCTTAAATGGTACGCTATGAGTGATTTCAATTTCTTTGTACTTTTTTGTATTTTCCACATTATTTAACTGAAGATGTGTTAACTCTTTTCTCCTCAAAATATGGAGTATCAAATCTAAGAAATGTTACCTGCCACTTGCCATATAGTCTCTTATTTATGAAAGTGAAAAGAGATACTTATTTCTTCTTTCACTTAAAGAAAAATATGTACTTTTAAGTTTAAATAGAATACAGCAAAGCATAACATAGGAACATAGCCACCTAGGAAAGTGTATGAAACACTGTCCTCAAGCCACTCAAACATCAACTTGACCCAGAAGCAACACAGAAGTATTACAACACTGGTGCTGGGGCTGGGGCTCAGTGGTAGAGCACTCATGAAGCATGTGTTAGGCACAGGGTTCAATCCCCAGCACCACCTAAAAATAAATAAATGAAATAAAGATATTGTGTCCATCTACAACTACAAATATTTTTAAAAATATTTTTTAAAAGTTTTACAACACTGCAATAAACAAAAGGTCTCACTATGTCATCTCTGAGGAATAAATGCTATAGAAAAATATATGAAAAACAACACTGTTGGAAAGGTGATTTACAAAATTAAAATGCATATCTGAAAATTCAATTCTATAAATTACTACAGGTTGAGTATTGCTAATCCCAAAATCCAAAATGCTCCAAAACCCAAAATTGTTTGTGCTCTAATGCAAGGCTTACAAAGTTTCAGAGTCCCAGCCAGGCACAGTGGCACATTTGCCTATAATCCCAGTGGCCAAGCAAAGAGGATTACAAGTTCGAGCTCAGTCTCAGGAACTCAGTGAGGCCCTAAGCAACTTAGTAAAACTCTTAAAATTAAAAAAAAAAAAAAAAAAAAAAAACCAAAAGGCTGGGTTTGTAGTTCAGTGGAGCACTTGCCTAGCATGTGAGGCACTGGGTTCAATTCTCAGCACCACATATAAATAAAATAAAAGTCCATCAACCCCTATATATATATATATATTTTTTTTTTAAAGAAAGAATAAAAAAGGGTGAGGATATAACTCAGTGGTAAAGTATCTCTGAGTTCAATCCCCACTACCCCTCCACAAAAGTAGTTTAAGAGTCCCATTAAATACAGTGGTACACGCTTGTAATTCTAGCAACTTGCGAGGCTAAGGCAGGAGGATCACAAATTCAAGGCCGGCCTAAGCAACTTACTGAGACTCTGTTTCAAAATAAAAATAAAAAGGGGAGGTCAATGGTAGAGTATCCCTGGGTTCAATCCCCAAGTGGGAGAAAAAGGAAAGAGTCCAACAGTGTCACACTCCTAGTGTCTCAGGTACTCAGGAGGCTGCAGCAGGAGATCACTTGAGCCTAGGAGTTCAGGGCCAACCTAGGCAACACAACAAGACCTTGACTCTTTTTTTGTTTTGTTCTGGGTTTTTTTGTTTTGTTTTGCGACAGATGGAAACAATACCTTTATTTATTTATTTTTTCTGTGGTGCTGAGGACAAATCCAGTGCGTCAGATGTGCTATGCAAGTGCTCTACCATTGAGCCACAACTCTAGCCCAAGATCCCAACTCTTAAAAACAATACAAAATTTCAGAATTCAGAGCATTTTTGCATTTTCAGATCAGGGATGCTCAACCAGTTAAGTCTCGCAAATATTATAATATCAGAAAAACTCTCAAATCTGAAACTGCTGGTTTCAGGCATTTTTGATATGCAATACCTAACCCTATAATACCATTAACATGAATACTTAACTACATCACTATTTGTAAGACAAATAGAGGAGTATCTCCATTCAAATTAAGAGCAAGAGATAAAAGGTGGGATACCCCAACACACTGGTAGACAGGTACTTCCTCTGGCCCTTGTGTTCCTAAGAACTCTGTATACTTTTAAAGCCATGTGATGTAATTTTTGCTTTTTTTTTTTTTTTTTTTTTTGGTACCAGGGATTGAACTCAGGGGCACTCGACCACTGAGCCACATCCTCAGCCCTATTTTGTGTTTTATGTAGAGACAGGGTCTCACTGAGTTGCTTAGCACTTCGCTGTTGCTGAGGCTGGCTTTGAACTCGCAGATTCTCCTGTCTCAGCCTCCCCAAGTGCTGGGATTACAGGCGTGCACCACAGCGCGCGGCTGTGATCTAACTTCTTAAAACTGCAAAGCAGGACTGGGGTTGTAGCTCAGTGGTAGAACACTTGCCTACCATTTGTGAGGCACTGGGTTCAATTCTCCCCACTACATGTAAATGAGTAAAATAAAGGTCCATTGTGAACTAAAAATATATTTAAAGAAAAAACTGCAAAGCAGTGAATACCCTTAGCTCTGATTTTCTTCAGTGCCCTTCTTAAGCCAGAATAGGCTAGCTCCAACCTGGGAGCAAGTTAACCAACAAATAGGTCCTGGCCATCCCAGAGGATGAAGAGACAGAAAGTGGTAGAAGAGGGTGTAGACAAACTGCTCCTCTGAGTCCCTTCCCTTTCCGCTCCTTATCCCAACCTCAGAAGAAAGAATGCCAATTTAAATTTCTGTGCACATACAGACAAGAGCTTGCTCCCACTGTGATCTACCCCCAGGAGATACTCAGACAATGAAAGACACAGCAGGTGTGGACCTGGTCTCAAATACGGTATCTGGTCTGTGTGTCAATAGGGTACCTATTATAAATTAATATTTAATGATCTATCTTGTGCCAACCAAACTTTTGCAACCTAACACGAACTCCAATCATCACTTTTTACACAGAAAAAATATATTTCATGTTTCTTTCTTTTTTTTTTTTTTTTTAATATTTTTAGTTGTAAGCCGGGCGCGGTGGCTCAAGCCTGTAATCCCAGCACTTAGGGAGGCTGAGACAGGAGAATTGCAAGTTCAAAGCCAGCCTCAGCAATGGTGAGGCGCTAAGCAACTCAGTGAGACCCTGTCTCTACATAAAACACAAAATAGGGCTGGGGATGTGGCTCAGTGGTCGAGTACCCCTGAGTTCAATCCCCAGTACCAAAAAAAAAAAAAAAAAAAAAAATTTTTAGTTGTAGATGGACACAATATCTTTATTTTATTTATTTTTATGTGGTGCTCAGGATGGAACCCAGTGACTCATGCATGCAAGGCAAGCGCTCTACCACTGAGCCACAATCCCAGCCCTATTTCATGTTTCTAATTTACAAAATGGTGATCTCAAACTGATCTTTTCTCCTGGGTACTTGCTTACATTATGTTTGGTGTATTCTATTCTTTTTTTAATTTTACTTTTCAGTTGTAGATGGACATAACACTTTTATTTTAATTAATTTATTTATTTATTTATTTATTTATTTGTTGGAGGGGGGGTGCCAGGGATTGAACTCAGGGGCACTCAAGCATTGAACCACATCCCCAGCCTTATTTTGTATTTTTTTTTTTTAAATATTTTTTTTAGTTGTAGATGAACACAATGTCTTTATTTTATTGCTTTGTATGTGGTGCTGAGGATCGAACCCAGGGCCTCATGCATGCGAGGCAAGCACTCTACCGCTGAGCTACAATCCCAGCCCATTGTATTTTTATTTAGAGACAGGGTCTCACCGAGTTGCTTAGCACCTCGCCATTGCTGAAGCTGGCTTTGAACTCCCGATTCCCCTACCTCAGCCTCAAGAGCCGCTGGATTACAAGTATGCGCCACCGTGCCCAGCAATTTATTTTTACGTGGTCCTGAACCCAGTGCCTCACACATGCTAGGTAAGCGCTCTACCACTGAGCCACAACTACAGCCCATGGTGTTTTCTTTTTTATTTTTGGTACCAGAGATTGAACTCAGGAGCACTCAACCACTGATCCACACCCTCAGCCCTATTTTGGGTTTTTATGTAGAGACAGGGTCTCACAGAGTGGCTTAGCGCCTCGCCTTGCTGAGGCTGGCTTTGAACTTGCAATTTTCCTGTCTCAGCCTCCCAAAGTGCTGGGATTATAGTCATGCGCCACCACGCCCGGCTGCCCATGGTGTTTTCTATTCTAACAAGAGTTAAGTCTTCTTCCATTCTAGGGAATAAAATATGTTAAATTTTAGTGTCTGGCGTAAATGTCAAGTATATGACTAAAAACCAATGTAATGTCCATTTACAACGGTTTTCCCTGCTGCTCTGCTTATCCCTCAGCTGATCATAAGATTTTAAACTTTTCTTAAAATTTAAAAGCCCTTGAAAGCTTATGCTCAATCTTATTTTTTTTTAATTTGTAGATAGACAATTTGTTTAAGGATTGAACCTAATGCATCCCACTTACTAGGCAAGCACTCTGCCACTGAGATACAGCATCAGCCCTTATTCTCAATCTTAGTAGCATTTTGTGATATAGAATGTCCTAGTATTAATAAACTAGAACAAAGTTCCTCAAATGTGTATACTCAAGACATCTTTGTGTAGGTGCTTTTTTAAAAGTCAAAGCTTTAGCATGCTGGGCTGGGATTGTGGCTCAGTGGCAGAGCGCTTGCCTCACACGTGCAAGGCACTGGGTTCGATCCTCAGCACCACATATAAATAAATGAATAAATAAAGGTCAAGCAACTAAAAAAAATTTTTTAAAACAATTTCTCCTTAAAAAAAAAAAAAAAGAAGCTTTAGCATGTTACATCTGCAAGCTGCTGGGGGAAGCCCTTCAACATGAGATACTGCCACAAAGTTAAATCGGTAACTCACTGGCTCTGTGTATCCTCTCCCGGACTTCCATGTACTCCTGTTCGTGCTTTACAGCTGTCATCGCCACTGCCAATTCATTAATCATTTCTTCTAGCTTGTTCTGGTGAGCTACAAAAGGATTTGAAAACAGATTAGCATACATCTGTCAACCTCTCAATAAATATTTTTTACATAATAAAATATTGCATAGAAAAAAAGCAACTTTCAGAAATGGCTCAGACATCAATTTAAACCACTGATGACAATTAATTATCTGCACATTTTCCAAAGTCCATTCCCAGTAGAGAAACTTCATTCAGAGTAAGAAACATACCATATAATGCTTAATTACTAAAGTAAAATCCCCTAAGAAAATATACAGAGCTATATATATATATATACGTATACATATACGTATATACATACTATACGTATATACGTATATATATATATATATATGTACACACATTTACTTATTTATTTATTTTTTTAATTAAACCCTGCCAGGTACAGTGGTACAAGCCTATAATCCCAGTTACTGGAGGGATGAGACAGGAAGATCGTAAATTCAAGGCCAACCTGAGCAAATTAGTGATGGACTGAAGACGTAGCTCAGTGGTACAGCACTTACTTGCCTCATGTGTTCGAAGCCCTAGGTTCAAAACCCCCAATGCCACCAAAAAAAAAAAAAAAAAAAAAAAACCTAAATAAACTAAGTCCTATAATATAACAATAAAATATGGAAATATGGGGTTGTAGCTCAGTGATAGAGCACTTGCCTAGCACATATGAGGCACCAGGTTTACTCCTTGGCACCACATAAAAATAGATAGATAAAATAAAGGTATTGTGTCCATCTACAACTACAAATATTTTTTAAAAGGACAATAGGAAAGAGTGCAAGGTACTTTTAAAAATATATATATAAGCCGGGCACGGTGGCTCAAGCCTGTAATCCCAGCACTTAGGGAGGCTGAGACAGGAGAATCGCGAGTTCAAAGCCAGCCTCAGCAATGGCGAGGTGCTAAGCAACTCAGTGAGACCCTGTCTCTACATAAAAACACAAAATAGGGCTGGGGATGTGGCTCAGTGGTCGAGTACCCGAGTTCAATTCCCAGTACCAAAAAAAAAAAAATATATATATATATATATATATATGTATGTATATAAATAATTGAAATCTACTTTTAAAAAAAAATTTTTTTTGAGTCGGGCGCAATGGCACACGCCTGTCATCCCAGCACTTTGGGAGGCAGAGACAGGAGAATCGCGAGTTCAAAGCCAGCATCAGCAACAGCAAGGCACTAAGCAACCCGGTGAGACCCTGTCTCTACATAAAACACAAGATAGGGCTGGGGATACAGCTCAGTGGTCAAGTGCCCCTGAGTTCAATCCCTGGTACCAAAAAAATAATAATAATAATTTTATTTTGTAGTTGTAGATAGACAGCATGCTTTTATTATTTAATTATTTATGTATTTATCTATCTATCTATCTATCTGGTACCAGGGATTGAACTCAGGTACACTCACCCAGTGAGCCACATCCCCAGACCTACTTTTGTATTTTATTTAGAGACAGGGTCTCACTGAGTTGCTTAGCACCTCACTGTTGCTAAGGCTTGCTTTGAACTTGGGATCCTCCTGCCTGAGTCTCTCAAGGTGCTGAGATTACAGGCGTACACCACCAAACCTAGCCTGTTTCATTTTTATGTGGTGCTAAGGATCAAACCCAGTGCCACTTGCTAGGCAAGTGCTTTACCACTGAGCACAGCCCCAGCCCCAAATCTACTTTTTCTAAAATATTTTTTTAGTTGTTAATGGACCTTTATTTTATTTATTTATTTATATGCAGTGCTTAGAAGCAAACCCCAGCCTCCACAATTTAGCAAGGTCCTAAGCAACTTTGCCAGACCCTATCTCAAAATAAAAAATAAGGGTTGGGGCTGTAGCTCAGCGGTAGCATGCTTGCCTAGCACGCGTGAGGCACTGGGTTCGATCCTCAGCACCACATATAAATAATAAATGAATAAAATAAAGATCCATCAACAACTAAAAAAAATTTAAAAAAAAATAAAATAAATAAAAAAAAAAAAAGCTGGGCATGTGTCTCAGTGGTTAAGTGCTCCTGGATTCAATCCCTAGTTTAAAAAAAAAAAAAAAAGAATCACCTAACTCTTATGTTAATTTAGGAGCAGTACCCAAACAGACTTAACCTCTATGTAACTGGGCAGGGAAAAACATGTAGACAAACTTTAGAAAACTCCGAACCATCTCAAATATTCTGTGACAAAGTGATTGTTACTACAGTGAAAAACAGCAAGCAAGCAAGCACTCTTAAGTAAAGCAAGCCTCTTGGCTGCACAGATCTGCGACAAAGTATCTTCTTTGACCAAAAATGAGGCAAGATATTGTTTCTTTAAAATATGCTTCTGGGACAGGGATGGTGGCTCAGTGATACAGCATTCTTCTCCCATGTGTGAGGCACTGGGTTGGATCCTTAGCATCACATAAAAATAAATAAAATATAATAAAGACATTAAATATATATATATGCTTCTGGCCAGGCACAGTGGCGTACACCTGTAATCCCAGCACTTTGGGAGGCTGCAACAGGAGGATCATGAGTTCAAACCCAGCCACAGCAATGGGAGGCGCTAAGCAACTCAGTGAGACCCTGTCTCTACATAAAACACAAAATAGGGCTGAGGATGTGGCTCAGTGGTCAAGTGCCCTTAAGTTCAATCCCCAGTACCAAAAATATGTATATGTATGTATATATATTGATATATTTATATTAATATTTATGCTTCTGGGTAATGCTATATTATGACAAGGAAAAAATAGGGAAAAGATTAATGACAAGGAAAGAAATAGCACAAGGAAAAACTCCAAGGGGAAGGGGAGAATCTCTTCATTCTTGCCCCAAAATGGGCCTCATTTGGGATTCCAGTTTACAATAGGTCATCCTAAGTTTAAGAGAAATCACAGGTCCCCACCATTTGAGGCAATTCAAGTGGGATTTCAAATCGCCCCTCACCAGCTAGCTTCACTGTGGAAGGCCCCATGCACTCTGTGAAATCTCTAGAGCAGGGTTCCTCAGGAGTGGCACTGTTGACATTTTAGACCAAGTGTCCCACATTTACTGTGGAGAGCTGGCAAATGCATTGGAGGATATTTAGCCGCATCCATAAGTCTCCATCCCTTAGATACCAATAACAACCACCCACCTCCATCTTGTCTTGAGAATCAAAAACATTTCCAGATATTGCCAATGTCCCTATGCGGCAAAGAGCATCCCCACTCAAGAACCACTGCTTTAGAGGAAAGTTCAATTTAACAGCTGCCATTTATTGACAAACAAAAGCAAAATTTTAGATACTGTTAAAGGATTACTTAATAAGTGCAATATCTACATTCATCACCCAATATTTTCTAACCATTTAAATAGGACTAATTTTCATAAAAAGACAGAGCCTTTCAAAACTCCTAATTTCTCCAAGAATTAGCTAAGCCTACTAGGCACAGTGGCGCATACCCGTGATTCCAGCAATTTGGGAAGCTGAGGCAGAATTACAAGTTCCAAGCCAGTCTCAGCAATTACACCAGACCCTAAGCAATTTAGCAAGACTCTATCTTAAAATAAGGGCTGGAAATGTGGCTCAGTGGTTAAGCACCTCTGGGTTCAACCTTCAGTACCAAACAAAACAAATAAGAAAAAAAAGAAAAAGGATTGACCAACCAAACTTTGCAAATGGTCCCAAAAAATGAACACAGGAAATACTTGGTACAATTCTCTAGATTCTGAGTTGGGCTCAGTGGTGCATGCCTGTAATCCCAGCACTTCGGGAGGCTGAGACAGGAGAATTGTGAGTTCAAAGCCAGCCTCAGCAACCACGAGGCGCTAAGCAATTTAGTGAGACCCTGTCTCTACATAAAACACAAAATAGGGCTGGGGATGTGGCTCAGTGGTGGAGTCTCCCTGAGTTCAATCCCCAGTATCAAAAATAAAAAAATTCTCCAGATTCTGCAGATTTCAAATCCTAACAAAACTCTTCATCTCCTTTATGATGTTAATACTCTACTAATTGTTCAGTATCTGGGACATAAGTTATCATGCTACTAACTATTGAATGTGTTAAACTGCTGGCTTCCAAAAACCTAGCATGTACTGTGGCAACAAAAATTTTTTAAGTGTGCTGGTTCCTGGTAAGCAATTTATACATAAGAACTAATCAGAGTTCACTGGTGGTCAGTTGAGCAATGAACAACCTAACTAAAATATGGCTGAGCCAAGCGTGGTGGCACATGCCTTTAATCCCAGCGCTTTGGGAGGCTGAGACAGGAGAATCCTGAGTTCAAAGCCAGCCTCAGCAACGGTGAGATGCTAAGCAACTCAGTGAGACCCTGTCTCTACATAAAACACAAAATAGGGATGGGGATGTGGCTCAGTGGTCAAGTGCCCCTGAGTTCAATCCCTGGTATCAAAAAAAAAGAAATATTAGCCGGGCGCGGTGGCTCACGCTTGTAATCCCAGCACTTAGGGAGGCTGAGACAGGAGAATCCTGAGTTCAAAGCCAGCCTCAGCAATGGCGAGGTGCTAAGCAACTCAGTGAGACCCTGTCTCTACATAAAACACAAAATAGGGCTGGGGATGTGGCTCAGTGGTCGAGTGCCCCTGAGTTCAATCCCCAGTACCAAAAAAAAAAAGAAATATGACCAAAGAGTTTTTCAGCGGGGCACAGTAGCGTATGCCTGTAATCACAGTGACCTGGGAGGCTGAGGCAGGAGGACTGCGAGTCCAAAGCCAGCCTCAGCAACTAGCAAGGCCCTAAGCAACTAAGCAAAACCCTGTCTCTAATAAAATATAAAACAGGGCTGGAGATGTGGCTCAGTGGTTAAGCGCCCCTGGGTACAATCTCTGATACCAAAAAAAACAAAAACAAAAAGATTTTTTTATCTTAGCTACTCAGGGTTCAATTCGCATTTCATATCCAATCAAGTTTCAAGTTAAAAGTTTCAATAGTAAACAAGCATATAAAACACTTTCTGTGAAGTCAAAAGCACCACTTGCAATTAGCTATATTTAATCAAGACTTTTTCTTGTCTACTTACAATTGACTCTTTCCATCCTTGAGTATTCATATTAAAGAAAGATTTTCCTAGCAAAATGTCAATCATCAGCTGTGTTATTAGTGTTATTAGTTTAAAATAACCTAGCCTGGGGCTGGGATTGTAGCTCATTGGTAGAACAGTTAAAGCGTGAGGCCCTGGGTTCAATCCTCAGCATTACATAAAAAGAAATAAAATACAGATATTGTGTCCAACTAAAAAAAATTTTAAAAAATATTTAAATAACCTAGCCTAGGAGCTGGGGCTGTAGCTCAGTGGTAAAGCGCTTGCCTAGCATGCATGAGGCACTGGGTTCGATCCTCAGTACCACATATAAATAATAAATGAATAAACCAAAGATCCCTCAACAACTAAAAAAATATTTTAAATAAATAAAATAACTAGCTTATATCTCCCATCAACCAAATAAAAAATAAATAATAACCTAATTAGTTGTACTTTTTTCTTAAGAAAAAACACTCTCATGCCACAAACAGGTTAGAGAAAAGGAAATCATAAATTAGACATTAGCAAACAAAAGATGCAAAAAGACAGGATGCTATCAAAAAACAATCCACATACCATCCCAGGTATCTCCACCACCTAAAGTATAAAATATGAACAGAAAAGGCAACAAAAAGTTTAGCTAAACTATTCATGTCTACAAATATACAAATTAAGGAATATATACCAGGGTTGACAAATCAACAGACAATATAAGACACATACAACCTAAATAATCACCAGAACACAAGTGACTAGGAAAAACCGCCAGAGGGGCAAACATAAAGAAGGAAAAACCAAACATTAACTTTGAGAAACTATGCTAATTAGGGGGCCTGCATAGATAAAGCACACTTCACATAAGGTCTCTGGTTTTAACAACAGTTAATGAACCTGGAATAAGAAATCAAAAAAATAAGTACTCTATTCAGATGGATAAAAAGTATGTAGAATTAAATTAGCTCTTAGAATGTGATACCATCTTCCAACTATTCATCTCACCTTCTGTTTCCATGTCTTGTCCTTTTGGAGCCTCCCCAATATCAATGGTGAACATCACTATCTTGGGAGTCATGGTAGACATCCTATTACTAAAACAAAACTTGTATGTTCCATCCATGTGAGCAGCAAATGTGTACTTCCCACTGGACTCTCGGTCTCCTTTATAAATTCCTTTATTGTCAGGTCCTGTAATCTGGAGGCAGGAGAGAAATACATAAAATGTCACAAAAGATTTAAAATCATCAACTTTCTAAGAAGTGTCTATCAGCAGTAGGAAATTTGCTAACTTGTAACTTTCACTTAACTCCACTTCCGTTACAGTAACCACTGAGTTCCAATTCTCCCACTAATGAAACAATGGTGGACTAGACTGCTCTCTAAAGCACCTGTTAGCTCTGACTACATTTGTGTCTTATTTGTCCAACCAAACTTGCATCTCTCAGAAACAGAAACCACACCTCACACATGGTCTCAAACTGGCCTAATGCCATCAACAAATATGTCATCTGTGTGGCTGATGTCGAAATCCAAGAGAAAAAGAAATCTCTAGGATGATTTTCTTTGTAGTACTAGGGACTGAACCCAGGACATCACACGTGACAGGTAACCACTTTAATACAGAGCTACCTCTCCAGAGCCTTTTATTTTCAGTTACGGTCTAAGTTACCAGGCTGGCCTGCAACTTGCAATCCTCCTGCTTCAGCCTCCCCAGTAACTGGGCTCACAGGCCTGTGCCACCTACACCCAGCTAAAATGAGTAACTTTTTCCAAAGTCGCATTACAAGGTTTGCACATCTACTGCCAAAAACCAAAGTAATGTGCTTTATCTGGGATGCCTGTGAAGGCTTCAGGAAAAACACATATGTAGAAATTAGAAGAAGCCGGGTGCAGTGGCGCAATCCTGTAATCCCAGCACTTTGGGAGGCTGAGACAGGTCAAAGCCAGCCTCAGCAATGCTGAGGCGCTAAGCAACTCAGTGAGACCCTGTCTCTACATAAAACACAAACTAGGGCTGGGGATGTGGCTCAGTGGTCAAGTGCCCCTGAGTTCAATCCCCAGTACCAAAAAAAAAAAAAAAAAGAAGAAGAAAATGAAAAAAAGAAATTAGAAGACTCAAATTCTCATTTCAGGCTGCTACAAATCAGTGGTTAAAACACAGAAAGCCCCTTTCACCTATGAAACAAGAGCCTGAATAACTGTTATCTTAAATCTTAGCTGATCTGAACAGCCTCTCCTTACTGTTGGATTTTACTCGTACTGTGTAGCTCATGTCCAGTTCTACCGTCCAATGGAAAATCATTAATCCCAGTTAGTCATGCTGACAAGTGAACTAAAATATCAATTACACTTGGTTTCCTGAAAAGAAAAATTAGGAACTAATCTTTTTTTGGGCGGGGGCGGTGTTAAAAAAGGTATGGGGGGGGGGGGGATCGAGGAACAGTTGTGGGTTTCTCCAAATCCTTCAGCAACCATTATTCCTGAACTGCACAAGTCCTCCACAGCGCTCCCTGGGCCTGCGGGCGGGCGGAAGCGTCTAGAGGCTCGCATAGCAGCGGGTAAGGCACTGCGGC
The DNA here is from genome assembly GCA_028644305.1 of Xerus rutilus. Lineage (NCBI taxonomy): Eukaryota > Metazoa > Chordata > Mammalia > Rodentia > Sciuridae > Xerus > Xerus rutilus. The sequence continues at coordinate 122,694,217 of CM053407.1, read as the reverse complement.
TGCTCCTTTAACAACTAACTTCTGCCCAGCTTCCCCAACAGCTTTCGCTCCACTTTTCCCAAAGTTTCCGAGCCGCGCGCCCCGGGAGCCCGCGAGACGGAAGGCAGCAGGTGCCGGCCGCAGGGACCGGCCACCGAGCAGCGCCGGGTCCACAGGCGGGGCGAGAGGCTCGGCCGGGGACCGCGGTCCAGCTGAGAACGCAAGGCCGCCGGGAGCGGCGCGGGGCCCCGAAGGGCGCCCGGAACGCGGGCGGGCCGGGCAGGGCCGTTGGGGTCGCGGGGGCGGGCGGCGCGGGGCTCCCCAGCCGCGCCCCCAACCCCCGGGCGGCGCCGGAGCCCGCCCGGGCCGCGGGCAGCGCGCCCGCACCTCCACGTCGATGTCCAGGAAGCCGCCCTCCGCCACCTCGAAGATGAGGCCCATTTTGGTGCCCGAGGTGACCCGCTCGAAGAAGCACTCCTCGGCGTGCGCGTCGATGCTGACGAAGTAGCCCGAGGCCGTGGCCAGGAGGGCGGCCAGGAGCACCAGGAGCTCGGCGAGCGTCACCATGGTGGGGCTGGGGCCGAAGCCAGGACCCGGACCGCGGCCTCCAGAGCCGCCGCCGCCGCCGCCACCGCTGTCTCCACAGCCGCCGCCGCCTCAGCTCCGCCCCTTCCGGCTGCGCCACCCGCGGGGGCTGATGCGGGCGCCGTGGATTGGCGGGCACCGGCAGCTGCCACGTAACGGAACCACGGCGGCCGCCGAGGGACATAGCCGCTCCGTGTGCACCGCGCCCGGATGGCGACTCCAAAAGGCCAAAAACCGTCGTCCCCAGCCCTTTCGTGTTCAAAGTAAAGTTTACGTGAACTTCCCAAGAAAATGTTATTAGCATCAAAGAGTTTCCCAATTTCCCTTTTTTTTTCTGGATTGTCCAGGAAGGTGGTGAAAGATTTGGAGGCAGGCATAGGAGTGGAGGAAATGGGAGGTGGGGACTGAAGACAAGAGCTGTGAGGGGTCTGTTGCCCCCCATCCACCTTCATCGCCCTGTTTACCTGGCATGGGAGGCGTCGGGGCGCGGGCACACGCCGAGGGACCTCGGAGCAACTCCCTGGGATGTCAGAAATGCACCTACGTGGTGGATTCCTGGATGTTTTACATCTTTTATTAAAAATCATGAAAACGCATACTTAGGGGCTCCGGGTGTGGCTAGTGTTTTCCTGGCAGGCCTGAGGCCCTGGGTTCGATCCCCATTCACCGCAAAAAAAGAAACGGAGTCTGGTTAGCACTAATGCACCTTATTTTGCTGTATGCATGTAATATCTTCACTGAAAAAATGAAAAAATATTACCGTGTTTAAATTCCCCCCAAATAGAATTCTCCCAATTCCCTCAAAATCTGCTGCCTCTCTCCACACCCCCTTAGCTCTTGCCAACTGCTGGGATTGTCTATTCTGGCCTCTGCCTACAGATATTCTCCTACTTCTCCCTCAAAAACTCAATGTCGACTCTTCTCTGAAATGTTCCTAGACATCCTTCTGCCCTATACTAGGCCTCTCCTCTGTGCAACACAGATTTGTTCTTACTAAATTAAAGTTATTTACTAGTCTGTGCCATTTAGGGCATTAAGCTCCACTCTTGGAATGTATGCTGTCCCTACTTAACCGCTACAAATGACATCTTAGTTGAGTTCATTGAACTAACCTGGGGAAGTGGAACCCGGGTTGCCGCTCCCCTTTTGCGCACAGCTGTGTGACCTTGATTATGTTCTATCTCCTGAGCCTGAGTTTCCTCATCTGTAAAAAGGGATGACAACATATGCCTTCCAAATTTTTCTCAAAGAAATGATTTTTTTTCCAAAGATCAACAGGCTATAGGGGGCAGTAGTAGCCCAACATTCAGTTTCCCACTGTCTGTGTGAAGAGAATAGGTGCAGATTCACCAGGAAGACTTCTGGCAGGACATTGTTGGACTTGAGGATTCCATTAGTGGCCCAGCTTTTCCATTTTCCAGGCCTACAGAGGGACTGCTTTCCCTGGAAGATCAGTTATGTAGAAAAGTGCCCAGAACAATCTTATCTAATCTATAAACTCAATGTTCATTTTATTTTGAAACAATGTTTTAACTCCATCTCTCAGGGATTTAAAACGCAGACACTTAGCATCTCAGGGGAGCACAATCATGGGGATTTTTGTTTTGTTTTGTTTGTTTGTTGAGACAATGTCTCCCTAAATTGGGGAGGCTGACCCTCAAGACCCTCCTGAGCCTGGCATGGTGGCGCAAGCCTGTAATCCCAGCACTTAGGGAGGCTGAGACAGGAGGATCGCAAGTTCAAAGCCAGCTTCAGCAAGCGCGAGGCGCTAAGCAACTCAGTGAGACCCTGTCTCTACCTAAAACACAAAATAGGGCTGGGGATGTGGCTCAGTGGTTCAGTGCCCCTGAGTTCAATCTCTAGTACTAAAAAGACCCTCCTGCCTCAGACTTCTGCGTCTGTGGAATTACAGGAATGAATCACCACACTTAGTTTGAATTGCATATTGTGGAGACTTATTATATAAATGAGGGGAACCTACGTCAAATGCCTTCAATGATCAGGTTGTTTATTGCTTAGGGAAGAGGGAGTAAGGAAGATGGTGTCAAACTGAATCTCATGAATATTGTAGCTAAATACATTCAATTCCAGCCAGGCGTAGTGGCGAACACCTGTAATGCCAACAACTTGGGAGGCTGGGAGAGGAGGATGGCAAATTTGAGGTTATCCTCAGCAATTTGGTGAGACCGGTCTAGATGAACTTTAAAAGTGGCTAGGGATGTAGCTCTGTGATACAATGCCCTGGATTCAGTTCCTAGGATCAAAAAAAAAAAAAAATACATTCAATTCCAATTTTTGGAAACACACTGGTGGCCAAAGATATAGCAGGAAAGCATCTGTAAGTTTACTTTTTTATATTATGAAAGTAATTGTCAATGTTATGTCCAAGTGGAAAAGAGACAAAAGTAATGCTAATCACAGTACTTTATAATAATCACCATCAACCACCAATTGTGTTTCTTTTCATGATTTTCGTTTAGTTTTTCTGCTGTGGAAGCCATCCTTAGTCGCCAGGTGTCTTTTGACATTACTACTTCAGGATCTGAAGTCAAGTTCATCCAAAGAATCACAGACTCTCCTGGCTTGTCAGGTTCCCCCACAGTAACAGTGAACGTGGTTTGGTTTGGTTTTGTTGTTGGACCAACTCTGCTGGTGTTCCCCAAGCTGGTCTTGAACTCCTGGATGCAAGTGATCCTCCTACCTCAGCCTTCAAGTGCAAGAACTGTCCCTCCAGCTTAGTCAATGTGCACTTTTACACTAATCAGCACAGGCTGGTTGACAAGAGGTCACGTGCCATTGTGCCCAGGAAAACAGCCAGCACAGCCAGCACTCCGGCCTTGTGGGTACTCGGTAAACGCTTGATGAGCAATGACAAGCCTGCCCCCTTGTAGTGGCACCCCCTCCTCCACAGAAAATCTTAATTGAGCTTCTCCAGAAATCTGCACCAAAATTGATCTTAGGACTATCAGTAAAAGAGTCTCTACAAAAGGGTTCATTGTAGTTAAGCTTCCTATTTCCTGTTGCTCTATCTTACTTGGCCACCAGCCTAGAAGAGGTCAGCACTCCAGGTGCTGAACGCCCCTTTACTAGTTTTTTCACAAACATTTATGGGCTATCTAGTATAGTAACCATATCATATTTTATAGAAGTGTGCTTGCATATGCAAAGTGTGGTAGGAAAGACAGGTCCTTAACAAAGCCGCTGGCCTTGGGCCTGAGCTTCACAGAGGTGTTTACATTTCCAAAGAGAAGATGTTACTAACTGGGCTCCATGGTAACAGCTGGCAGGGGAGGACAGAAAGGGTAGAAGCGGCTCTCTCCTCTCAGGCGCTGTCCTTGAAGGGTTAACCTGCCCAGAACAGTGAAAGAAAAAGCTGCTTTTGTGTGAACTTCTGCAGACTGTGAACTTCTGAGCCCCTCCCCTTACACACTGGGTATACAGTTCTGAAACTGCCTGAACTCGGGGTTCAGGGGGATTGATTGATTACAGCAAAAGCTTTACCCTCTGAACTGACTGCAGGCAAATAAAACTGATTCCTGCTGTCTTTGGTGTCTGCCTGTCTGTCCCTACAACACACTGGGTTCTGACGCCAAACCAACCAGGGGAGTATCAGCGGCCAGTGAGGTGCAATCCAAAATGTGCCCACCCTCCTCCCACCCTCCCTTCCTCCTTTCCTCCCTGTCTTCCCTCCTGCATAACTGAGATTCAATTTTCATACCACAAAATTCACCCTTTTTAAAGTATATCGACTCAGCAAGTTTTAGCATATTCACAGAGTTGTTCAAATACCACCAAAACGTTTTATAGACCCTAAAAATAAAAATTCCCATAGTCATTAGCATTTACTCCCCATTCCCCTGGGCCTGGGCCTGGCACCCACAGTCAGCTTGCCCTCTCTCTGGATTTGGAATGGAATCTGGCACCATGTGGCCTTGGGGGGTTGGCTGATGGTACTCAGCATCCTGTTTCCAAGGCTTTTCCACGTTCTAGCACACCGCGGGGCAAAGAACCTTTGGATGTGTGGCCGCCACGGCATGTTTATCTGTTCACCTGTGGGTGGCCATTTGGGTCATTTCCTCTTGGGGCTGTTTTTTGGGGGGTTTTTTGGGTTTTTTTTTTTTGTACTGGGGATTGAACTCAGGGGCACTCGACCACTGAGCCACATCCCAGCCCTATTTTGTGTTTTATGTAGAGACAGAGTCTCACTGAGTTGCTTAGCGCCTCACCGTTGCTGAGGCTGGCTTTGAACTCGTGATCTTCCTGTCTCAGCCTCCCTGAGTGCTGGGATTACAGGCTTGCGCCGCTGCGCCCGGCTTCTACTTGGGGCTGTTACTGATGACCATGCCATAGATGTTCGTGTTTGTAAGGATATGGATTCTCAGTTCTTTTGCCTATGTATCTAGAGTGGAAAAAAGAATATTTCTGCTCAGAATCAGAAGCCATGTGCACAGACTAGGAAAGGAGCAGGAAATGAGGAGGAGTTTGTGTCCCTCGCATCAGTCATTTCTCAAGTGCTGGCATGTTGTGAAGAGAATGTAAAACAGCCATTTTTGACACCAAGCCAGGATCAGCTTCCTGTTGCCTGCTTATTAATGCTCCCTTTCCCTTTGGGCCCCATAGAATTCCAAACAGGGAAGTTTAAAGCACTCTGAGGAATTCCCTTTAAGTTTTCAGTTTTAAGATGATACTTTTTTGAGAATAATACCAATGACATTCTTCACAAGTTTTCTAGAAAAAAAAGAGTCCTAAAATTCATTCAGAAGAATAAAAGAAGCCGGGTGCGGTGGCACATGCCTGTAATCCCAGCCCTTTGGGAGGCTGAGACAGGAGGATCACGAGTTCAAAGCCAGCCTCAGCAACAGCGAGGTGCTAAGCAACTCAGTGAGACCCTGTCTCTGCATAAAACACAAGTAGGGCTGGGGATGTGGCTCAGTGGTCGAGGGCCCCTGAGTTCAATCCCCGGTACCAAAAAACACACACACACACAATGTGTGCTACAGGTGACAATTAGGCTAAGACTTAAAGATAATTGGATTTCAGCAAATAATAAGAGAGGATGGGAAACAGGAAACGCAGGATTCCACAGGACAGGAGCACAGAGTGAGTGAAAGGGAAGGAAGTAGTAATACGCACAATTGGAAAAACTGGGGCCAGACACAGGAGGGTCCTCCACACCATGCTAAGCTCTAGCTTTATCCTGGAGACCAGGAGTTGGCAAACTACTGCCTAAAGTCTGTTTTGTAAATAAAGTTTTATTGGAACAGGATCCAGCCCATTCGTCTACGTCTTGTCTGTGGCTGCTTGAGCTACACAGTTGCAGAGTCGCCAAAGAGACTGCATGGTGCAACCTGGCTCTTTACAGAAACAGGTTGCCTCCTGCTGCTCTAGGCAAAGGGAAGGCCTCACACTTCTCAGCAAGGAGTAACACAATCAGAGCTGCACCTCAGAACAGTTTTGCCAGCAACAACACTCATGATATATCAGTAGACTGCTCTGACTGCAAGCAACAGAAACCAGCTCTGGTTTTAAGAAAAGAAATAATAGAAGTTAATTCTGCTCGTGGAATCAAGGAAAGAGGCGTGGGCTGGGAGGTGGTTCAGTGGTAGAGCGTTTGCCTAGCATGCATGAGGCCCTGGGTTTGATCCCCAGCACCACAGAAAAAAATTTAAGTGTGTGTGTGTGTGTGTGTGTGTGTGTGTGTGTGTGTGTGTGTGTGTGCGCCAGCACCTGCTTGAAGGAACTTGTGCCAGGATGGTTGCTAGAGCTTTTCCCTGGCACCCTTCTCCTTCTCCAAGCACAGGGACGTTAGAATTTCAGGTTCAGCTGGGCCACGGTGTAGTCAATCTGTTGTGGACAGAAGTGACAAGTGTCACCCCGTGACAAAGCACTTGCTGTCTCATGTTTCACCAAGACTCTCTTTTTCCCCATCTTCACGTTTGGCAGCATGTGTCAAAATACAGCTCCGCCCAGCTTGGGTCTCTGAGTGCCTGTGGAAAACACAGATGTGAGAGGCAATAAATCTCTACTGTTTTTCAACTGCTGAGATTGTAGAGGGTAGGTTGTTACAGCAGCATACTGTAGTCTAGCCTGACGAAGCTGCTCTAGATATGACCTCAACATCTCATCTGCTCAGCACAGTTCTGTCCATGTTCCATGGTCAGAATTCAATCACGCGGCACTTGGTGTAATCCCAGCAACTCTGAAGGCTGACGCAGGAGGATGGCAAGTTCAAGGCCAGCCTGGGCAACTTAGTGAGACCCTGTCTCAAAGTAAAACAGCCATGCTTGAGGCCCTGAGCTCAATCCCCACTACTGAAAAAACAAAACAAAAAACCTCAATTACATGACTGCCCATAGCAACAAAGGAGGCTGGAAAATGCAATTTAGCATGTTCCCTGGAAGGAAGAACTACTACGTTTGGGGCAATACAATCAGATGGGGTTTACAAGAAGGAAACAGCCAGGTGCTGTAATCCCAGCAGTTTGAGAGGCTGAGACAGGAGGATCGCGAGTTCAAAGCCAGCCTCAGCAACGGCGAGGCGCTAAGCAACTCAATGAGACCCTGTCTCTACATAAAACACAAAATAGGGCTGGGGATGTGGCTCAGTGGTCGAGTGCCCCTGAGTTCATTCCCCAGTACCAAGAAAAAAAAAAGAAGGAAACATACGATCTCTTAAAATAGAAGGTGATAATGAATCAAAATTTAATTATTTGCTTTTTATGTTTCTAAGTATTTATTTGAAAATAGATCCAGCAACATATAAGTAACAGTATTCTGATATATAAATGGGCAGCACATCCAATAAATGACTTTCTGAACTGAGTACAGTGGTACACGTCAGTAACCTCAGCTACTCAGGAGGCTGAGGCAAGAAGATTGCAAGTTTGAGGCCCGCCTGGATACCTTAGCAAGAGCCTGTCTCAAAATGAAATAAACAGACTATTACAGCTCACCGTTAACTTCTGAGCTCAGACCCTAAAATCAAGGAAGGCCCAGAATGAGACATTCCAAGCCCTAAAAGAAAGCAGTTGCCTGCCAACATTACTATATCTAGCAAAGTTATCTTTGAGAACCAATGGAGGAATCAGAATTTTCCATGATAAGGATAAAGAGAAGATTTTAGAACCACTAAGCCAGCACTACAAAGAATACTAAATGATACACTGCACACACAAGAACTCAAAAACAAACCCCAAAGCTCCCAAATAGAAGTTCACTAGAAGAGCAACAAACTAAAGGAAAATCAAGACCAAATTAAATATAGCAAAGCAACTAAAATGACAAGAAATAATGAACATCTATCCCTAGTTGCTGATCACAAATGGTCTCAACTCCCCAATTAAAAGACATAGATTAGCTGGGCATGGTGGCACACTCCTGTAATCCCAGCACTTTGGGAGGCTGAGATAGGAGAATCACAAGTTCAAAGCCAGCCTCAGCAATGGTGAGGTGCTAAGCAACTTAGCGAGACCCTGTCACTAAGTAAAACACAAAATGGGGCTGGGGATGCAGTTCAGAAGCCAAGTGCCCCTGAGTTCAATCTCCAGTACCAAAATAAATAAATAAATAAAAGACATAGATTAGAAGAATGGATTAAAAAACAAGCTCCAACAATATCTAAAGACTCATCTCATAGGCAAAGACACCCACAGGTTGAAAGTAAAAGGTTGAGAGGAAAAAAGAATCCATGCAAATGGAACCCAAAAACAAGCAGGAGTAGTTATTCTCATATCTGATAAAGCAGATTTCAAGCAAAAATTCATCAAAACAAACAAAAAAGGCCACCATATATTGCTAAAAGGATCAATCCAGCCAGAAGATATAATGATAGTAAATATTTGTGCCCCAATATCAGTGAACCTAACCACATGAAAAAAATATTTCTTGACATTAAATACTAGATAGACCCTAATACAATAATACTGGGTAATTTCAACACAGCCTTATCACCAATAGATGGGTCATCCAAACATAAAAGCAATAAAAATATTTGCAACCTAAACAATACTACAAATCAACTGGACCTAACAGGCATCTATAGAATATTTCATCCCAAAACTGCTAAACTCACTTTCTTCTAGCAGTTTGTGGAATCTTTTCCTAAGGAAATGATTAACAGTGTAAAGACAGGGGCTGGGATTATGGCGCAGTGGTAGCGTGCTCGCCTAGCACGCATAAGGCACTGGGTTCGATCCTCAGCACCACATAAAAATAAAAAAAAAAAGATATTCTGTCACCTACAACTAAAAAATAAACATTAAAAAAAAAAAACAGTGTAAAGACAGAGCCTATACAATGGGAGAAAATCTTT
>CM053407.1:122658504-122684843 GCA_028644305.1 Xerus rutilus | reverse complement strand
TTTTTTTTTTTTTTTTCGGTACTGGGGATTGAACTCAGGGGCACTCGACCACTGAGCCACATCCCCAGCCCTATTTTGTGTTTTATGTAGAGACAGGGTCTCACCGAGTTGCTTAGCGCCTCACCTTGCTGAGGCTGGCTTTGAACTCACGATCCTCCTGTCTCAGCCTCCCAGCTATAGGGGTCTTAAGATTTTTGTCCTCAGGGACTACGGACCGCGCACGGTCTGAGCGTGGAGGCTGATCGGTAACTGGAGTGTTACAATTCCGGATACCGAGAGCACTTTAGATGGGGGACGGAGGGTGGGATTCCGGGGGTCCCTCGTCCCTGCGTGTTCAGAAAAGGCTCTCTCAGGGTGGGTCGGGGTCTGACGGACGAGTGTATTTAGCAAGGCCGGAAGGACAGGCGGCTTGGGACCAGACATCTCTGCTGCGAGACTCCAGCCAGGCCTCTCCTTCACGGTGAAGTCCGTGTCCCCAGAAGCCGCTGAGGGTCGTGGATCGGCGGGCGAGGCAGCCTCCGCGGCCCTGGGCGGCGAGGATCGGCGCTCCACTGCCCCTCTCCGGGGTCCTCGGCGGGAGGCCTGCGGGCGGGTCCCCTGGCTTTCCCGCGGGCCTCCTGACCCCTCCCCTGCGCTCCCCGGCGGACGTCCCCGCCACCGCGGCGCCCGCCACCCCCGTCCCCGGGCTGGCCTCGCCCCCTCCCTGGCGGAGGCCGGGGGAGGAGGAGCCAGGGCTGCGCCGGAGGAGGCAGCGGGGCGCGGGGTCGGGAGCGCGGGCGCCCCTGGCCGGCCGCGTCGGGCAGCGTCCCCGCGGGCGGCGCCCCTGCCTCCCCGCGCCCGGCTGGCCGCGCCCTCCCCGCGCCGCCCCGGAGCCGCCGGCCTGCGCACGCGCCCCGCGCACTGGCCGCCCCCGCCCCGCGGGCCGGCTGGGCGCGGGGAGGCCGGGCGGCGCGGCCTCGGCCGCAAGTTTGGGAGTTGCGCGAGTTGGCGGGGGAGAGGCCCGCGCGGCCATGGAGGAGGAGCGCGGCCCGGCGGCCGAGTCGGCGCTGGGCAAGAACGTGGCCGAGCTGACCGTCATGGACGTGTACGACATCGCGGCGCTCGTGGGCCACGAGTTCGAGCGGGTCATCGACCAGCACGGCTGCGAGGCCATCGCGCGCCTCATGCCCAAGGTCGTGAGGGTCCTGGAGATCCTGGAGGTGCTGGTCAGTCGCCACCACGTCGCGCCCGAGCTGGACGAGCTGCGCCTCGAGCTGGACCGCCTGCGCCTGGAGCGGATGGACCGCATCGAGAAGGAGCGCAAGCACCAGAAGGTGGGCGGCGGGGCTCTGGGACCGGGACCCTGCAGCCCGGCAGCCGCAGGTGGCCGTGCGCGACAGGGACGAGCGAGGGAGGGCACTTTCCTCCCAACCTTAGCCCCAAGGGTCTGCCAGGAGCGTCCAGGGCGAGGTGAAGGCAGGAAACTCCAGTCCACCCTGGATGAGGGAGGCAGGCCCCTGACCCTCTCTGCCCAGCCAGGGGCAGTTGGCCTGTACCACCAATAGGTGAAGAGCACTTCTCTAGAGTCAGACGAGTACCAGTGCCACCTTCACCCCCTTAAGAACTCAGTGACCTTGGGTAACTTGCTGAACCTCTCTGTGTTTGGTTAAATGAGAATCAAAATAGAATCCACCATTCCTATTAAGTGTGATGATGTAGGTAAAGTGCTTACATATTATTATTCTCTTCCACAAGTGAAATAAGTCCCCTGCCCTTCAGTGAGACCCTAAAAGATATTACACCAGTCACGCCCAGGTCCTTTTTTAAAAATTGTATCCCAGGTTCCCCCAGATGTGTGAGCTGCTAGCTACTAAGCCCTCAGTCTCTGGGCTTACATTTGCAACTTTCTTCCCAGGGTTCCCTTAGTTTACTAACCTGCATTCTGAGGTGCTCTCCCTGCCTTGATTTTATCTTTAATCCTCACAGAACTCTGGGAGGTAGGAATCCATTTTACAGATGAGGAAACAGAGGGTCAGAGTGGGGGAGGGATTTGTCCTGTTAGCCCTGAGAGCGTCTCAGGCCCAGTGGAGGTAATTCCCGTGTCTCCTTCCAACTCTGCTGGAATTGGGGGAAGGGGATGATTTGGGGCTGTTCTAAGGACTGGCCTATGCCCTGGGAGCAGGAGTCTTTGAATCGGGACCTCCCCACTGTCCAGACGAGGTGCCTCGGGAAAAGGAAGTGGAAGACGCGGTTTCCTGCCCCTAACCTCAGGCCCTAGCTCCTGGCAGACCCTTCAGACCGGGAATGGGAGGAAACTGCCTGTCCCTGGGCGATCAGGATCAGGGTGCCTTGCAAGTCCCTTCCTCCCTGGGCCTGGCTGGCTGGGTGGCCTCAGGAAGTACAGTTGGCCTCTCTGAACCTCTCAGGCAGGCCATCATCTCTTGCATGCTGTGCTGGATCTGTGTGTTTTCAAGGAAAATGGCCACAGCTCGGTGTGCAGCCTTGACCTGGGGGTGGCCCGAGGGTGGGTGTGGAGACCACTGGCTTTGAGGGCTCACCATGTTTGTGCTCAGGGATCCTATGCCCTGGGGCCAGGAGGAAACTGGAACTGCTAAGAGTTGGGTGACCAAGGTCACACTGGGAACTTGAACATATCCAAGCCTTATAATAAATTTCAAGATTCCCGGGAGCAGGGACTTTGGAGCTAGATAGCTCAGGTTCAAATCCCAGCATTCACAGGCTGTGTGATCTTGGGCAAATCACCTAGCCACTCTGTGCCTCAGTTTCCTCAGCTGTAAAGTGGGAAAACCTTAGTCCCCAACTTGTAGGTGGGGGTTAATATGCACAGAGGGCTCGGGCCGGAGCCTGCCTACCAGGGCCTTTGCAGTGGGGACTTCAGGTCTGAGCCCTCACCGAGGTGCCCACAGGCTAAAATCAGTGATCCCCTCTCCAGATGCCTCTGCTCCTGCCCCAGGCACCTCCCTCTCTCCCAAGGGCCCAGGAGGGAAGGGACTTGCCAGCCTCCCAGGAGGCTGCCTTTATTTTCAGGGCCTGAAAGGCTCCGCCCATGTCCCACAGAAGTCCTGGGGCACCTCTGTCCCCAGCGCAGCTCTTAGCTCCGCCACTGCTGGCCTAGGAGCCACCGGAGGCCACCAGGCCTGGAGGTGGAGGGATGCTCAGCCAGCTGCACTTGTTTGCTCCTGGAATTCGGTCAGCACACAGATGCTGACCAGCTCCGGGCCAGGGCCAGGGTTTGTTTGTAAACAGGGAGCCGCTGGGGCTCCGCGGGCAGCCCAGGCCCCTGCACCTGCTCTTCTTGGGGGAGGGAGAGACTCCTCTGATGTTTCTTCTGCAGCCTTGATGATTCTGCAAGGTGCTATTTCCGAAAGAATCTTGTTAGTGAGCCTTTGGCATGTCCTGTCCACCCCCCTCTCTCCTGTCCTTCCCTCCCCCGACCAGCCAGTCTGGCTGCAGTGAAGCCTGAGCCCCTCCACCCACAGACACCTGGGCTCAGTCAGCCCAGGCCGCAGGCCTGTTCTGTTCTCTTTGGTTACTCAGTCTGCAACACTGTCCATGGGCCAGGGCGTACCAGGTGCCCTCCTGGGTGATGCACAGCAGAGCAAAACTAGGTCCTCATGTCAGGCAGCAGGAGGTGACAGGGATGGCGAAGACAGGGAAAACGGACTGTAGAGGGCAGTGGCTGCGTGGGTGCAACCAGACAGACGCAGGCGGCTCGCCTGCCCACCGCCCACCCTCATTCAACACAGGTGTTTCTCGAGCACCTACTGTGGGCCAGGCACTGCTCTGGGCACTGGGGAGGCTGCAGTGACCATGATAGGTGAGGTTTGGTCCTGGTGGCCTTTTAGTTCATAGAAATAGAATGTGAGCCGGGTGCGTGGCGCACGCCTGTGATCCCAGCTCTTAGGGAGGCTGAGACAGGAGGATCGCAAGCTCAAAGCCAGCCTCAGCAACGGCGAGGCACTAAGCAACTCAGTGAGACCCTGTCTCTACATAAAACACAAAATAGGGCTGGGGATGCGGCTCAATGGCAAAGCATGCGTGAGGTCCTGGGTTTGATTTCTTTTTTTTTTTTTTGGTACCGGGGATTGAACTCATGGGCACTCGACCCCTGAGCCACATCCTCAGCCCTATTTTGTGTTTTATGTAGAGACAGGGTCTCACTGAGTTGCTTAGCACCTCGCCATTGCTGAGGCTGGCTTTGAACTCGCGATTCTCCTGTCTCAGCCTCCCTAAGTGCTGGGATTACAAGCGTGAGCCACTGCGCCCGGCTCCTGGGTTTGATTTCTAGCACCATAAAAAGAGAAAGAAAGATAGAGACTGTGGCTTGCTGTGGTGGTAGAAACAGGTGAGGTGAAATTTAATGTACCTTTTAGAGCCTAGTATATCCAGAATATCTTCATTTCAGCATATATTCAGTGTAAAAGTTACTAATGAGACGCTTCTGCATTCTTTTCTTCTTGTGCATTGTTGAAATCTGATGTGTGCATCACCCCTGTGGCATGTTTCAGTCCAGACCTGCCATAGCTCAAGGCTCAACAGCCAGAGGCGACTTGTGGCAACTCTGTGGGATGGTACAGTTCTAATGTGAGAAGAGACTTTTAAAAATTTTATCCTTGGTCCTGGGGATGGAACCCAGGGCACTTTATCACTCAGCCACATCCCCAGCCCTGCCTCCTTTTTTATTTTTTGGTACTGGGGATTGAACTCGGGGGCACTCGACCACTGAGCCACATCCCCAGCCCTATTTTGTGTTTTATGTAGAGACAGGGTCTCACTGAGTTGCTTAGCGCCTCGCCGTTGCTGAGGCTGGCTTTGAACTCACGATCCTCCTGCCTCAGCCTTCCAAAGTGCTACCATTACAGGCGTGTACCACAGCGCCCAGCCAGCCCTTTTTATTTTTTATTTTGAGGCAAGGTCTCACTAAGTTACCCTGGCTGGTCCCAAACTTGTGATCCTCCTGCCTTGGCCTCCTGTGTAGATGGGATTGTAGGTGAGTGGCACAGGGTTAGGAAGTAATTTTTTTTTTTTTTTGGTACCAGGAATTTGAAATTGAACCCAGGGGTACTTCATCACTGAGCCACATCTCCAGCCCTTTTTTATATTTTATTTAGAGACAGAGTCTCACTGAGTTGCTTAGCACCTCACTAAGTTGCTGAGGCTGGCTTTGAACTCACCATGATTAAGTGATGTGAAGGAAATAAAAGAGGGAGACATGAAAGGGACTGGCTGGTGGAGGTCTGCTAGATGGGGAGACAGGACGTCTTCTCTGAGGTGCCCTCTGAGCTGAGATCCGAGTGCAGTGTAGGAGCAGCCACAGAGAGGTCTGGGGGAGGCTTCTGGGTGGAAGACATGGCAGATGCCAAGGTCCTGAGGTAGGCATGCATGTGGCTCCACAAGGAACACAAATAAGAGCAGCGTGGCTGGAGCAGAGGCAGCGAGAAATAGGAACAGGAGACCGATGGGGAGGTGCTGGCCCTTGCAGGCTGGAGAAGGGGTTTGAGGACAGTCGGTGCTTAGAGAAGTCAAAGAACTCGATGCGTCAGCAGTACCTTCCTGCAGAAGCTTTTTCGGCTGCATGGCGCAGGATTAAATTCCCCATGGTCAGCCCAGAGGCAAGATCCTGCTCTCATTGACCTAAGCTCACTGGGAGAAAGGAATAAAAGAACAGAAACTTGATGTCTGTCTGCATCTCCTGTGGCTGACCACCTGCTCTGTGCAGCAGAAGCTGGGGCTGAGGCAGGAGGGTCTCAAGTTCCAGTCCTGCCTTGGCAATCTAGGGAGACCTCGTCACAGAATGAAAAATAGCCAGGCCTGGTGATGCACGCCTGTAATCCCAGCCACAGGGGGCATTGAGGCAGGAGGATTGTAAGGTCAAGGCCTCAAAATAAAAAGGGCTGGGGATGTAGCTCAGTGGTAAAGCACCTTTGGGTTCAATCCCTAGTACCACAAAATAATAAAAATAAATAAAAACACCACAACTAACCCCTCTCCCAAAAAGCCATCCTAAATTTATCACTGCCCTGGACCAGTGCAGTCATATGAACACGTGTGGATACAATGTAATACAATATTGTGGATCCACCTGGATAATGTCTATGTGGATAATACTGGATACAGTTCTGCAGGTGGGAAGTCAGAATTGGGCCTCACTGGGTCAAGATGCAGGTGTCAGGGTGGGGTCGCAGCTCAGGGATAGAGCCCATGGTTAGCACATGCCAGGCCTGGGTTTGATCCCCAGCACCACACACACAAATAATGATGATAAAGTAAAACCAACAGGTAAGAAGGCTCTGTTCCTCCTGGAGGTTCTGGAGAACAGTCTGCTCCTTTGCCTTTTTCAGCTTCAGGACCCCAGCTGAAGTCCTGGGTGTGTGGCGTCTTCCCTGTCTTCAAAGCCAGCACGGCAGCATCTTCTGATCTAACTCAGATCTCTGTTTGGAGGCTGCATGGCCTCTAACTCTGACCCTGGCTCCCGTTCCTGCCCCTTACAAGGACCCTGTGATCACATAGATCACATAGATCATGATCATGATCATGCAGAACCATCCACTTGTCTCAAGATCCTTGACTTAGCCGGGCACAGTGATGCACACCTGTAATCCCAGCAGCTTGGGAGGCTGAGGCAGGAGACTCATGAGATAAAAGCCAGCCTCAGCAATGGCGAGGCCCCTAAGCAACCTGGTGAGGCCCTGTCTCTAAATGAAATATAAAAAGGGCTGAGGATGTGGCTTGGTAGTTAAGCGCCCCTGGGTTCAATCCCCAGTTAAAAAAAAAAAAATACTGGACTTACTCATAACTGCACCTGTGAGGTAACATTGTCCGATTCTGGGGAATAGGGTGTGGTAGTCTTTGGGAGCCGTTGTTTTCCCACCTCAGCTGGTTACACTTGACATTCACTGAGCCTGCTGTGTGCCCAGCCTGTGCCAGGTGGAGGTAGAGGCTCAGGGCTGGAGGATCCTGGCTCAGTTTCCAGTCCACACCTGTCCATCCTGCCTCCACTCCACCCCTGGCCTCACCCTTCCCCTCTCCCGAGGGTCTTCAGTCAGCAGCCTGTGAATTTAGTTATTAGTTCTCGTTTCTGCAGCGCCACAGGCTTCCCGAGGGAGGAGGTGGGACTGGGGAACGTGTCTGTGCCTTGCGTGGAGGTGTGGAGGGCACCGGCTGCCTGGCGGCCTGTGGTCCATGGCAGAAGGAGAAGGGTCACAGGACCTCTTGGGGCCAGGCACTGTTTCCAGCTTCTGCAGGGAGGGACTACTTAATCTTCACAAGAACCCATCTCTAGGGCACCCAGAGGTTGACTAGACTGCCCATGACCTGCTAGTAAGTAACAGAGACAGGGTCCATGCCTTCAGCCATGCTTGCATCTGACAGCAGCCAGAGTGCTTTGTGACTAGTTTACACTGTTACCAAATTCTTCTGTTTTGAAGCTTTATTGAGTGTAATTCACGTAGCATACGACTCACCCATTGAAAGTGCACCATGCAGAGGTCGCCAGGGTGTTCAGAGCTGTTCACGTCATCACAATGAATTTTAGAACATTTTCCTCTAATCCCAGCACTTTGGGAGGCTGAGACAGGAGGATCACAAGCTTGAGGCCAGACTCAGCAACTTGGCGAAACCCTGTCTCAAAATAAAAAGTAAGAAGAGGTGGGGATGTGACTCAGTGATATTATGTCCCCAGGGTCAGTTCCCAGTATCAAAAAGAAAAGAAAGGAAATGAGCTCATGTAACACGCGGCCTTTTTATGTGCGTGCAGTGTTTCGTGTTTGAATACGCCACATTTTTTTTTACCTGCTCATGGGTTGGTGGACAGAGCTTGTTCCCACCTCAGGCTGCCATGCGTATCCACACCCACATATATTTGTGTGGACATGTATCTTCGTGGCTCCTGGGCAGACCCGGGGGGCGTGCTGGGTGCTGGGGCTCCTCTGTTGGGTGGGCCGGGGAGTTGCCAGGCTGCTCTGAAGCGGCTCACCCTCTGTTTCCATCGCCGCACGTCCTGTGGGAACTCACGCTGTACTTCTTGTCACCACTTGTAACTATCTGTGGTTTTGGTTACAGCCATCCACAGAATACTTTTTTGTTGTTTTTTGAGGTACTGGGGATTGAATGTGGACCACTTTACTGCTGATCCACATCCCCAGTCCTTTTTTATTTTCGTTCATATATATATATATCGTAGATGGACACAATACCTTTATTTTATGCATTTAGTTTTATGTGGTGCTGAGGATTAAATCAGTGCCTCACATGTGCTAGGCAAGTGCTCTACCACTGAGCCACAACCCCAGCTCCCTTTTTTAATTTTGAGATGGGGACTCGCTAAGTTGCAGAGGCTGGCCTCGACTATGATCTTCCTGCCTCAGCCTCCCAAGTAGCTGGGATACAGGCGTACGCCGCAGTGCCCAGCCACAGAATACTTTTAATGGACTGATCTTGTTTCTCCTCACATCTGCCTTGTGAGCCTGTAGGTTCTGGTTCCCAAATGAGAAACCTGGAGGGTCTGAGTGGTTTAGGGAGTGGCTCCAGACACCTGAAGAGAATCTCTGAGCCAGTGGCCCTGGCAGCCTGGGCATCTCCAGGGTCTTTATAGCCTCATTGTCCCTTGAAGAGAGGTTTGTCCAACTGTCTGTTCAAAGATCAGGGTCCATGACCCCCAGAGGTGGTTGGGACCCTGTTGCCTAGGGCTGATCACTGAAGAGCAGTTCCATCTGGGGCTAAGGGGCCAGGTCCCCTGGGATGGTCCCCAGGTCCCCATCGGGCAGGTGCCTGTGGGGTGGCTGCAGTCTTTTCCTTCCTTGTGCCCAGGGCCTGGCTCTCACGGGGGTTGAGGTGGCCCAGAGCCCCAGTCACCTGAGATGCTCCCTATGGACAGGGGTGTGAGGCCACTGTCCTGGGCCGACTGTGACCGCAGCCCCGTCCCTGCCCCGGCAGGAGCTGGAGCTGGTGGAGGACGTGTGGCGAGGGGAGGCTCAGGACCTCCTCTCCCAGATCGCCCAGCTGCAGGAAGAAAACAAGCAGCTCCTGACCAACCTCTCCCACAAGGACGTCAGCTTCTCCGAGGAGGAGTTCCAGAAGCACGAAGGTAAGAGGGCTGCCCCAGGCGAGGTGGGGCTGGCCCGCCGCGAGGCCCACGTCCTGCTGCTGAAGCTGCTGCAGCCTCTGCCCCTGGTGCCATGTTGATTGTCACCCCTGCTCTGTTAGAAGCGGGGGAGCCTGGCTGACAGATGGGTCCCCCGCCCTCCTGAAGGAGGAGACGGTTGCTAACCACGGGGACAGGGGCATGGTTCTGCAGGCCGGCAGCCCTACGGAGGAGCTGCAGCAAATGACCTGCGGCTTCTTTAGAGACTGTCACAGCTGACTCTAGTGAGGTGACAGTGTGAGCCCTGCCAGCACCTGACCCAAGAAGCAAACGAGGCAGAGGCCCTGGGGCATGAGCAAGGGACCAGGAAGGCCAGCGTCAAGGGGACGAGGACCCAGGCCGAGCGTGGTTGCAGACAGGGTCAGGGGCCGGCAAGAGTCAGATCACACGACCCCTCAGACACCAAGCTGTGGCCTCTGGGAAGAGCCTGAGGCTCTTGTAAGCACACGTTTACCAGGGGCAACTAGAGACAGCAGCCCAGCCCTGACTGGCACGGGGGCCACTCCACTGTCCCACCCTATGAACAGCTGCCTAGAACCTTCCCGCCATGCCCTCTGCTGGCCGGGGAAATAAGGACGGACGGTAGGTTTGGGCTGGGCCTCGTGAGCTCCATCTGCCCTGTACTGGCCAACAGGTCAGCACCTGTTGCTTGCCTCCCACCTGGAGGAATCTCAGAACCATCCCTTTAGCCTGAGAAGCCTCCTGGGGTTAGCTGAGCACAGGCCTGTCATCCCAGCAGCCTGGGAGGCTGAAGCAGGAGGATTGCGAGTTCAAAGCCAGCCTCAGCAGCGGCGAGGTGCTGAACAACTCAGTGAGACCCTGTCTCTACATAAAACACAAAATAGGGCTGGGGATGTGGCTCAGTGGTCGAGTGCCCCTGAGTTCAATCCCTGGTACAAAAAAAAAATAAGGCTCAGAATGTAGTTCAGTAGTTAATGCCCATGGGTTTAATCCCCAGTACCAAAAAGATTGGGGGTGGGGATGTGGCTCAGTGGTGGGGTGCATGCCTAGTGTGTGTGAGGACCTGGGTTTCATCTCCAGTGACACACACACGACATGGATTGTATCAGTCACAGAGATTGAAAGTAAAAGGCTGGGAAAAGGTTCTCCAAAGGAAAGCCGCAGAGCTGTGTGCATGTAAGAAAAATGTATTTTAAGGCAAAAATGTTGTTAGAGGTTTACTTCATAGTGATAAAAAATTCAGTTACCCAGGAAGATTTGGTGATTTTCAAATTTGCATGCACTTAATAATTTATCGCAAAAGCATATTTTTAGCCAGGTGTGGTGGCTCATCGCCTGTAATCTCAGCTTTTCGGGAGGCTGAGATGGCAGGCTCACAAGTTCAGAGCCAGCCTCAGCAACTTAGTGAGGCCCTAAGCAACCTATTGAGACCCTGTGTCAAAATAAAAAAATAAAAAGGGCTGGGGATGTGGCTCAGTGGTTAAGCATCCCTGAGTTCAATCTCCAGTACCAAAAAAAATACGTATGTGTATATATATTTTTTTTTAATTTTTTTTTTTTTAGTTGTAGATGGACACAATGTCTTTATTTTATTGCTTTGTATGTGGTGCTGAGGATCGAACCCAGGGCCTCACGCATGCGAGGCAAGCGCTCTACTGCTGAGCTACAATCCCAGCCCCCAAGGTGGCCAATTTATTAAAACTAAGATTAGTGGAGAGCAAAGGGGAATGGCTGCCGATGGGGTTGGCACTCTGGGATTCTTTTGGCAGTACGGGGACTGCTCTGCTGTCTCGCTGGCTCTGCCTCTTCAGGTGTTTGGCACAGGTGGGCTCATCCAATGCTTCGTCCTCTGCCTGACTTATTTTAGTTAGGTAATGTTTTCCAGCTTCGTCCCTTTTTGAGCGGGTATCAGTAGTTACTTTATTCCTTTTTATGGCTGCATCGTTTTCCACCTTACGGATGGAGCACAGTCTGTTTGGACTCGGGGGTTGTTTCCCCTTTGGGCCCTGTGAACGCCGTGTGCTTATGCACATAAGCCTTTGTGCGGTGGCGTCCTCAGATCCACGGGCAAGTGTGTAGGAGCGGAATTGCTGGGCTCTGCGGGAACCAAGTTGAACTTCACTGAGGGACCTGGCACCGTATTTTTGTCTGTGACATTTCTACAAGGCACACAGAGGCCTCTGCCAATGGCCTGGGATCTGTCTGCCTGCCCCACTGAAGCCCCAGAGGCACAATTCTGAGCTGCCCATCAACCAGGTTCCACCTGGCACAGCCGCCTCTGTGTGGGGAGCTTTGCTCTGTCTCTGTAGCCTCCTGTCCCCTAGCCTCCCGTCTCACCAGTGCAGTCTGAGATGCTCATGAGCGGCCTGGAGTGTGGGTCCAGCTTGGGCTGCAGCCATGTGCAGAGAGGCTGTGCAGGGGCCGGGCCGCCTCCTCCCACCTGCTGGAGGTTCCTCAGAGAAGGAAGGGGAGACCATTGGGCTCATGCCAGGTGTGGCTCTGGGCAGGTGCTGGGCAGAGGCTCTGCATGCTGAGGATTTAGGGGTGCAGCTGTCTGAATCCTGGGGAGATGAGAGGGGTTCTGAGGGGCCTGCCAGGCCTGCCGGTGTGGCCTCAGCAGCTAGCACGGGGCCCGCCTTGCTCAGAGCCACCTGGGTCTCCTCTCTCCCACTCCCTGGAAGCACCCAGATGATACAACATGTCCTTCCTGTGATCTCAGCCTCTCAGGAGGCCGAAGTAGGAGGATCACAAGTTCAGGGCCAGCCTGGGTAACTTGGTGAGACCCTGTCTCAAAACAGGCTAGGGTGGAACATCCCAGGTTCAGTCCCCACTATAAAACAACAAGAAAGCTGCTTATAGGCCAGGTGCGGTGGCCACGCCTATAATCCCAGTGGCTCAGGAGGCTGAGACAGGAGGATCGCCAGTTCAAAGCCAGGCTCAGCAATTTAGTGAGGCCCTAAGCAACTCGGCGAGACCCTGTCTCTAAATAAAATACAAGAAAGGGCTGGGGATGTGGCTCAGTGGGTTCAATCCTGGGTACAAAAAAAAAAAAAAGCCACTTCCTTGCCCCTGTTTTTGGGAATCCATCTTGTCATCTGGAAATCAAGGAATAGAAGCTGCTCGTTAGCACCCAGGGAGTGGGTTACAGATCTCCAAGCCATTGGTCCAGGGAGAGGGGTGGGAAGGGACACTCACGGGTCTGCAGGAAGTCCCCTGGCCCTGCAGGAACAGCTTAGTCGCCAGGAGTGGGGGAAACCAGCAGCATTTTGTGAAGGGGGCAGAGAGCGATGCCGGCCGCCGCTTAGCGCGTAGGGCTCTTCTCATGGCACGGGAGGGAAAGCGAGAGGCAGCGGGACAAGGTCACTTCAGTGTGACATCCAGGGAGCCCAGCAGAGCCTTTCAACGGGGACTTGGTGACGACAGTCGGGGGCGGGGGTTGCATGTTTTTCCTGCTGAGTCTTCAGGGGACGCGTAGTGTCCAACCCTCAGGTTCCCGACTGTCGCCAGGGAAGGTGCTCAGGGAGAGACGACCCCAAGCTCAGTGGTGTTGACTTCTCCTGACGGTTGAACCAAGAGTTGTTTGGTGTGAATTTCAGCTCAGTGAAAACCGTCTGCGCAGCCTCTCTGGGCCTGTACCTGCGAGTCTGTGGCTTTGGTGTCCTGGGGCTGTAAGAAATGGGGTGGCTTGTGTCCGCCTGTGTCCTCCCCAGCTCTGCAGACCAGGGGTCCAAAATCTATGTGCAAGGAGGGCCCCAGCGGCTCTGAGGGAGGACGGTTCTGCAAGGACAAGGTCGAGGAAAGACGGCCGCTTTGGCCCACGGTTTCAGAGGTTCAGCCTGTGACCTGCGGCCTCCGCGGCTCTGGGCCCGAGGTCGGCAGAGCACCAGGGTGGAAGGGCATTGTAGAGGATGCCGCTCAGCTCACGGCAGCCAGGCAGCCAGGAAGCAGAGGGAGCTCCTCACTAGGGACAAAACATACACCAAAGCACACCCAGCGACCTGCCCCTCCAGCCACACCCGCCTGCCTGCAGGTACCACCCCCTTCCTCCCTGTCTGTGGATCGAAGCCCTGCTTAGGTTAAGGCTCTCTGAAGGGGACTGCAGGGGGTTGAACCCAGGGTGCTTGATCACCACGCCCCACCCCCGGCTCTTTTCATTTCTTGAGACAGGGTCTCACAAACTTGCTTAGGGTCTCACTAAATGGCTGAGGCTGGCTTTGAACTTGTGATCTTCCTGCCTCAGGTTCAAGTTGCTGGGATTACAGGCATGCGCCACCAAGCCCGGCTGGGTTAAAGCTCTCTCTTGACCAAGTGATGTCACCTCTGAAAGTTCTTGCATTGCCTCACACAGGAGTGTTTTGGGGACACCTCAAATCCAAACCTTAGCCCCTCCTGGCCCCTCTCGGCTCCCCTCAGGGCCCTGCCCTTGGCTCTGTCACGCAGTGGCTCCGTCAGTCTCTGCCTCCTGCTCCCGTGGCTGCCGCCTCTGTGTCTGCCTGATCACCACTCCTATCTCTTTGAAGGTCACCAGTCACTGGGTTCAGGGCCCACCTCCCCTCATCTGCCATGAGGTCCAATTAACTGACTGCATCTTCAGAGATCTTTATTTTTCTCTTTCTTTTCTTTTTGGTGGTGCTGGGGATGGAACCCAGCATGTGTGCTAAGAGAGGTGCTCTGCCATCGAGCCACATTCCAGCCCCCTGTTTTCAAGGAAGGCTACCTGCTGAGGTTCTGTAGCATGACTTTGAGGGGGATCCTGTTCAACCCAGGATCCTTGCAGAGGAGCTTGGGCCCCAAGACCTTGAGAAGCGGGAAGGCCAGAGACCCTGGAGGGTGACCTCGGCCTGGTCCCTGGGGACTCTGGAACGTGGTCACACCTCACGCAGCTCAAGAGCAGGTGGGGAGGCCACCCTCCTCATCCCCACATCAAAAGTGGCCTTCTGGGTCCCAGGCCTGGTGCCGGGGTCTGGTGCTGGGGTCTGGCTGCAGCCTGCCCGTGGCCACTCACTGGAGTGAGGTCTGGGGCAAGGTGCTCAGTCACCGCAAGACCTTCCTGCATGTGTCCATTGAGGGCGGCAGACAGCGCGTGTGTCTGAGGTGGTTTGGGCTTTAAAATGCCCTATAAATACCTCCGCTTCTCCTGCACAAGTGCAAACAAAGCTAAATGCGAAACTGAGAGTCCCCTTTGTGGTGCCCCCTGCCCCAGCCAGAGGCAAATCCGCCCTTTCTGCATTTACACGCCTCCTGTGTTCAGGTGTGAAGTCCCTTGTACTGTAGTGGATGTGCTGTAGGGGTCGTTACCCACCCCCTTATGCATTTATTCGTTTGCACCACTGGGGACTGAACGGGGTGCTGGACACAGGGCCGCATCCCTTTTTTAACTATTTTGTTTTGGAGACGGTCTTGCTCAGTTGCCCAGAATGGTCTTGAATTGCCCTCCCCTCCTGCTCCTTATTTAAAAATTAAAATGGGAGCCGGGCGTGGTGGTGCACGCCTGTCATCCCAGCACTTAGGGAGGCTGACACAGGAGGATCACGAGTTCAAAGCCAGCCTCAGCAACGGCGAGGCGCTAAGCAGCTCAGTGAGACTCTGTCTCTACATAAAACACAAAATAGGGCTGGGATGTGGCTCAGTGGTCGAGTGCCCCTGAGTTCAATCTCCAGTACCAAAAAATAGATAAATAAATAAAAATTAAAATGGGACTTTTACGTGGCTATGTTTTTTTCATCGAGGTAAAATTCATGTAATGTAAAATGAACAGATTTCAAGTGTGTAACTGAGACTAGTGTCACATGTGACTCCGGAAGGTCTTCCTCCAGCCCCAGGGTCGTCCCTCTCTGACGCCCGGGCCTCCCCAGTGCTGGCGCTGTGACGAGGAGCCTGGGGTCCGCGGTCTTTCCTGTCGGGCTCTGTCACTCAACATCACATTTCTAAGGTCACCAAGTTGCGGGGGATGCTATTCCGTGATGGGGCTGGATCTTCCTGTTTGTCTCTTTACCCTCTGATGGACACGTGGTTCGTGTCCTGTTTGGGTCCTTACCAGTGCATCGGCTTTGGATATTTTTATGGGAGTATTTGTGTGGACACATGATCCTGGTTCCTTTGGGACGGCAGACTTGCCAGGTCATCTGTAACTCTGTGTCTGACTCCCTTTGGCAGGTGGGACCCAGGCCTTGCTCGTGATCTCGTGTTCAGCTTTTTTTTTTTTTTTTGGTGGTTCTGGGGGTTGAACCCAGGAACGTTGTACCTGAGCTACATCCCCAGCCTTTTTAAAAAATATATTATTCTTGGGGCTGCGGCTCAGTGGTAGAGCGCACACCTCGCATGCGTGAGGCACTGGGTTCGATCCTCAGCAGCACATATAAATAAATAAATAAAGATATTGTGTCCATCTACAACTAAAAAATATTTTTAAAAATATTATTCTATGGGCTGGGGCTGTAGCTCAGTGGTAGAGTGCTTGCCTAGCATGTGTGAGGCACTGGGTTCGATCCTCAGCACCACATGTAAATAATACATGAACAAAATAAAGATCTATCAACAACTAAAAAAAAAATTAAAAAAAAATATTATTCTAAAATTATTTGTATTATTTTTGTGGTACTGTGGAGAGAATTCAGGGGTGCTTCAGCACTAAGTTGCAACCCCAGCCCTTTTTAGTTTTCATTTTGAGATGGCCTCACTCAGCTACTGAGGCTGGCCTCAAACTTGCGATCCTCCTGCCTCAGCCTCCGGAGTCCCTGGGATTGCAGGCGTGTGTCCCCCACGCCTGGCCCCACAGCTTCTTCCTGCATTCCACCATTTCTGGGCATTTCCGGTATTTGTAGATTGGGGCCACCGTGAATAAAGCTGCTGAGAACAACTTCTGTTCGTGTCTTGTTCAGTGCGTGTCAGATGGTCGCTTGCCGTCTTCGATTGCCAGTCTGTCTATAGTCGGTAGCGCTCAGGGACACTGCTTTGTCCATCAGCCGTGCGCCTGCTGACCTGCGCCTGTGCACCTGCGGGGGGCGGTTCCCAGGGTGCACCTGCCTTGTGTAACCAGGGTACGTGTGGAGATGGGCGCTGGGTGCTGCCCGTGACTTCTGGTACATTGCTAGGGAGGCGGAGAGTGGAGGAAACCTTGTGGAGGCTCAGAGGGGTCGAGGCCACTCCGAAGCCAGAAGCCCATGCACAGTGTGACCTCGAGGTCCAGCTCAGCTTTCTGCACCCTGGGGCCCTTCCAGTCCCTGCCCCAGGGGTCCTTTCCCTCCACCTTTGGGGTTTGGATGCATCCGCCTGCCCTCGGGGTCTTTCCTCCCTGGCTGTCCCCTCCTGGCCTCCTGCTCTGCACAGCACAGCCAAGTTGAGGTTCAGAGGTCCAGCTGCCCCTGCAGTGGAAGCCTGCACCTCCTGGTGGCCTGGAGCTGCCCTTGGACTCTCGAGTACCCGCCCCCTTGTCCTGCCTGGGGCGTGGCCTCGCCACCTGGCCTCTCTCTCCCCGCCCTCTGGTCTCCCTGTGAATGTGCCTGGCCTGAGTGCATCTCACACCTGAGTCCAGGTTGGGTCTCTGTGTCACTCATCTGGAAGTGACGTCCTGTGTCACTGTTTACCAACCTGTCCCCTGTGACTGGCTCCGAATCACGTACACAGCAGGCGCTCAATGAGTGGCTGGAGGGTGGACATGTGGGGTGCGTGCGTGCCTGTGCTCCTACAGAAGGCTGTGCGCGCCCACAGCAGGGGTCTCGTCTGGGAAGGTGGGCTGGCGCCTGTCCTGTCTGACCTCACGGAGCCTGTCTTGTCATGGAAAGGAAGACCAGAGTTTGAGTCCCAACTCTGCAAGCTCCTGGCTGAGCGGCTCGATCCTGGGGCCTCAGTTTCCCATGTCTGTAAAATGGGGCCAACACCCACCTCCGAGGGTTGGGAATGAGATAAAATAGGGTCCGGCCGGTGTCCTTCCCGAGCCCATCAGGAGGAAGGTGCACTTGGGGAGCGTGGAGGAGGCGGCTCCCCTGTTCCCTAGGAAGCCTGGGCGCCTGGAAGGCAGGACGGGTCCCCTTCAGCAATCCTGGGCTCTGCAGGGCAGGGCCTGGCCTCACCTGGTCTGGTGGCCCCAGTGTCACACACTGTGATACACACGACGAGGATGCTCAGGATGCTCGTTGTTGTGGGTCACACCTGCGAGGAGTCCCCTACGGGAGGGGGCAGGTGGATGGAAAGACCTGGACGGGACCGAGCCACCAAGTTTGCGGGTCGCTTGTCACGGCACCGCAGGAGACCCCAGGGCACCTGTCCTCGCACTGCGGTAACTCGCCTCCTGGCTTGACGGGCACCTGCTGTCTGCAGGCACCGCAGAGGCGCAGGCAGTGTGACAGGGACAGGTCAGCCGAGGCCTTGTCCTCCCAGTCTGCCCAGGACTGGGGCCGGGTGAGAGTGGATGGCCGTGAGCAAGCCAGTCCTGACCACCTGCTGGTGCCAGGCGTCAGGTGACACCAGGCCTCACAGCAGCCCTGGGGGGGTACGGTTACCTCCCCACTTCATAGATGAGGAAACCGAGGCTCCAAGGGGAGCCCAGAGCCACACAGCCGGAGCCTGGGCTGGGAGCCCCTGTGCGCTGCCATCCCCTCTTCAACGACAGGATCACAAGAGTTATTGTAAAAAGTGCTGCAAAGGTCAACACCGGGAGGAGCGGACCTGCCGGGAGGAGGGGGGACCTGCCGGGAGGAGGGGGGACCTGCCGAGAGGAGGGGGACCTGCCGGGAAGAGGGGGACCTGCTGGGAGGAGGGGGACCTACCGGGAGGAGGGGACCTGCCCGTGGCTGCGGCTGCTTTGCAGGTATCAGGGAGGGAGCCTGTGTGCAGAGGTGGCTGGACAGAGGCCCGACCTGGGAGGCTGCAGGGGAGGTGGGGAGTTCTGGGCTCACCTGGGAGGCCTGGGGACAGAGCAGGTGCAGAGCGGGCGACTGCAGCGCGTGAGGAGGCTGGAGGAGGCAGGAGGCTGGAGGAGGCTGGGTTCTGGGGTGGAGGAGCTGCTGGTGGCTAAGCAAGGGGGCAGGAGGAGTGACTGGGCTGGTGTCTCCACCCAGGCATGTCGGAGCGGGAGCGGCAGGTGATGAAGAAGCTGAAGGAGGTGGTGGACAAGCAGCGCGACGAGATCCGGGCCAAGGACAGGGAGCTGGGCCTGAAAAACGAGGACGTGGAGGCTGTAAGTGGTGGCCCTGGTCTGTCCACCCTCCCGAGTGGACCCTCTGCTCGGGAGGTTCCCCATCTTGTTCTCTGGGCTCCCAAGGGTGGGCATCCTCAGAGGCTCGGCCTCGAATCACTGGGGTCAGTGGTGTGGGGAGGAGCCTCAGCAGAGTCTCCACAGCAAGCGCAGGAGTCCCCTTTGCTCTGACCTGGGGCTTCCTCCTGCCCGCCTGCTCTGTGCCCCTGTGAGGGCAGAGCCACTGGCTCCAGGCGGCCCCAGGAACCCAGTGCCTCCACCTGAATCAGAAAATGATGCCTCTTTATTGAGGCATGTTATTTCCCTCAATATATTGTTGTAATGTGTTGATTCTAACAAGACACTTAGCTTCTATCTGCCGTAAAGTTACCTTAGTAAATATACTAATTGCCCATCTCTGGAGTCAACAGAGTCATAAGAATATTAAGAAATGTCAAACCAATAAAGATCTGTACTGTGCCTGGAACACCTGAAGACGGTTTGTCCTTGTGTAGTGCACATCCTGAGCTACTGTACCTGGCAGCCCTACACAATGACCTCCCTCTTTCTACAGCTACAGCAACAACAGACTCGGCTAATGAAGATCAACCATGACCTTCGACACCGGGTCACAGTGGTAGAGGCCCAGGGGAAGGCCCTGATCGAACAGAAGGTGGAGCTGGAGGCAGATCTGCAAACCAAGGAGCAGGAGATGGGCAGCCTGAGGGCAGAACTTGGGAAGCTGCGAGAGAGGCTGCAGGGAGAGTTCAGCCAGAATGGGGAGGAGGAGCCTGAGGTGAGCCAGAAGCTGGTGCTGAGGTGTGTGGGAGGGAAAGTCTGGGCTGGCTGGAGGTAGGCAGAGTGGCCTTGTTTTCTCCATTGTATTTAAGACAGTGGGAGTAACAGAGAGCACAAGCTACCAGCCTGAAGACACACAGCATGACAGAGGTGGAGCTGGGCCTAGAACTCCCAGCATTCCAGCCCAGGGCGTTCTTCGGGTCAGTGGTGGTCACCGGACACCTGCCTCACTTGCTCATTCAAATAATTGGCGACCACGTGGCAGACATGGGGTGACTTGGTGGGCCAGCACAAACCTGGTCCCTGTCCACGTGGAGTTCCCAGTTGAGCAGAGGAGACAGACGTTGGCCAGTGGTCACACGCCATGTGACCCCGTGGTGCCCTCCTAGACACCTGGAGAACTGCCAACATGCGTCCACCTAGAAACCCACACACAGATGCTCGTGGCAGTGTAACCCCTCAGAGCCACACGCAGCCATCAGTGGACTAAGGAGCAAGCAAAATAGGGCCTCTCCACTCAGTGGAGGTCAGCCCTAGAGCCCTGAAGCCGGGGCCTGTGAGCCCAGCAACGGGGGAGGCTGAGGCAGGAGGATGGCAAGTTCAAAGCCAGCCTCAGCACTTAGCGAGGCCCTAAGCAACTCAGGAAGACCTTGTCTCAAAATAAAAAATAAAAGGGGCTGGGGATGTGGCTCAGTGGCTGAGTGCCCCGGGTTCAATCCCCAGGACAAACAGAAAGGGTAGCCGTGTGCAGGGGGAGGGAGGTGGCTGAATGAAGTCAGAGAGGCAGGCTGGGCCCAGAGCCTCCGCGCTGGCAAGCACTCCACCACTGAGCCACATCCCCGCACCCCAGCCATTTTTATTGAGCAACAGGGTCTCGCTAACTTGCCCAGGCTGCCTTCAAACTTGTGATCCTCCTGCCTCAACCTCCTGAATAGCTGAGATTGCAGGGTGTGCCACTACACACAGGCTTGGGAGAAATCTTTTTTATTTTTTATTTTTGGTACCGGGGATTGAATTCAGGGGCACTTGACCACTGAGCCACATCCCCAGCCCTATTTTGTGTCTCACTGAGTTGTTTAGCGCCTCACTATTGCAGAGGCTGGCTTTGAACTTGTGATTCTCAAGTTCAAAAATGGCTGGGATTACAGGTGTGAGCCACCGCGCCTGGCTGGGAGAAATCTTTAATTAAGGAACAGGGTAGGGCCCCTGCTTTTAGCTAAATGTGACAGAAACCTAAATTAAATGGTTTAAGGAGGGGGGAAAAAGTAATTTATCGGCTCTGTGACTAAAAGCTTCAAGTTAGGGATAGCTTCAGGTACAGCTGGTTCCAGGTGCTCACATGATGCTACCAGGAATTCTTTTCAGACCTTCCCTTGGTTTTGTGTCCTCTACATTGGTGTCATTCTCAAGCAGGCTTCTGCCACATAGTGGCCCCTGGAACTCAGCCAGCTTAGCAATTGCAGTGGAAAGAAATTGGTTCTTTACCAAGAGTCTCAGCAGCAGGCTCAGGGAACCCTCTCATCGGTCCATCACGAAGCCTCTCGTCATGCTCAGAGGTCTAGATTTGCGTAGCATCCGTTCCCGAGTCTCGGGACTGCCCTGGTGGTGCTCCTCTGAGTCACTTGGACTGGGGGTGGGAGAGGGTGTTTGTCCAGAAGAGGACACAGGAGAGGGTGCAGGGCAGGCAGGGCGCGCGGCCCTGCAGCGCCAGAGAGGATGCGGCACCCGGGCTCTGAGCAGGAGGATGCAGCTCGGGGGTAGAGCACCCCTGGGTTCAGCCCTCAGTATTGCAAAAAAGTGAGAATAATCAAGGAGTGCAATTTTAAAACCTGGTTGTGTGGCTTGTGGCAGGGCTTGTGCCTAGACTCGAGTGTGTGATCCCGAGGGTTTTGACACGCCCACCACACTGCTGGCCAGCGCCTCTGCCTGGGCGTGTCCATCTCCCAGAGAGAAGCCCCGGCATAGCAGGCCCTTCCGCCTCCTCCCGCTGCCTCCCGGTGTCCTGAGAGGCGTCCTGAGAGCCGGAGGTGAGGTGGGCTCCTTGCAGAGGTCCCTTGGGCTCCGCAGGAGACTGAAGTCACCATACCCTCTTGGATATCTCCGCCCTACAGGTTTTGATTGCTAACTACCCTCTTTTTAAAAAGTGAGGATCTGGTGGCCAGTGTGTGGACAGGGTTTGAAGGGGTCTGTGGCTGGTAGGCACAGGGTCTCCTCTGCTGGGCCAGGGACTGCCCTGAAGGATATCCATGGGCACTTCAGTGAGCCTGGCAGCGGGGAGCACTCCCAGGAGGCCAGGCCTCTGCATGGAGGCCCTGATCCAAGGTGCTGCCTCCTGGAGGCCTGTGGATAGCCCTTGCTGGGCAGCTGTTCTCTTGGGCCTCCCTGGGAAGCAGCTGGAGCCTCCGGGCATCTGTCTCCCTCTAGCTGTGCCCAGAGAGCCTCCAGGAACCAGTGGACAAGGCGGAAGGCCTGGCTCATCTGAGATAACCGGAGCCGCCTCTGTGGTTCCTCGTGGGATAAGCCCGGAAGGGTGGCTGACTGGCCCTTCGGCCATCATGGGAAGAGCCTCTCCGGCCCTGGCCAAGACAGGGCTGCCCACAGTGCCAGTCAGGGCCCTGAGCGCCTGGCTGGGGATCCCCTCAGCACTAGGGGGTCAGGGCCTCTTCCCCCCAAAACCATCTTCTCCAGAGAGGGAGAACTGGGGTTCCCAGGAAGGCTGTGCTATATCGAGCTCAGACCCACTGCGTTCAGAGGACCCTGGCATGTGTGTGTGACGGGGACCTGGTCGTCACTGCTAAGGGGAAATGACAGCCAGGAGGAGCCAGTGGCTTGTGCGAAGCCCTCTGGGGTGGTGAGGATTTGACAGTCCCTTGAAAGGCCCCTCCAGAGCTGGGCAGGCCCTGTGTCTTCTGGGGACGGAGGGGCTGCAAGGGGCCGAAGGCCTGGGCCCACCACAGGGGCTGCAGGAGCCCAGTGTCCCTGCCAGGGGAGAAGGGCGGGCGTCACAGAAGGCCAACAGGGGGCCGCTCCTGCACAGCCCAGGGCCGCTCTGGGGATCTGGGCCCAAGGTGGCCTGGTCCTCGATGCTCAAGCCCTGCCGTCTCCTGAACCTGCACCAGCAGCCCCCAGAAGACGCTGGCGTCGAGCCCCCAGCGTCCTCAGCCCTTGCTGGCTCTGGGGTGGGAAGAGGCCCGGCTCGTCTGCCAGGGGCCTGGGGGCACGTGGTCAGGTTAGGGTTTCCGGTGCAGGAGGCGCGCGCCCCCTTGCCCACCCACCCCACTGAGGCTGGTGTGCTCAAGGACCCCTCCCACCCAACGCCTTCCTCGTGGCTCCTCTGTCACCTGATCTGCCCCGTGGGTGGTGTCCCTTTCAAGTGTCCTTTCCCAGGACGGCCTGTCCCAGACACTCAGAATGTGAAGCATTTCAGCTCAGCCTGCGGGAGTCCTTGGCCTCCTGGCCTTGTGCCACTGTTCCCATCTTTCCTGGGCCGCTATGGGGTTCTTTTTGGAGTGGGCAGGTGGGAAGTCTGTGTCCATCCCCCTTTCCCTGTTCCAGAGTCTCCACTGATGTCCTGGCCTCTGTCTGTTCCTTCTGATAGACTGTGGAACACTGGCAGCTCGAGAGGATGGGTCACATGGAGATTGGCTAGGTGACTTGGGGGCAGCTCGCAATACCTCCCAAGTGGAAAATGGCTGGGTGCCGTGACCCATGCCTGTGATCCCAGCAACTCGGGAGGCTGAGGCAGGAGGATCACAAGTTTGAGGCTAGCCTCAGCAACTTAGTGAGACCCTGTCTCAAAATAAAAAGGACTGGGGATGCGGTTCAGTGGTAAAGAGCCCCTGAGTTCAATCCCCAGGACAAAAAAAGGAAAAATGGTGGGGGGTGTGGCTCAGTGGCAAAGTGCTTGCCTGGCGTGCACAGGCCTTAGGCTGCCTCCCCAGTTACACGCACACACACACAGGAAGTAACAAGCACTGGCCGGAATGTAGAGAAGCTAGAGCCTTGTGCTTTGCTGGTGGGGCTGTGATGTCGGGCAGCCGCTGCG
This sequence comes from Xerus rutilus, assembly GCA_028644305.1. Classification (NCBI taxonomy): domain Eukaryota; kingdom Metazoa; phylum Chordata; class Mammalia; order Rodentia; family Sciuridae; genus Xerus; species Xerus rutilus. The sequence goes on along the minus strand of CM053407.1, from coordinate 122,661,722 downwards.
GAGGAGAGGTTGGCACAGAAAACTCAACCCAAATAGTTAAACGTGGGGTCCCGGAAGATCCAGCAGCTCACACAGAGGTGTATATCCAGAAGAGGGGCAGTGGGGGTTCAGGCGGGTACTCGGACGTGAGGTTTGTTAGCACCCCCTTCCCAGTAGCCACGAGCTGGAAGCAGCCCAGCGCCCTCGGCAGGAGCATGGACGGAGTGTGGTCTGCACACAAAGGAATATCCCCAGCCCCGAGGGGAGCGGGCTGAACCCGCAGCCTTCACATGAGCGCTGGCACCCCGAGCTCCATGCTCAGGGCTTTTCTTTTCATCTTTTTTTTTTGGTACTGGGGATTGAACTCAGTGGTACTCGACCACTGAGCCACATCCCCAGCCCTATTTTGTGATTTATGTAGAGACAGGGTCTCACTGAGTTGCTTAGCGCCTCGCCATTGCTGAGGCTGGCTTTGAACTCGCGATTCTCCTGCCTCAGCCTCCCTAAGTGCTGGGATTACAGGTGTGCGCCATCACGCCCGGCTAGGCCACTTCATTTTATTTTGAGACAGTCTTGCTAAGTTGCCCGGGCTGACCTCAAACTTCGAATCCTCCTGCCTCAGCCTCCCAAGCTGCTGGGATGGCAGGCATGTGCACCGCCCTGGCTGGGAGGGCAACGGCCTCGCGCTGCAGCAGAGGTGAGCCCTGAAACATGCAGAATGAGAGAGGCCGGCACAGGCCCGTGTCCTGCGTCAGTCACTTACAGGCAGCGTCCAGGACAGACATGGCCAGAGACAGCAAGGAGGCTGGTGGCTGCCATGGCTGGAGGGACAAGAGGAGTGGCAGCAATTACCTGATGAGTGTGGGGCTTCCTTTGGGGTGGGGAGAACGTTCTGGAGTTCAAGGTGAGAGCCAACTGTATTTACACTTTAAGAAAGATAACTCGGTAGGGAGGCTGAGACAGGAGAATCACGAGTTCAAAGCCAGCCTCAGCAACGGCGAGGCACTAAGCAACTCAGTGAGACCCTGTCTCTACATAAAACACAAAATAGGGCTGGGGATGTGGCTCAGGGATCGAGTGCCCTTGAGTTCAATCCCTGGTACCAAAAAAAAAAGAAAGAAAGATAACTCGGGGCCGGGTTCGGTGGCACAGGCCTGTAATCCCAGCACTTAGGGAGGCTGAGACAGGAGGATCGCGAGTTCAAAGCCAGCCTCAGCAATGGCGAGGTGCTAAGCAACTCAGTGAGACCCTGTCTCTACATAAATCACAAAATAGGGCTGGGGATGTGGCTCAGTGGTCGAGTGCCCCTGAGTTCAATCTCCAGTACCAAAAAAAAAAGAAAAGAAAATGGGTTTGGGGTTGTCTAGTGTGTGTAAGATCAAGTTTGGGTCCCAGCACTGCAAAAAATAAGAAGAGGAGAAATGGTAAAATTTATGTCGTGCGCATTTTACTATGATTTAAAGGAAAAAGTCCCCTTGCTCTGGAAGAAAGCAGGAGGATGGTGTTTGGGTCTGACCCAGGGCAGTGACTTAGCATGATGCTTGGATCTGTGTCACCTGCATGGAGGGAAATGCCTAAGTGTACACCCCTGCCAGGGGCAAGATGCCAAGGGCCCGTGGCAGAAGGGGACCCTGTGGCTTTATGTCAGGGGAAGTGAATGGAGGCAGGCGTGGGCTTCCATAACAACCATGATGGTCATATCAGCAAAGATCTTAGTGGGGTGTGAGCGGAGAACCTGGAAAGGAAGCACAAGCAGATGCAGAGGGGGCGGCACTGGGGGCGGGGCGCTGCTTCTCTGTAATGGAACCCTGAGCGGGAGGCACCAGGGGTGCGGGGCGGCTGCTGAGGGGGGACACTGAGCAGGTGGCCCGTGGCTTCCATCTCCAGGGGGAGACCGTGCCGACCGGAGCAGCGGCCGCCCTCGGGGGCTTAAAATAGCACCCTTGGCAAGCTGCCCGGGCCCAGGCGTGGGGACTTGGCGCTGCATCAGGATGCGGAGGGGCGCTGGTGCCGGCTGCCAGGGGCTCACGCGGCGTCTCTCCTCCTCCAGGCAGAGCCCGGCGGGGAGGAGTGCGTCTCTGATACGGAGAGGGTGGCCGTGGATCTCAAGGACCCCAACCGCCCCCGGTTCACGCTGCAGGAGCTGCGCGATGTGCTGCATGAGAGAAATGAGCTCAAGTCCAAGGTCTTCTTGCTACAGGAGGAGCTGGCCTACTACAAGAGGTGAGTGTCCCTGAGAAGTCCCGCTGGCCGGCCTGCGCGCCCCCCCGCCTCCTTTCTGGAGTTGCTGGAGTTCCGCGGGGGCCTGTGCCTTTCTGGGAACCCTCTCCAGCCCAGAGCCCTTACGACCAAGCTCATCCTCTGCAGCTCGGGCCCAGAGCACTGGTCAGTCACGGTTTTTCCGCTGTTAGGAGGAACACAGCGTCAACACCTGGGGTGGGACCCCCAAAACTCGCACCTTGATATTTTCGCAGCCCACATAAGGGCGTTTGTAGTGAATGGGATAAAGATCACAAGCAGCCGCGTAGCCATTCATTTCAGATTTTGCCACCAAATGAATTACCACAAAAAAGAGAAAAGAGAAGAAAAGAAATATCCTTGAGGCTTCTGTGCGGGGCTGGCTTGCGTCACTGCCTGGGACCATGCCCTCTCAGGTACTTCTGGCTTCATACACACGCTGTGCTTTCTGTCACTCAAAGCACACCAGGCCAAGGGCCGGGATGTAGCTCAGTGGTGGAACACTTGCCTAGCATGCATAAGGCCCTGGATTGGGTCCCTCCCAGCACTGCCAAAAACAAAAGACCCCACCATACTTGTCTCTGCCTCAGGACATTTGAACATGCTGCTCCCGCAATTAGGAAGAGATTTGCTTGGCTTTTCCCACAGTTGACTCCTCATTATCTAGAGATCAGGCCAGTGTCACCTCCTCCTCACAGAGGGCTTCTCCACACCCCCTGTCCAAAGGAGCACCCTCCTGGGTGCAGTGGCTTGTGCCTATAATCCCAGCAACTCTGGAGGCTGAGGCAGGAAGATTGTAAGTTTGAAGCCAGCCTCAGCACTTTAGCGAGGCCCTCAAAGTCTCAAAATAAAAAAATAGAAAGGGGGCTGGGGTTGTGGCTCAGTGGTAGAGCGCTTGCCTCGCATGCGTGAGGCCCTGGGTTCGATCCTCAGCACCACATGCAAAATACATAAATAAATAAAATAAAAGTTTTTAAAAAAATCTTTTAAAAAGAAATAGA
>CM053407.1:122640217-122658004 GCA_028644305.1 Xerus rutilus | reverse complement strand
AACCAGCACATCTCCACTATGCCACCCCCCAACATAAACCTATAAAACCCAGTCCCTTTCTTTGTTCGGTGGCTCATTTTCCACCAGGAGAATGGGTCCACCACCACCACCTTCGCAGATGAATCCTGTTCCTGAATAAAAGCCTGAAATGACTTGCATGGTTTGCTGCCGCCCTTTGATCTTTTTGCCCTTACAGTGTGGGTGTGAGAGAGAGAGACAGAGACAGAGACAGAGACAGAGATTGTGCAGGATCTTGCCATCGGGGACTCTTTCTTTTCCCCCTTTCTCTCTCCTGGAGATGGCCTCTGCACTGCATTCCTCTGATCCTGCTTGTTTTTCTGAGCTGATTTCAGAAAACAGCTGTTCATCATAAAAACTGACCCCCAACTGGAACTTCCTGCCCTCAGGAGAAGAGGTAGTCACATCTCAAGGCCTTCATCCGGGGTTGGGCCCAAACACCAGACTGCAGTACTTGAGCTCTTGGGAAATGCTAGTTTCTGCACAGAGACCCTGACCTGATCCTCAAATAAATATTCCCACTTCCCCAAGGACTTGAAAGGGGACTTGAGGCTTTAGCTGGCATTCCTTCCTGGTAGGAAACAGATGAGCAACAGGAACATGAGCTGAGGGGAATCATTCTGTAAACGGGGCTCGCTGTGATGAGCCTCACTTGGTTTCTTTTTTAAAAAAAAACAATTCAGGGGCTGGGACTGTAGCTCAGCGGTAGAGCGTTTGCCTCGCATGCGTGAGGCCCTGAGTTCGATCCTCAGCACCACATACAAAGCAATAAAATAAAGACATTGTGTCCATCAACAACTAAAAAAATATTAAAAAAAAAAAACAAAAAACAATTCACCTGCAGCCTGCCTGGTGTAAGCGGACAGGTTGTGTTACATTCCTCGGCAAACAACCTGTTATCTGCAGGAGAAATGCTGGCCAGAACTGCTGAGAACACAAGTTACACCAAAGCAGGTGACTTTTGTGACTCTTAGACGTACCAGATCTGAGAACTCAGGGAGATAAGGGTAATTCCCCCTAAAATTTACAAGAAGAGGTTCCAGTTAGAACCCGTCAGGATGGGCCAAAGTGACCTAGAGTCGTCATGACAGTGAGGACTTGACAGTCTGATGCCATCCTGGTATCAGTCCCAAGTCAGGAGGTGGACCTGAGTGGCACTCTCTGGAAACTTCCCTGGGACTTACAGTAAAACTGGAGAGCAGGCCAAGAGTAGGGGCTGGTGGCACACCTGTAATATCAGCACTTTAGGAGGTTGAGGCAGGAGGATCGCCAGCCTCAGCAACTTGGTGAGACACTGTCTCCAAACTTTAAAAAATAAAATAAAAAGGACTGAGAATGTAGTTCAGTGACTGCAGCACCCCTGGGTTCCAACCCCCAGTGACACACAGACACACAGACACACAGACCTGGAGGGCAGGAGGGACACTATTGATCTCTGAGAGGTTGGATGCAGTCTGTCCCTTGAAAGTGTCCCCTCTTCCCTTTTATTATCCTTTCAATACACTTGGGCCTGAGAAGGGTTGGCAGCACACACCTTCAGTCCCAGGTCTGGAAGGCTGAGGCAGGAGTATGGCAAGTTCAAGGCCAGCCTCAGCAACTTAGTGAGCCCCGCCCCCAGCGCCCCTCTAAAATAAAAAAACAAAACAAAGAAGCTGGGTGTGTGTAGTGCCCCTGGGTTCAATCCTCCCTACCAAAAGAAACAAACTCGTGCCTGCTACTCTGAACAACGCCTCTGGAATCTTTGTGGCTGATGGCAAGGATCTGGGTGAAGGGGGTGGGCTCCGCGGCTGCCTCAGCTTCTCAGTGGCTCTCTGTCCTGCAGCTTTCCAGGCTGCTAGCGACCTCCGCAAAGCCTTCCTTTCTCCCTCAACACCCGCCTCTGTGGCACTGTTCTTTTCCTGGGAGAGGCTTCTGGACATTAATACAGGGATGCTTTCTAAGTTTCAAGGCAGATGATGATTTTTGGTCTTTTTTTCAGTTGTCCTACAATGTTTGTTTAGAGAAAAAAAGTTTTATTTTGAGACACGATCCCGTTAACTTGCTGAGGCTGGCCTTGAATTTGCAATACTCCTGCCTGGGCCTCCTGAGTATGGGAGTACGAGCCGGGCAACACGGTGCGTGGCCGCAGCTAACATTTGGGTGCCTAATTCAAGTGTTTGCTTTGTTCCCCGCACCGTCTCATAATCTCTTAGGTATTCCTCGCCGCAACCCTACCTATTGGGGGGGGGGGTCCTATTATTGCCCCCATTGTACAGAGACGGCAATTGAGGCTCAGAGGCTTAAGTAACTTGCCAAAGTTGCGACACTGGTCAAACGGAGGGGCAGAGGAGTCTGCAAAGTGAGCAGGGCAGGTGTTCTCCATTTTGTTCAAGATCGGAGCAAAGTCACCATGCCCCAGGGTCCTGGGGACAACGAGCCTGGGGACCGTGTCCCGCGCTGCTGTGTTCGGTTCCGCTACAGGTGGAGGCCCGGACCTGCCCTCGCACACCACGCACGTCGCAGGGCTGGAAAGACTGAGCTCACGGGCGGGGAGTCCAGCGCTCCCACCTGCGCCGGGACCTGAGGCCCCGCCCCATCTCCATGGAGACGGCGGCCCCGCCCCCGGCTCCGTGGCCGCCACTCGGGCCTCCGGGTTCCTCTTCTGGGCGCCCTCCCTCCGCGTCGCCCCCGGGGCAGCAAACCACTTCCTGCAGCCGCGCTCGCAGGGTCGCGGGCGTCCGCGGCCCCGGCACCCGCGTGCGCTGCCGGGTCCACCCCCGACGCTGCCGATTGGGCGGCCGGGTCGCGGCCCCGCGGACAGCGGCGGTGCCTGGAGGAAGTGGAGGCTGCGGAAACTCGCAGCCGGCGGTGGCCTCGGGGTCTCGCGGCCATGGAGGAGCCCCCTGTGCGGGAGGAGGAGGAGGAGGACGGCGACGAGGCCGGGCCCGAGGGCGCCCTGGGCAAGAGCCCCTCGCAGCTGACCACCGAGGACGTGTACGACATCTCCTACGTGGTGGGCCGCGAGCTGATGGCCTTGGGCAGCGACCCGCGGGTGACCCAGCTGCAGTTCAAGATCGTCCGCGTGCTGGAGATGCTGGAGGCGCTGGTGGAGCAGGGCAGCCTGGCCGCGGAGGAGCTGAGGATGGAGAGGGACAACCTGCGGCTGGAGGTGGAGGGGCTGCGGCGAGGGGGCCCGGCGGCCCGTGGGGAGGTGAGTGGCCTCTGTGGGACGAGCTCGCTCAAAACGGTTCACTTCCAATTTTCCAATGACATTTGGCGTTTATTGAGCACTTACTTGGTGCCGGGCTCCGGGCTGTGTGCTAACTCAGCGGCCTCCATGAGTCCTGGCCTTAACTCAGATCGGAGGTTCTAAAGCTTTAGCACACAGGGCTGGGGAAGTGGCTCAGTGGTAGAGCGCTTGCCTAAAGCCATACTGTCTGTGACAGTCGCTCACACAGAGTTGTCCTTCAAACCCATGGCCAGATCCCAGCCCCAGAGTTCCTGACGCAGCAGTTCCGGAGTGGGACCTGAGAATCTGCATTTCTAACCAGTTCTCATGTAAGGCTCAGGCTGTGGGTCCTCCTTCACACTTTGAGAAACTGGCCTCGAGCAAGAGATACATTTGAACTAAAGAGAAATTGGTGCATAAGACAACAAAGGACTATACATGGGACGATTCAGCGCAGCTCTAGTAGTGATTGTGTCAAAAAGGAAAGGACTCTATTGCAACAGAATAGATTGTTTACTTTGGGATATGTTCCTGGAGTGGAATACTACCCAGCAATGAAAAAGCACTGAGTACTGATCCAACAGTTCAGATGAAACTCCCAGATGTCACATTGAGAAAAAGATACTAGGTACAAAAAAGAACCTACTGTAGATTTGTATAAAATCCAAGAACAGGCATAAGAACCTTTAGTTATAGAAGGCAGAATGGGGGAGGGTGGGCAGAAAGGAAACTGCTAACTATACATTTCCTGTCTTAATCGGGGTATGGTTATATAGGTGTATACATATGGTAAAAGTCACCAATCTAAAGTCAAGAGTAGTGAATTTTACTGTTATATTATATATATGTATATATATATATATTTTTTTTTTGGTACTGGAGATTGAACTCAGGGGCACTCAACCACTGAGCCACATCTCCAGCCCTTTTTATATTTTATTCTGAGACAGGGTCTCACTAAGTTGCTTAGGGCTTCGGTAAATTTTTGGCTGGTTTTGAACTTGCCATCCTCCTGCCTCAGCCTCCCTAACCTCTGGGATTACAGGCATGTGCCAACGTGCCTGGCCTCCTGTTCTACTTTTATACTTAAAAATTCCTTTTCAGTGCTGAGGATTGAATCGGGCTTCCCCCTGCCAAGGCCGAGCTCTACCGCTGAGCTGCAGCGGCGGCCCCAGCCCCTCCCTGTGTTCTTTTATTGCACTTCTCCCTAAGTCACAATGACCATGGAATTGTAGCTGAGGTTCTACTTTAGCATTTGTCATGTGTGATGGCTCAGGGTCATGAGCAGTCTTCTGGCTGTGGAGAGTCAAGAGAAGTTCAGTGACTTGCCCGGAAACCCCATTCGCTGCTACTGACAATTGATCTCCAGACATGGGATATGGAGGAAGTCCCGTCTTGGCCTGGAACTTGTGGTCTGCAGGGGCCTGAGTGACTTCTCATGTGGGGCAAAGTGCAAAGTGTCATCAGGCAGCGGATGAGAGGGCACCTTTTTTTTTTTTTTTTTTTTTTTTTAACAATTCACAGTCTTTATTTTTTCTTTCTTTTTTTTATCCTGGGAATTGGATCCAAGAGTTCTTAACCACTAAGCGACATCCCCAGCCCATTTTATTTTTTGAGACAGGGTCTCACTTAATTGATGGGGATGGCCTGGAACTTGAGATCATCCTGCCTCAGTCTCTGGAGGCCCTGGGATTATAGGTGTGAGCCACCGGGCCAGACTCCAAATCACAGTTTTCAGAATGGGGATAGACTGAGTTCAATCCCCACTACTGGAAAGAAAAAGAAAGAGAAAAGAAAAAGAAAGGAGTAGGGAGCCAGCTACTCAGGAATATTGAGGCAGGAGGATTTCAAACTGGAGACCAGCCTGGGCAATTGAGCCAGACCCTGTCTCAATAAAAAAATAAACAGAGCTGGGGATGTAGCTCAGTGGTAAAGCATCCATATGGATGTTAAATCCAAGTACAAAAAAAAAAAAGAGTGGGGCGCTGAGGACATGGTTCAGTTGTACAGCACTCACCTAGCACGTGGTAGGAGGCCCTGGGTTCCAACCCCAGCACCACAGTAGCTAACTAAATAAATAGATAAATTCAAAAGTTGCTTGCCTTGAAAAGCCTCTCTTCCTCACCCACTCAGTTCCCTTCCTGGAGATAAATGATCAATTTCTTGGGTATCCAAAGATGCTTTTTTTTTTTTTTTTGGTATTGGGAATTGAACTCAGGGATGTTTTACCTTTTTTTTTGGTACCAGGGATCAAACTCGGGGCACTCGACCACTGAGCCACATCCCCAGCCCTATTTTGTGTTTTATGTAGAGACAGGGTCTCACTGAGTTGCTTAGCGCCTTGCCGTTGCTGAGGCTGGCTTTGAACTCGCGATCTCCTGTCTCAGCCTCCCTAAGTGCTGGGATTACAGGCGTGCCTCACCGTGCCTGAGTATTTTACCATTTAACTGAACTATATCTCCAGCCCTTTTTATTTTTGAGATGAGGTCTCACTAGATGACCAAGGTTGGCTTTGAACCTGTGATCCTCCTCCTTCAGCCTTCCAAGTCACTGGGATTCCAGGCCTGTGACACTGCCACAAGCCTTCCAGAGACTTATGCAAACAAAAGGAAGTATGACTGTATTTTCCTTTTTTTAAAAAAAAACAAATGTTATTGTAATCTATACATTGTTCTGCCTCTTGCTTAATTTCATTTAACGCAGCTTGAAAGTTGTACCAACTCAGAATAAAAAGAGCTCCTTTGTTTTTTTAGTGGCTTTTGAAAAATCCCATTGCCCAGCATTATCCTTTGTTCCCTCTGAGAGTTCTGGACTCGGTGTTCCTGGAGTCATCAAGGGGACTGTGCTGTACTTCAGAAAGAACATGAACTGGCCCGGGAACAAAATTATTTTCATTTTCACCAACCTCCAGAGAAAATGTGTATCATCTTCCTCAATCAGGAGTGTTACCCCAGTAAATGAGCTATACTGAGAAACATCACCAGTAGAAATCACATGTATTTTCATATCACATTGTGGTATGTATCCTAAATTTTTTTTGCTCAATATTTTCTTAAACCTATGACTACATCATGCTATTTAGTAAAGAAGCAGCTTTATCAATCATAAATTTGCCTTGGGGGGGGTACTGGGGATTGAACTCAGGGGCACTCGACCACTGAGCCACATCCCCAGCCCTATTTTGTGTTTTATGTAGAGACAGGGTCTCACTGAGTTGCTTAGCGCCTCGCCATTGCTGAGGCTGGCTTTGAACTCGCGATCCTCCTGTCTCAGCCTCCCTAAGTGCTGGGATTACAGGCGTGCGCCACCGCACCCGGCTTATACATCTTTTTAGTCGGGGGAGTTACTGGGGGAAACAAACCAGGGGCGCTTACCCACTGAGCCACAGCCCCAGCCCTTTTTATTTTTGATTTTGAGACAGAGTCTCTAAGTTGCTCAGAGCCTTGCTAAGTTGCTCGGGCCGGCCTTGAATCTGAATCCTCCTGCCTCGGCTTCTCAGGCTGCTAGGATTACAGGCGCGCACCACTGCACCCACCTTACCTGGTGATATTTTGATAGCTCTATGTCATTTTAGTTGATGTCCTTACGACATTCTCGTCCCGGCTACTGGGGATCGAACCCAGGGCGCTCTAGCACTGAACCACATGCTCAGCACTTTTTATTTTGTTTTGAGATGGGGAATTGCTGAAGTGCCCGGGTGGGCCTCAAAATTGTGTCCTTCTCATTCAGATTATAGGAGTGAGCCACCCCACCCGGTTTACCAGCCATTCTGCCATTTTTATCAATTTTAAAAGACATTGTGGGGCTGGGGCTGTAGCTCAGTGGTAGAGCGCTTGCCTAGCATGCGTGAGGCACTGAGTTCGATCCTCAGCACCACATATAAATAATAAATGAATAAAATAAAGATCCATAAACAACTAAAAAAAAAAAAGACATTGTTCTGGAGGATCACACATAGGGTCCACATGTCTTTATCAAATTGCAAAATGGATCACGGCACCAAAAGTGTTCATTTCTGTTTTAACCAGTCTCCTATCAAGAGGCATTTCTGCCAGGTGCAGTGGTTCATGCCCATAATTCCAGCTCCTTGGGAGGCTGAGTCAGGAGGATTGCATGTTCAAGGCTAGCCTAGGCACTTTTTTTTTTTTTTTTTTTTGGTACTGAGGATTGAACTCAGGGGCACTCGACCACTGAGCCACATCCCCAGCCCTATTTTGTGTTTTATGTAGAGACAGGGTCTCACTGAATTGCTTAGCGCCTCGCCATTGCTGAGGCTGGCTTTGAACTCGCGATTCTCCTGTCTCAGCCTCCCTAAGTGCTGGGATTACAAGCGTGAGCCACCGCGCCCGGCTCTAGCCTAGGCACTTTTGTGAGACCCTGTCTCAAATGGAAAAAGGGCTGGGGATGTAGCTCACTGCTACAGCAAGTGGCTATCATGTCTGAGGCCCTGGGTTCAATCTCTAGCGCTGTAATAAAAATAAAATAAGCCTTTTTTTTTCTTTTGTGGCACTGGGGATTGAACACAGAGCCTCAGATACATAAGGTGAGCACTGTATCGCTGAGCTACATCCCCAGCCCTTTTTTATTTTATTTTTTTATTTTGAGACAGTGTCTCACTAAGTGGCTGAAGGTCTCCCTAAGTTTGCTGAAGTGGGCCTCAAATTTGCAGTCCTCCTGCCTCAGCCTCCCAAGTCTCTGGGACTACAGGCATGAGCCACCCCACCCCACACTCAGGTTGGTCTTAAACTCCTGGGCTCAAATAATCCTCTGGCCTCAGCCTCTGGAGCAGCCAAAACTACAAGTACATGCCGCTCACCTGCACTTATTTTAACTTTAGTCTGAAAATATTTTAAACCTAAGGAAGAGTTTCCAGTGAAGCATAATAAACACCTGTATACCTTTGGTCTCGATTCAGGTGTAGTCTTCAGATGTGCATATGTGTGTATAATTTTGTTTCATTTCATTGTTTGCTCAACCATTTGTGCGTTAGTTGTAGGAATTATGACCCTTTATTCATAAATACTTTGTGTATCTCCTAAGACATACTGTTACTTGACAATGTAAATGATCACATGCAGAGAAAAAAGGTGCTTATTTTAAAAATCAGCGATATAATGTTCTTTTTTTAAAAAAATTTTTTTTGAAGTTGTAGATGGACAGCATGCTTTATTTTATTGTTTATTTTTATGTGGTGCTGAAGATCAACGCCAGTGCCTCACACATGCCCGGCAAGCGCTCTACCACTGAGCCACAACCCCAGCCCCAGTATAATGTTCTTGATAGCATGAGCCTATCCAGGGGGTGGGGAGGTGTGACTCTGGTTTGCCTGGCGTGTGTCAGACTCTGAGTCCAACCCCCAGCACTGCAAGAAAGAGAAAAAGAACGATCTGTCCCAGGGTCCCAGGAGCCCTAGCTCTGGAGGAGGTCCTCAGCTGTTCCTTATCTTTCGTGACCTTGACATTTCTGAAGATGGTGCACTGGTTGGTTTGCAGAATGTCCTTCCATTTGTGCTTGTTCTAATGTTTCCTCTGATGAGACTGCAGTTGGGTGCATTTGGCAGGAAAGCTACTGAAGTGTCACTCCCGGGCGTGTCCCCTGGGAGGCATGGACTGTCAGATGTCACCACTGGTGATATGAACTCGGATCACTTGGTTAAGGGGGTACCTGCGAGATTTCTGCACTGTAGCGGCGCCTTCGCTTCCTTTCTAATTCATAAGTTGCCAAGAGAAGATGCTCTGAAGCTGTGCTGATCATCCTGTTTCCCCGAAGGTTTTAGGGCCATTCCCTGGCCTCGCCCGAACCAGCAGTTATCAAGAGGGTCATGGGAAGAGGAGTCGGCTCTTCTACACCTATTCCCTGGCATTTGGCTTTCAAGTAGATTTCCCTTCTCCCCATTAACTACTTCACTAATTAGTTAATTTTAATTGTTTTATTGTTCATTTTTCGTTTTTTAGTACTAACGATGAAACCCACAGGTGCTTTACCACTGAGCTACCTCCCCAGCCCTTTTGATTTTACTTTGAGACAGGGTCTTGCTAAGTTGCAGAGGCTGACCTTAAACGTGCTATCCTCCTGCCTCAGCCTCTTAAGTAGCTGGAATTATAGGAATGCGCCATCCCCTATGCCTGGCTTATTTTTGTATTTTATTTGTTTATTTATTTGGTGCTGAGGATTGAACCCAAGGCCCTATCTGTGCTAAACACCCACATTATGGCTGAGCTATACTCCCAGCCCCAATTTTTGCATTTTAAATATAAACTTCTGTTAAGACAGTCTCTGTAAGTTGCTGAGGCTGGCCTTGAACTTGTGATCCTCCTGAGAGAGGGGATTCCAAGTGTGCACTACCATGGCTGGCCAAACTGGATCACTCTGATCCATCCCCATCCTTTACATAAGGAATGGGGCCGCAGGACAGAACCTGCCTTTCCAGGCAGAGCATCCATGGCCCGGAGGGAGACCATTCATTAAAGTGGTGTCTTCTCTTACAGGTGAACCTGGGCCCAGACAAAATGGTGGTTGACTTGACGGATCCCAACCGGCCGCGCTTCACCCTGCAGGAGCTGAGGGACGTGCTGCAGGAGCGTAACAAGCTCAAGTCCCAGCTGCTGGTGGCGCAGGAGGAGCTGCAGTGCTACAGGAGGTGGGCTCGCCCGACCCTCCTGGGCTTCCTGGCTGGCCACGGAATTGTTCCATGTTCATTCAGCCCATTCACTGAAGACCTACTATGTGCGAGGCACTGTTCTGGGCACTGGGGTTCCAGCAGAGAACAAACTGGACAAGGAGAAAGTGAAAGTCCTTGCTAGTCTAGTGGGGAGGACAGGCCATCAGGAAGGATGCCCAGGGCTGGGGGTGGGGCTCAGGGATGGAGCACTTGTCTGTCATGCTTTGGGGCCTGGAATGATCCCTGGGAAGGAGGGAAGGAAGAAAAGAAGGAAGGAAGAGAGGGAGGGAGAGAAGGGAGGGGGAAGGAAGACAAAACAAGTTATCTTTCTTGTTGGGTAGTCAGGGAGGCCACTCTCAGGTGAATGACCAGAGGCAGCCATGTAAATCTCAGGCAGGGTAAATAGGAGCAGGGAGTGCAAAGTCCCTGAGGTGCGAACCAGCTTGGCCATTTAACCGGACCAACCTGGCAGAACCCATCATGCTCCGCAGAGGATGGTGGGAAAGAGGCCAGGAGCTCATCAGCCCCAGGAGGGGAGCTTTAATTTTGTCAGTATAATGAGAAAGTTTTGATCAAAGGAAAGACAAGATCTGATTTACTATTTTTAAAAGATCAATGTGATGATTTTGACAACTGAGCCACTTCGTTATGTAAGAGAATTTCCGTATTCTTTGGAGACACACCCTGCAGTATTGAGGAGTAAAGGGATAAGATATCTCCAGTTCCACTCTGGATGGTTCAGAAAGATGAGGGACTGATGGAAATCTGGGTGCAGCGTCCATGCTAAGTCCTGTCCTCATGGTGTAATTTTTCTGCAAGTTTGAAATTATGTAGAAGCCGGGCGCGGTGGCTCACGCTTGTAATCCCAGCACTTAGGGAGGCTGAGACAGGAGAATCGCGAGTTCAAAGCCAGCCTCAGCAAGGGCGAGGCACTAAGCAACTCAGTGAGACCCTGTCTCTACATAAAACACAAAATAGGGCTGGGGATGTGGCTCAGTGGTCAAATGCCCCTGAGTTTAATCCCCGGTACCAAAAAAAATAAATAAATAAATGAAATTATGTAGAAATTGAAGTTCAGAAGAGCATCGCAGCAGTCCTGTGGGGAGCTGGCCACAGGACAAGTGGGGGAAGCCAGTGAGGAGGGGCTGCCACGGAGGTCTGAGCATCAGGGCTCCTGCCACGGTGAGCGCAGGCTCAGAGCAGTTGGCTGAAGTCCTGCAGCCAGTGATGGTCCTAGAGGGATGTGACCTCAGATGCTCTGACACCAGAGCCTGTGCGTGCCACCTTTAGACCCAGAAAGATTGGAATTCAGGACACGCCCTGATCAAAAATAAAAAAAATAAAAAGGTGGGTGTGCTGGTGCAGGTCTATGATCCCAGCTGTCATGGAGGCTGAGGCAGGAGGATCACAGGTATAAGGCCAGCCTGGGCAACTTAGTGAGACTGTCTTGAAATAAAATAAAAAGGGCTGGGGATGAAGCTCGATTGTAGAGCACCCTTGGGTGCTGTCCTCAGTGCAACACCCACACGCATAGCCCTCGTGATATTATTTATTGTGTTTCTGTGTGGGCTGGGGATTGAGTGCAGCATTTTGCACATGAAAACTACAGGCTTTACCACTGACCTGCACCTCATTTTAAAGATGTTTTTATCATCTTTAAAAAAAAAACAGGAAGCATGATGGCACATGCCTATAATCCTAGCAGGTTGGGAGGCTGAAGCAGGAGGATCGCAAGTCCAAAGCCAGCCTCGGCACTTTAGTGAGGCCCTAAGCAGCTCAGGGCGACCCAGTTTCTAAATAAAATACACAATAGGTCTGGGGATGTGGCTCAGTGGTCGAGTGTCCCTGAGATCAATCCCCAAAAATTAAAAAAAAACAGGAAGGCGGGCATGGTGGTGCACACCTGTAATACCTGTGATTCAAGAAACTAGGGCAGAAGCCGGGCGCGGTGGCTCAAGCCTGTAATCCCAGCACTTAGGGAGGCTGAGACAGGAGAATCGCGAGTTCAAAGCCAGCCTCAGCAATGGCGAGGCGATAAGCAACTCAGTGAGACTCTGTCTCTACATAAAACACAAAATAGGGCTGGGGATGTGGCTCAGTGGTCGAGTACCCCTGAGTTCAATCCCCAGTACCAAAAAAAAAAAAAAAAAGAAACTAGGGCAGGAAGATCATAAGTTCGAGCCCAGCCTCAGCAACTTTGTGAGACCTTGTCTCAAATTTTAAAATTAGCCAGTGTGGTAGCACATGCCTATAATCTCAGCGGCTCTGGAGGCTGGGGCAGGAAGATCGAAAGTTCAAAGCCAGCCTCAGCAACTTAGTGAAACCTAAGGAACTCAGTGAGACCTTGTCTGTAAATAAAAAATAAAAAAATGGCTGGGAGTGTAGCTCAGTGGTAAAGTGCCCCTGTGTTCAATCCCTAGTATCAAAATAAAGAAATAATAAAACAGCAGCAAAAGGGCTGGGGTGTAGCTCAGAGGTAGAGCACTTGCCTCACATGCACAAGGACCTGAGCTTGATTCCTCCCCACCCCACAAGAAAAAGAGCAGCGGGCTGGGATTGTAGCTCAGCGGTAGAGCGCTTGCCTCGCATGCGTGAGGCCCTGGGTTCGATCCTCAGCACCACATACAAAACAATAAAATAAAGACATTGTGTCCATCTACAACTAAAAAAAAATATTTAAAAAAAAAAAAAAAAAAAAGAAAAAGAGCAGCAATAAAGTTGTATTCTAAGAAGCTCAAGCCAGGGCTGGGGCTGTAGCTCAGTGGTAGAGCGCTTGCCTTGCATGCATGAGGCACTGGGTTCGATCCTCAGCACCACATATAAATAATAAATGAATAAAATAAAGATTCATAAACAACTAAAAAAAAAATTAAAAAAAATTTAAAAAAAATAAAAAGAAGAAGAAGCAGCTAAAGCCAAAAGAAATGAGTTCTACCAACAGGAATTTATTGTGTTCTTCTGCAGAGGAAGGAACCTTGTTAATGGAAAGAGCTACCTTTTTTTTTTCTTTTTCTTGGTACTGGGGATTGAACTCAGGGGTACTCTACCACTGAGCTGCATCCCTAGTTCTCTTTTTACTTTATTTTTATTTTTTGGTACCAGGGATTGAACTCAAGGGGCACTTAACCACTGAGCCACATCCCCAGCCCTATTATTTTTTATTTTGAGATGGGGTCTCACTGAATTGCTGAGGCCCTTGCTAAGTTGCTGAAGCTAGCTTTGAACTCAAGATTCTCCTGCCTCAGCCTCCTGAGCCACTGGATTACAGGCATGCACCATCATTTCTGGCTTTTACTTTTATTTTGAGACAGGGTCTGGCTAAATTGCTGAGGCTGACCTCTAACTTGCCATCCTCCTACCTCAGCCTCCAGAGTTGCTGGAATTGCAGGTGTGCAACACCACACCCAGTGGAAAGAGCTGCCTTCATCTCATTTAATGAAACAGTTCAGACACAGGTAGTTAAAAAGAGAAGCTGCTAAGCTGACAGTGCTGAGAGCAGCTTGTTAGTGAACAAAGCGACATCCTTTATTTCCAGTTTTGAATTCCCAGAGAACAAGAAACGTGCACTCTCCATCTGGCACAGGCCAATACAAGCAGGATGCTGCTTAGTCACTGGATATAAATTCCAGAGAAAACAGCATGCCAACTGAGATGTTCTCTTAGCAACTGCATCAATTTGCAGGTCCACACTCATTGATAGTGTAGTGACAATAATTTGTGATTAATGAGAGATAGGATAGGTTGTTTCCAAAGATGGCCACATTGGTATTTCCCATCCTGCTTGCCTTTAGTGATGAAACTTAGCCTTCCTCTCAGGAGGAAGTGGACTCTACCCAGATGTGGTGGTGCACACCTCTAATCCCAACAACGCAGGAGCAGGAGGCTGAGGCAGGAGGATTGAAACCCTCAGCAACTGGGCTGGAGTCGTGGCTCAGCGGTAGAGCGCTTGCCTCGCATGTGCGAGACACTGGGTTCGATCCTCAGCACCACATAAAAATAAAGGTATTATGTACACCTATAACTAAAAATAAAAATATTTAAAAAAAAAAAAACAAAAAAAAACAAAACCCTCAGCAACTTAGTGAGATCGTGTCTCAAAATAAAATTTTATTTTTTATTTTTTTGGTACCGGGGATTGAACTCAGGGGCACTCAACCATTGAGCCACATCCCCAACCCTATTTTGTGTTTTATGTAGAGACAGGGTCTCACTGAGTTGCTTAGCGCCTCGCCGTTGCCGAGGCTGGCTTTCAACTCACAATCCTCCTGTCTCAGCCTCCCTAAGTGCTGGGATTACAGGCATGCACCACTGCATCCGGCTTCAAAATAAAATTTTAAAAAGGGCTGGGGATGTAGCTCAGTGGGAGAGCATACTGGGGACACTGGGTTCAAGCCCTATCCCATGTACACACATGGAAGTGGAGTCTGTACTCCCTCTCCTTGAAACTGGGTTGGCCCTGTGGCTTGCTTTGACCAGTGGCAGGGCAGAGGGGATGCTGTCCGGCACCTTGTGTTGGGGCTTCTCTTTTTGCCTGCTTGGGGTGCCGTCTTCAGACCACCATGTGGTAAGGATGGCCAGGATAGTCACAGGGAAAGGAGAACCCAGGTTGCCCACTGACACCCAGCTGTGCCTAGCCCCAGCTGATCTACCACCTGGACAAAGCCACGTGACATCGCCAGACTAGATTAGCAGAGAACCACCACGCCAACCATGTCAACCACGCCAACAAGCAGAGGTAGAGCCAGGGAGGCTGTAAATCATTATTTTATGTTAGTGCATTTGATTCATGTCACCATAGATAAAAGAGAAAGGATTTTTCTTTTTTCTTTAAGTACTGGGAGTAGAATCCACAGGCACTCTACTCCTGAGTGTCCCAGTCCTTTTAATTTTGTGACAGGTTCTCACTAAGTTGCCCCGAATGGCCTCAAACTTGGGATCCTCTTGCCTCGGCCTCCCCAAGTAGCTGGGGTTACAGGCATGTGCCACCTCATCTATCTGAAAAAGGGAACTTTAAATCAGGCGCAGTGGCACACGCCTGTAATCTCAGCACTTAGGGAGGCTGAGACAGGAGAATCACGAGTTCAAAGCCAGCCTCAGCAATGGCGAGGCGCTAAGCAACTCAGTGAGACCCTGTCTCTACATAAAACACAAAATAGGGCTGAGGATGTGGCTCAGTGGTCGAGTGCCCCTGAGTTCAATCTCTGTACCCCCTCAAAAAAAACAAGAGAATTTTAATAAATTAATTTATTTTTATTTATTTGCTTTTGGCACTAGGGATTGAACCCAGGGCCTTGTGCATGCTAAGCACACGCTCATTCACTGAATTGCACCCCCAGCCCAAAAGGAAGTTTTTAGATGATGCCTACTATCAAATAATACTATTATAATAATAAATAAAATAAAAATGATAATAACATTAAACAATAAGAGCCCACTCTTTTCAAAACCCTTGAAGTAGGGAGGGTGAATCCTGCCCTGTGACTCACTAAAAGAGATGTCTCAGCCGGCGCGGTGGCTCACGCTTGTAATCCCAGCACTTAGGGAGGCTGAGACAGGAGAATCGCGAGTTCAAAGCCAGCCTCAGCAAGGGCGAGGCACTAAGCAACTCAGTGAGACCCTGTCTCTACATAAAACACAAAATAGGGCTGGGGATGTGGCTCAGTGGTTGAGTGCCCCTGAGTTCAATCCCCAGTACCAAAAAAAAAAAAAAAAGAGATGTCTCAGTCATTTCCTGCTACTATAACAAAACACCACCAACTGCTGGGCTTCCACCACAGAAATTGCTTTCTTTCTTTTTTTTTTGGTACCAGGGACTGAACTCAGGGGCACACGACCACTGAGCCACATCCCTAGCCCTATTTTGTGTTTTTGGGTTTTTTTTTGGTACTGGAGATTGAACTCAGGGGCACTCGACCACTGAGCCACATCCCCAGCCCTATTTTGTGTTTTATGTAGAGACAGGGTCTCACTGAGTTGCTTAGCACCTCACCATTGCTGAGGCTGGCTTTGAACTCGCGATCCTCCTGTCTCAGGCTCCCTAAGTGCAGGGATTACAGGCTTGCACCACTGTGCCCGGCTCAGAAATTTCTTTTCTCGCAGTCCTGGAGGGTATAAGTACGGGGTCACGATGCCAGCTTGGTCAGTTCCTGGTAAGGCCTGAACAGGTAGACAGCTGTCTTCATAGGGGTCCTCACATGGCTGCGAGACAGAGCAAAGCTCTCTGGTGTCTCTCATAAAAGAGACTTATCCAGCCAGGCATGACGCACACACCTATAATCCCAGCTACACAGGAGACTGAGGCAGGAGGATGGCAAGTTTGAGGACAGCCTCAGCAACTTAGCAAAACCCTGTCTCAGAATAAAAGTTACAGTGCTGGGGATGTAGCTCAGTCTATAACACCCTTCGGTTTGGTTTTCAGTACCCCCTACCCAAAATAAAGACATTAATCCATCATGTGGGCCCCACCCTTGGGACCTCATTTACACCTAATTATCTCCCAAAGGCCTCATTGTCTGTTACCTTCATGAAGGCCTAGAGCTTCCAGATACGACGTTTTCAGGGACACAATTCAGTCTGTGACAGGGAACCGAGGCATGATTTAGCATCAGAACGCCCAGGTGGATGCGATGCCTCGTGCCATCCACACTGACCTGTGTCATCTTGAGCGGGCTTCTTTAGGTCACCACTGACAGGAACCCAGTTTCAAGTACATCAGGACAAAGGGGAATTTTTCTGGATGATATAATTAAGAGAGGTCTTGGAATTTCTCTCAGAAATTAAAATTAGAACTAAGTCCTCAGGTTGGAGCCGGGGACTGTTGCTTCTTTCTCCTCTTTGCTTGTCTGGCGTTGCAGACGGGCGGCTATGAATGGCAGGAAACGTGGCTTCTGGCAAATCCCAGTCGGACAAGTGAGGGAGAATGGGCCCACTCCTGTGCCTGATGTCCAAGGACATGCTCTAGGTTAGGCCTGTCCTGACCACAGTGTCCTATTGATTAATCAGTTTCAATCTAGCTTTTATCACCATCTGATTTACTATGTGTACATTTTTTTTTCTGCTACCGGGGATTGAACTCAGGGGCACTCGACCACTGAGCCACATCTCCAGCGCTATTTTGTGTTTTATGTAGAGACAGGGTCTCACTGAGTTGCTTAGCACCTCGCCATTGCTGAGTCTGGCTTTCAACTCGCGATCCTCCTGTCTCAGCCTCCCTAAGTGCTGAGATTACAGGCTTGTGCCACCGCGCCCAGCTACATTTTTTTATTTTTATTTTTTGGTGGAGTTGTACCAGAGATTGAACCTAGGGGTGCTTAACCACTGAGCTATATCCCAGCCTTTTTTAAATTTTTTTAATTTAGAGACAGTGTCTCACTAAGTCACTTAGGGCCCCTCTAAGTTGCAGAGGCTGTCCTTGAACTTGCAATCCTTCTGCCTCAGCTGTTTTGTTGTTGTTGTTGTTGTTGTTTGTGGTGCTGGGGATTGACCGAGGGTCTCAATGCTGGGCAAGTGCAGTACCATTGAGCTATACACCCTCAGCCCTATTGTATATATATATATATATATATTTTATTAGTTTATTTAATTGCATTTCAAATCATAGCACATATATAGAGCTCAGTTTTTCCATTTCTCTGGTTGCAAACCAGATAAAGTTACACCAATTGTGTTTTCATACATGCACCAAGGGTAGTGATGACCATCTCAATCAACCATCTTTACTATACCCATTCCCCTTTCCTGCCCCTCGCCTCCCCCAGTCGCGTCCAGTGTTCCTCTATTTCTCTTATGTTTCCCATTCCCACCTCCCTTATTCATCAGCATCCACCAGTCAGAGAGACCATTCGGCATTTGGTTTTTTGGGATTGGCTTACTTCACTTAGCATAATGCTTTCCA
The DNA here is from genome assembly GCA_028644305.1 of Xerus rutilus. Classification (NCBI taxonomy): domain Eukaryota; kingdom Metazoa; phylum Chordata; class Mammalia; order Rodentia; family Sciuridae; genus Xerus; species Xerus rutilus. Next base: position 122,640,223 of record CM053407.1, on the reverse strand, counting down.
GTTCCT
>CM053407.1:122629634-122640117 GCA_028644305.1 Xerus rutilus | reverse complement strand
GCCATAATTTTATTCTCTTTTATTGCTGAATAATATTCCATTGTGTATATGTACCACAGTTTCTTTATCCATTCATCTATTGAAGGACATCTGGGTTGCTTCCACAGTTTTGCAATTGTGAATTGTGCTGCTATAAACATTGAAGTGGCTGCTTTACTGTAGTGTGCTGTTTTTAAGTCTTTAGGGTATAGGCCAAGGAATGGGATAGCTCGGTCCCTATTGTATATTTTTAGTTTACATATTTTTTCATTTATTGACTGTTTCTTTCTTTCTTCCCCACTGAAATATAAATGGCATGAGAGTTGATATTTTGTCTGTTTTGTTTGGATTGTACCATTCTCTGTGCTATCTGTAGGGGCTTGGTTCCAGGACCCCTGTGTATACCAAAATCTGCAGATACTCAGGTCCCTTAAATGGTTTAGTATTTGCTTCTGCCCCCTCACATCCTCCTGTCTATTTTACGTCATCTCTACATGACTGACAATACCTGACACAATGTAAGTGCTAGGTAAGAGTTTTTTTTTTTTTTTTAATATATATTTTTTAGTTGTGGATGAACCTTTATTTTTATTTATTTATGTGTTGTGGTGAGAATCGAGGCACTGGGTTCAATTCTTAGCACCACATATAAATAAATAAATAAATAAATATCAATTTTAAAAAATTCAGAAGCTTGAAATACTAGCCAATGCCATTAGACAAGAGAAAGAATTAAAACAACACTGGAAAGGTAGAGGGAATATTTTCAGAATTTCAATCAAAATCTCTCTGATTCAAGTACTTTCAACCCTAGTATTACTAACATAGTAATAATTATTAAGACCTTGCACTTTCACAGCTGCACAGATAGGAGATCTGCAATAAAACAACCCATTTATTTGTCCCCCTTTCCCCAGTGGCCTGATTGCACCAAGAGAAGGCCCAGGGGGAAGAAGAGGAAAAGACACTGTGGTTACCAGAGCTTGCAGTGCCAACAGTGACAAGGAGGAGAAGACAATCATGAAGAAGCTGTAAGTCACCTTGCTGTCCCTGGTATGACTAAATGATGGCTAAGGGAAGTAGTAGGGGCAAGGGAAGGTTGGTCAGCTGCCAGGGCTGGGAGTTCCTCTTACTGCTAGTGGTGCTGCAGCTGACAGGAAAGCTCAGTGTTAGAGCATCATAGGTATGGTGTCTGCCAGACCACAGTCTGGGCACTGGCCATGCTTCCATCAGTACTGAGTAGCTGGAGGGAAGACTCGGCATGTGAATCAGAATCTCTGTCTCTTGTACTTTCAACCATGATATTATTAATATAATTATAATCATTTACAGATTCACTTTCCATGGTTTCAATTAACTGCTATAAACCACAGTCCAAAAAATATTAAATGGAAAATTCCAGAAATAAACAATTCATGAGATTGATTTATTTTCACAGTGCTGGGGATTAAATCCAGAGCCTCTAGCATGCTAGGCAAGTGCTCCACCACTGAGATGCACCCCCAGAGGCAATTCTGTTTTTTTTTTTTTTGAGGGACTGGTTCTTTTTTTTTTTTTTTTTAAAGATTTTTTTTTTTATTTGTAGATGGACACAATGTCTTTATTTTATTGCTTTGTATGTGGTGCTGAGGATCGAACCCAGGGCCTCACGCATGGGAGGCAAGTGCTCTACCGCTGAGCTACAATCCCAGCCCTGAGGGACTGGTTCTTTATTTCAAAAAGACACTTGTGAATATTCAGTATCAAAACAGTTGCGCTATTGGTTTCTCTTTCTCCCAGTTGGCTCCAAAGAGGCCACAACAAAGGAGAGTACGTTTTAAGCCAATAAGCTGCAGGATGTACACCTAATAGACTTCACAGAAACCTCACCTAAAAGTGGGAGATGGGTTGGGAAAGAAACTGAAAGATCAGCCCACTGCCAGCCCACACTGTAGGACTCTCACAGCCAGATGGGGTGGCCAGGTATCCTAACCCCAAAGACACAAAGTTTCAAAATAATATAAAATTTAAAAAGTTTTGTACATAACCTAGTCAAGACTCTCCAGCACTGATTGATACAAAGCACAAGGAGCTGGCACTTTTAGATACGGCCGCTTCAGACCCAGAAAAGGCAAAAACATAATTTTCTTTTTTTTCCAAGGAGGCAAGAGAGCAATTAAGAGGTCACCTTAAGATTAAGGGGCCCATGATCTATTCTTTTTTTAAAAAAATACTTTTTTAGTTGTAGATGGACACAATGTCTTTATTTTATTGCTTTGTATGTGGTGCTGAGGATCGAACCCAGGGCCTCACGCATGCGAGGCAAGGCAAGTGCTCTACGTCTGAGCCACAACCCCAGCCCCCGCCCATGATCTATTCTGTGAACACCTGGGAAGAGGGTAGAGATGGGAGAAGAATTTGGTCTCAGGGCTGAAAATGTGGCTCAGTTGCAGAGCATTTACTGAATGTGCATGAGGCCCTGGGTTCAAACCCCAGCACCACAAAAAAAAAAGTCTCAGAGGTCTCACCATGTTCATTTGGTCATTTCGCATGAAAAAAAGTAAAAAATAAGAAGAAAGTTGTCTAAAGATACCTTAAAGCTAAAAACAGAACAAACCCTGAATAGCACGGTTTTTGCTTTTAGGCTAGCTCCTCTTGGAATCACCTTTCTGGGTTGGCGAGTGCTTTGCCCAGAGCAGTGAGGTTCCCATAGTGGAGTCTTTTCCTGGGCCTGTTTGGCTCGCAGTGAGGTAGGCCTATTCCTCCTTTCCTCCTCTATGGACAGGGCAATAGGGATTAGGCTGGAAAATACCTTCCACAAGTGAGAGGGAATTAGATTGCTGCTTCAGAGCTATGAAATTATTTGGAATGTGTTAAAAATGGTTACTGTTAACTGGGCGCGGTGGTGCCAGCCTGTAATCCCAGCACTTTGGGAGGCTGAGACAGGAGGATCGTGAGTTCAAAGCCAGCCTCAGCAATGGCGAGGCGCTAAGCAACTCAGTGAGACCCTGTCTCTACATAAAACACAAAATAGGGCTGGGGATGGGGCTCAGTGGTTGAGTGTCCCTGAGTTCAATCCAAAAAAAAAAAATGGTTACTGTAACACCAAAAAATGTAATTACAAAATGTGTGCATCACAACATGCTTTCAAAGACACTTTCAAGGGCTGGGGTTGTGCCTCAGTGGTAGAGCACTTGCCTAGCACGTGTGAGGCACTGGGTTCGATTCTCAGCACCCATATAAATAAATAAAATAAAGGTCCATTGACAACTAAAAAAAATTTGGAAAAAAAAGACACTTTGCGTTGTGCTCACATTCCCTTAAATGTTATTCCCAAAGGTGCCCAGCTGCTAGCTCAGCTGGAATCTCTGGGAAGAGGCAGAGATGGTTTGGTGAAAAAACAAGGGGGTCCAGAGGCAATTCTTGAGTTCTAAATTGCATGTTGTTCTGAGTCATGTGATGACACACGCCCCCCCCCTTCCCCCCAGCTTGGAAGCTGATCATCCCTTTTCCCAGGATATCCACTCTGTGTGCGCTGTGCCCCTAAGTCACGTGGTAGCCGTCTTGAGTGTCAGATTGACGATTACTGTATCACAGTGTCACAGTGTCTGTGTTCAGGTGACCCCTGTTTTACTCACTAATGGGCTCAGAGCTTGAGGTCAGTGACGCTGGCAATTAGCATGTGCCACGGAGAACCTGTGAAGTGCTTGCTTGAAGTGCAAAGTTGAAAGTTTATCACAGGTATGTATGTTTAGAAAAAATGTAGAATCTATAGGGTTTGGGACTATCTGTAGTCTGGGGTATCACTGGGGGTCTTGAAACATCCCCAGCACAAAGGAGAGACTATTGTGCACTAATTCATTGAATCATCACAACCCTATTAGGTAGGAACTGTTAATCATTCCCATGTTATAGATGGAGAAATAGATTTCAAAAGGTAAGGTAATTTGCCCAAGTTCACACAGACAGGAAATAGTGAAGTTGAGATTCGAGCTAAGGAGCCCAATTTTTTTTTTTTTTTTTTTTTTTTTTTGGTATTGGAGATTGAACTCAGTGGCACTCAACCACTGAGCCTCATCCCCAGCCCTATTTTGTGTTTTATGTAGAGACAGGGTCTCACTGAGTTGCTTAGCACCTCGCCATTGCTGAGGCTGGCTTTGAACTTGCGATTCTCCTGTCTCAGCCTCCCTAAGTGCTGGGATTACAGGCTTGCACCACCGCACCCGGCTCCCAATTTTTGAACTGTCTTGCCCACCATGATAAAATTGCAAAAACCAAATAATAATAATATTACAAGAAGAAAACCAGTGCTAATAATTATTAGAGGCTGAGGAGGATAATTTATCACCTCTCTGATCTCTGCACTTGGAGCCAATCAAAAAAGCCAGGACATCCGAGGCTCCCGTTCACTCCTGGGTGAGCAGCTGTGCAGGAGGAAGCCGGATTTAGAGCTGGAATGGGCTGCCCACCTCTTCCCCTCCCCCAGCCTTGGTTCCCAGGGCGGGTCCCCGGAAGGGTGTAGGGACAGGAACCCCTACTGCTCAGGATGGGAGAGGCAAAGGCAGAAGCTGCCATGCCTAAGTGGCTGGTCAGAGAGAGACGCCTCAGATCTGCCCGTCCTGGTTCACCTGGGGTCCACACAGCCGGCGAGAAACAGCAGATTTCTTCCCAGTGTTACCCAGAGGCCGCACTCTCTAATTCCTACGTGCACACGCCCTTAATCTTGTGCTGTCCAGAATCCACGGCAAGGCAAACCCCTTTCCAGAAGGTTCCCCCACTGCACATGGCAGTGACCAAGACATGGAATCAGCAGTTACAGTTTCCTTATGAAATCAGAAGCAAAAGGCAAGTCAGTGTGTCAGGGACATGCCCAAGGCCCTCTCTCTCCCTGTCCCACGCAGGACCAGCCCTTGGGAGGGACCCCACGTGTCCAGATGTGAGGCTCACAGTGCGGTTTCTTGGAGTACTTCCTTCCCCCACGTCTGCACCCCTGTGAGCCCTGCGTCTGGTGTCTTATGTAAAATTCAGATTCTCGGGACTCAAGTCCCTGATGTGGGCTTCTCAGTTGCCCAGTGTCAGGACAGCTAGACCCGCTTGTCCTCACCTCCTGCAGAAGCAGACAGCTGTTGTCCAGGCTGCTCTGGGAGCATCTGCCCCGGAACAGCTGACCAGCCCTGGTCTGTCTCCTGGATGGAGACCAAGAGACAGCCTAGGCCAGGGTCTCACACTCAGATGTCTGAGGACCAAGTACTTGGTGCAGAGGAGGGATGGGCATGTGGGGCAGGCAAGGGCCATCTGTCCCTCAGCTCTGTCTAGCCAAGGGACAACGTGCTGTCAGATTCTAATTCTTTGTGGCACGGCGGGGGAAGGTGGGGGGTTGCTGGGAATTGGACCTAGAGATGCTTTACCACTGAGCCACATCCCCAGCCCTTTTTGTTTTTATTTATTTATTTATTTTTTATTTTTTATTATTTTTTTTTTAAATTTTTTTCTTAGTTGTAGATGGACACAATGTCTTTATTTTATTGCTCTGTATGTGGTGCTGAGGATCGAACCCAGGGCCTCACGCATGCGAGGCAAGCGCTCTACCACTGAGCCACAATCCCAGCCCCTTTTTGTTTTTATTTAGAGACAGGGTCTCACTGAGTTGCTCAGTGCCTTGCTATTGCTGAGGTGGCTTTGAACTCGTGATTCTCCTGCCTCAGCCTCCCAAAGTGGGAAATATTTTTGAGGGGGTCAGAGATTCTGGGTTACTTTCCAGGACCAATTTAGGATGCTTTTATTTCTTTTTTGTTTTTTTTGGTGGGATGCGAGAGTAGAGGGCTGCTGGGGATTGAACATAGGAGCGCTATACTACTAACCTACATTCTCAGCCCTTTTAATTTTTTTTTTTGGAAAAATTTTTAAAAATATTTTTTAGTTGTTGATGGACCTTTATTTGTATTTATTTGTACGTGGTGCTGAGATTCAAACTCAGGGCCTCACGCATGCAAGGCAAGCACTGTACCACTGAGCCACAACCCCAGCCTCCTTTTAATTTTTTATTTTGAGACAGGGCTTCCCTAAATTGCTCAGACTGGCCTTGAACTTGTGATCCTCCTGCCTCACCCTCCTGAGGAGCTGGGATTACAGGCGTAAACCACTGCACCTGGCCTGTATTTTGTTTCTGGAGACGGGGTCTTATTTATATACCCCGGACCGGTCCTCCGACTTCAGCCTCCTCAAGAGCTGAGAGGACAGGCAGGTACCACTAAGCTAGGCTTTTCTTTTCTTTTCTTTCTTTTTTATTTTTTTGAACCTCAGGAATAGAGTTGAGTTAATGATTTGGAGCTCATGCACACAGTCTTCATTGTTAGCACAAAACACTTTATTATTTATTCCCTTTTTATTCCCATCCCCCACTCTCCTCTACTTCCCCCTGCCAGCCAGTCTGTGGAATTTAATGTGTATAATTTTACTTGAATGCATTTCTAATCTGTGTTTATTGTTTTGTAAAAATGTATTACCAGTAGTAACTTAAATTTTGTTTCAAGACCTTATTCTTTTTCCCACTGTTTTTTTTTGGGGGGGAGGGGGGTACTGGGGATTGAACTCAGGAGCACTCGACCACTGAGCCACATCCCCAGCCCTATTTTGTGTTTTATGTAGAGACAGGGTCTCACTGAGTTGCTTAGTGCCTCACTATTGCTGAGGCTGGATTTGAACTCGTGATTCTCCTGTCTCAGCCTCCCTAAGTGCTGGGATTACAGGCTTGTGCCACCGCGCCCAGCTATTCTTAATTTGAATAATACATTTTCTTTTTTTTTTTTTTTTTTTTTGGTACTAGGGATTGAACCCAGGGGCACTCGACCACTGAGCCACATCCCCAGCCCTGTTTTGTGTTTTATGTAGAGACAGGGTCTCACTGAGTTGCTTAGCTCCTCGCCATTGCTGAGGCTGGCTTTGAACTCGCGATTCTCCTGTCTCAGCCTCCCTAAGTGCTGGGATGACAGGTGTGTGCCACCGTGCCCGGCTATTCTTAATTTTAATAATACATTTTCTTAACACATCCAAATTTCTATAATTTCAGCAAATGATAAAGCATCATTAATAAGGTATTATACATTCTGTTTCTAATCTGCTGTATATTCTACATGTACAGCACATTTCAGTGAAGACTCGCCACATTTCAAGGGCTCAGGGGCCACCTGTTGCTGTGGCCACCATATTGAACTTGTACTTGGCAAGTACATGCCGAGAATCTTCAGCCCTTGAGAACTGAGTCCAAATGACTTTTTTTTTCCTTTCTTTCTTTCTTTTTTTTTAAAAATATTTTTTTAGGTGTAGATGGATGCAAAATCTTTATTTATTTATTTATTTTTATGTGGTGCTGAGGATTGAACCCAGCGACTCACGCATGCAAGGCAAGTGCTCTACCACTGAGCTACAGCCCCAGCCCCTCTTTTTTTTTTAATAATAGGTAAAACATACATACCATAAAAGGTACCATTTTAACCATTAAGTGTACCGCTTGGAGGTATTAGCTACCTATCTTTACCACATTGGCACATCCATTAATGACCCTTATCCACCTCCATAACTTTTTCATCATCCCCAGAGGGAACTCTACCCACTAAACAATAACTCTGTTTCCTATTCTCCCAGCTTCTGGTAACTTCTATCTTATTTTCTGTCTTCACACATCTTCCTGTAGGTGAAATCATACATTTGTCCCTTTTTTTTTAAATACTTTTTTTTAGTTGTTGATGGACCTTTATTTCATTTATTTACTTATATGTGGTGCTGAGAATCGAACCCAGGGCCTCACACATGCCAGGTGAGCACTCTGCCACTGAGCCACCACCCCCACCCACCTTTGTCCCCTTGCGTCTGGTTGATGTCAGGCAGCCTGGTGTCCTCTGGTTCATCCGCGTGGCAGCATGCGTCAGACCCAATCCTATTCCACTGTACGGACGAACCACATTATGTTCAGTCATTCATCTGTTGAGGAATAAGTGCTGTTTTTGAGATCTGTCCCTATAGCCATGTGGGCCTCTACCTGCTGCTTGTCACCCCAGTCTGACCCTTGACACAGAGATGGGCCCCCAGGTTGCCAACAGCAACCTGCACCCCCATCCCTATGAAATTCGAATTTTCCAGGGAAAGGCATGCAGGGGTGACGCAGTTGGGTCATGAGCACTGGTCAGGGGCCTGCCCAGCAGCAGGCATCATTCTCAAATTGGGGTGACCAAACAAGTGGTGGCCCACTGGTAAATCCAGTGACTCCAGAGGCTGAGGCTAGAGGATCACCAAGTTTGAGACCAGCCAGGGCAACTTAGTGACACCCTGTCTCAAAAGGAAATTTTTAAAAAGGGCGTAAGAGGGCTGGGGTGTGGCTCAGTGGTGGAGCGCTTGCCTAGCACGTGTGAGGCACTGGGTTTGATTCTCAGCACCACATATAAGTGAATACAAAAAAGGTCCATCAACAACTAAAAAAAATAATAATAATTAAAAAAAATAAAAAGGGCGTAAGATGTAGCTCAGTGGTACAGTGCCCTGGGTGACGTCCCCAGTGCGCGTACACACACACACACACACCGTACACACACACGTGGGGAGGTAAAGATTCAGAGAAGGGACGTTGTGCCAATGTGTGCGTGGGAGCTGGGAAACCTGGAGGCTTGGAGAAGCACTGCGGGACTGTCAGCTGGGGTGACTCTGCTGCTCCTTAGCCCGAGGGCGAGGCCGAATGTGGGGGGGGGGGGATGAGAGGAAATCAGGCAGGAGGCCCGGGTAGAAGAGCACAGGAACTGCTAAGATGGGGCCCCAGAGTGAAGTTGAAAATAGATCCTGCACCTCTCTCCTCTCACCTGCCATCTCCTTCCAAAGCCTCCAGGTCACTGAGCCCAGCAGAAGCCGGAGGAGGGGAGGAGGGACCTGGTTGATCATCCGCAGAGGGAGCTGAGCCCAGGGCAGTGAGGGAGGGGATGGACCCAGCTGGGCACGTTCTTGCGTGGATGAGCAGCGCCAGGCTGTCTGGATTGGCCTCTCAAGGCTGCTTTCTCCAACAAGACTGCCTGAAACCAGATTTATTTATTTCTTTGTTTTTGGTACTGAGGATTAAACCCAGGGGCTCTTGACCATTAAGTCACATCCCAGCTCTTTTGTGTATTTTATTTAGAGACAGGGTCTCTCAGAGTTGCTTAGGGCCTCACAAAGTTGCTGAGGCTGGCTTTGAACTCGTGATCCTCCTGCCTCAGCCTCCCAATGTGCTGGGATGACAGGTGTGCACCACCGTACCTGGCCACACTGGAGTGTTTTAGCTGGGAGTGGGGTGTGCAGTAACTGTGCCCTCTGGCTTCCGTGGAGAGGTCGTGGGCCTCTTCCAGGTAAGGCAGTGAGGAGCGACCCCCTCCAGGCGGGGGTCTGAGGAGTTCCTCTCAGGCTCTCAAGGTATCCAGAAGGCATCAACTACCTGTTTCTTGCAGCCTCCTCCTGAGGGAGTCCTCTGGGTCGCTTCTTGGACTTCTAGCCTAAGGTGACAAAAATAAAATGTCACTTCTTTCTGTGAGCTGATTTCAGGACGTGCATTTAATGAGCACAAGGCCACAAGTTCATGGTCGGGTGAGCTTGCGGAGCCGGCGGAATGCATGAATGAACCGAGGAAGGACTCTTCTGGGGAAGTGGGTCTGGCCGAGGAGGACTTCTGTCTTGATCCCGAGGACAGCAGGAGCCCCGGCAGGGTGTCATCAGCTGCGCACAGTAGAGGACAGGGTCACTCTGGCTGCTGTAGCCTGGCTGTCAGGCGTCCCTGGGGGGCAGCTGTACTCACTGTGGTGGTCTGGATGGGGGTGGCAGAGGAGGTGGGAAGTGGGGAAACTGGGAACTCCGTGGGGGTGCCATCAGCTGTGGCAGATGGCTGGGGGTGAGGACAACTGCCAGGTCTCTGGCACCAATGACTTGGAGGTGGGGGGTGTCATTTCCTAGTCAGGGTGGATGACAGGGTGGGAAGATGTACTGGTTCAGGGAGGATGGCCCACGACACCTGCATGCACACGCGTGGCCTGGCTGCTGGGGTCGGGCTGGCTCATAGGACCAAGACTCAGCCCAGCACCAACTGTCGGCCCCACAGCCATCCTAGCCTCTCCCTGTGGGGTTGTGCTTTGTGATCAACCTAACAGTGTTCTAAGCTCTTTGTGAGGGAAAAATCACCCAAGTTTGGTGTCCCGGTCTCTAGGAGAACCCTTACATGTTTTATCTGTTCTACCTGAGACTTGATGTTTTTGTTTTTCCCATTGCACAGGTTTGTTTTATAATTGTAGATGACATTGAAAAATGATTTTTTTCTTTTTTTTTTTTTGGTACCAGGGATTGAACTCAGGGGCACTCGACCACTGAGCCACATCCCCAGCCCTATTTTGTGTTTTATGTAGAGACAGGGTCTCACTGAGTTGCTTAGCGCCTCGCCGTTGCTGAGGCTGGCTTTGAACTCGCGATTCTCCTGTCTCAGCCTCCCTAAGTGCTGGGATTACAGGCTTGAGCCACC
>CM053407.1:122586152-122629134 GCA_028644305.1 Xerus rutilus | reverse complement strand
GGTGGCTCAAGCCTGTAATCCCAGCACTTAGGGAGGCTGAGACAGGAGAATCGCGAGTTCAAAGCCAGCCTCAGCAATGGCGAGGCGCTAAGCAACTCAGTGAGACCCTGTCTCTACATAAAACACAAAATGGGACTGAGGATGTGGCTCAGTGGTTGAATGCCACTGAGATCAATCCCCAGTACCAAAAAAAAAAAAAGTACTGGGACAGGGGAATAAAGGCGGGCAGTGGGGTGTGCAGTGGGGACCGAGATCCAGGCTAGTAGTAGGTCTCCCAGAGCAGGACAGGCCTGGGTCGATGGTGCTGAGCCAACTGAGAATTGGGTCTCGTCAATCATAGTGTCTAAGATTTATAGTGAACCGGGCGTGGTGGTGCATGCCTGTAATCCCAGCACTCAGGGAGGCTGAGACAGGAGAATCGCGAGTTCAAAGCCAGCCTCTGCAATGGCCAGGCGCTAAGCAACTGTGTGAGACCCTGTCTCTACATAAAACACAAAATAGGGCTGAGGATGTGGCTCAGTGGTCGAGTGCCCCTGAGTTCAATCTCCGGCACCAAAATAAATAAAATGTATGGTGCTCACTACTTGCCTGACTTTGTCCTAAGCCCAGCATGCACTGAATTCTCATCTTCACAAGCGCCCTAGGACCCCCCAACCCCTGACTCAGGTGAGGAAACCAAGGAATGTGGATTTCCAGGGAACACACTCAAAACTCTATCAGCAAGACTGGATTCCTAGGACAATCCCCGAAACTTGTTCTCACGCTGGCGCGTGACCCTTTTGTGAAAGAAACAGGAAATCAAACCCTGCTTATTTCTACTTCTACCTCGTAAAAAGAGAGACACGTAGTTGGCCTCGCCTGGCAATAAATATTTTAATTTGTTTCATTTGTATGATGACAAGTAATTTTCAAGTTTATTTCCTTTTGTTTGTTTGCTTAAATACAAAGCTAAACCACAAACAGGTACAACCAAGACATTTTATCTCACATTTAAATACTCCTGTCGGATCCTCCTCCAATTCGCTGACCACTGACCAGGCTTGTGGGGGTGGGGGGAAGACTTTCTTAGGTAGCACCGTCATGAGGCCCAGGGTGGGGTAAGGATGAGGACAGGTTCTCACATCCGTCTCCATTCACATTGACGTGGGACCAGGGCGGATAGGAGCCCCAGCCCCATGAACTGAAGGTGGACAGTGAGTGAGAATCAGACCCCTGGGGGGGAGAGGAAGCCAGCTGCTCCTCCAGCCACCACATTCACGGTGAGAACTGAGCCTCACCCTTGTTCCCAGGCTACGGGCCCTGCCCGCTCCCTCTGCACCTGGCGCCTTTCTATGAGGCTGGTGGCAGCTGGGCGGGCTCCTGAGCTCTAGGCTCACAATTCAGGTTATGGCTGCTCGTCACAGAGTCACAGGAAGGACACCAGGTGGTCTGACAATCAGAAGGCCTCACAGCAGGTCTGGAACTTTCAACCCAGTAGAATTGGGTGTGGAGGGTGGGGGATTGGGTAAATAATTTCTGGTCCCGCTACAAAACTTTATTTTTGATTAGAATAGAGTACCATCTCAAATCTCTTCTACAAAAACAAAACCCCAAAACAAAACAAAACAAAAAAGAAATTGCAACCACTTCACTCATTTCAAGACCTATATACACGTAAGTTGTTTTCTGTGGTTTTTTTCCTTTTTTCTATTTTTGAATTTTTTTAAAATTTTTATTATTATTTTTTTTAAAATAAACTCAGTGTTCACATTTCTATAAAGAATTAACCCAGATTCAGGAAGCCCTGCCCTGGCAGGCGCAGGGAGCAGCACTCGTCCCTGCCTGCCCCTAGGGTGACTACCCACCCTGATGCTTCGAGGTGCCCCGAAAAGCGGCTGCCTGTGGAAGAGAACGTCCAGGCCCGGCCGTGCTCCGGGGCCACGGGCCAGTACGCTTTCAAGAAAGCAGAGGGGAAGACTAGCTTACTGCGAAACCTTTTTTAAAAAATATTTCATACACTTCAAGGTGCGCCTGTCGAGACGTGAGGAGACAAGAGCTTGGAGAAGTCCCGTCCAGGCTGTGGGAGGCAGCAGCGCCCGCACACCCACCCGTCCCGGGACGTCGGGGTGTGCGGGCAGGCGGGCTCTCCACCTGGAGGCGGGGGACTCCGGCTTCCGAGTTCATGTTTGACTCTTTCCTCTAAAACCTGTGCCGAGCCTTCGACTGCATGCGCGGAAGCACAAACGTCCAGCTTGTATGCAAAAAAGGTACAAAAACAACTAGGATATAAAAGTTTTGGTAATATAAGGCCATCTGTTCAAGTCCACCTTGGAAACCTGTAACAGATATTTAAATACTACAGTGAAAAGGCATCTTAATATACTTTTTAAAAACATCTGAAGTATTCCGCTAAGATTAAGTGTGTAAAAAAAAATCATTTCCCTTTGAGGGCACTTTGTCCTTTGAGACGGGAGGCGGGTGGGGAGGGCGAGGGCGCCGTCAATGCTTCAGCCAGGGGTAGGCCTCGATGGAGGCCCTGCTGCGGTCCCCGTAGTCGTACAGCAGCTCCTCCCCGGCTGCGATGTCGCGGGAGGCGATGAGGATGAGGTGAGGCACGCCATCGATGTCGTGCAGCTTGGTCTGGCAGTTCCCGCACTTGCTGTGGTTGATGAGCCTTCCCAGGCGGTTTGTCTCTCTGGTGGCGTCCACGCTGGCGGGAGAGGGGCAAGAGGACATCAAACTGATAAAGGGGCTTTTAAGCCAGCGGAGGCACGCCCGCTCCCGACTCCGGTGGCATATCAATCTGATAGCCATGTCTTGGGCAATTCAATTAAAAAAAAAATGCGATTTTTGAAAGCCCAAGAGGCCCCGGGTGGGAGCTGGGGGTAGAATCCAAATGGCTCCTTATGGAGGCACAAGAAGCAGCTGCAGAGTTTTGCAAAATAAATAAATGGATAAACATCAGTCCTACTGGGCATGGCCAGGAAGGAGAGACTGGCGACTCCTGGAGCTCACCAGCCAGAGGCCCCGAGGAGAGGTCAAGGGAACCACCAGCAGGTTTCTGAGAGACGCCTCCGCTCCTGGCCGGATGAAATGGCCTCCAGGACAGCTTCAATCCCAAATATTAACAGGCCACACTGCATCACAGCTGGATACAGGCAGCTAGCACTACAGGACCAGCCTGACCGTGGGGGCGGGGAGAAGTCCCTCAAATAGTGCACTTACCAGTAGGTTTTGCTCAGATACTGAAAATAGTACATGTAGCAGCCCGTGGAGGGATCTTGTGCGTACAGAGCCTCTCGCTTCTTGGCGTCGGTGATCTCAATGAGGTCGCCGTGGTACTCCACCACAAAGTCGCCCCGGGAGAACTGCTTGGTGGCGATCACGCCCCTGCCTTTGCCATCGATGAGGTCAATCTGTCAGGAGTTGGTAAGAGCACTGGTTTACAAGACAGAAGGATGCTGCCAAGCCTGGGGGCTTCCCAGGCCTTGCACCCATCCTTAACTAGCTTTCCCGAGCTAGGCCTCATCACAGTACAATCCTCTCCTCCTGGTGCCCGGCTGGAGGGTGCTACTCGGAGCACACAGCAGAGTGCCTCTGCCCATCTGCACAGCACTGCTCTGTTGGATCCCAGCGATCTGCTAGGTGGACACTGCCCAACTTGCAGATGAGAACACCTAGGCCGAGCGAGGCAGAGACGTGTCCAGGGCCACATGCTGGGACGGGTGTAGAGGGAACTTGGTCCACAATGCACTGTGCTCTGGGTGAAGAGCAGGGCCGGTGTCCTGGCCTCCTGGCCTCTCCTGCACACCATCGCTTACCCTCTGTGTCTGTCCCTGCTCTATAATAAATGGAGTCTGAGGGTAGCTGCCTGGGGCCAAGGCTTAAGTCCGAATCTCCCTAGATGGTGGGGTAAAGGAAGCCTTCTGCCCCCTGGTTCCCAGTCCTCATGGAGTGGAGCCGTAATCCCCTCCTGCCAGACCCACTTGTGTCTGAAATACACTAAGAGGACCAGGGGTATAGCTCAGTGGTAGAGCGTGTGCTTAGCATGTGTGAGGTCCTGGGTTCAACGTTAACCTGCCCCTTATACACTCACACACAAAAACCTAAGAGAAAAGCAAATGCCATGAACTTGGCTGTGTGGGAGAGTTTAGGGCAAACTTAGCTTCTCTTTTGAAAAGTCTGCCCAGGCATATTGCCAATCAAAAGAAGCCAGATGTAACCAGCTACACACTGTGTGGTTCCACTGGTGTGGACTGAAGAGTCACTTCTGTGAAGAGGACAGCAGACTGTGGTGGACAGGGGCTGGCAGGGGAGAAGGTGGGCACAAGGTACAAGGTTTCCATCTGGGAAGATGAAACAGCTCTGGAACTAGACAGACGATGGCTGCCCACACTGAGTGTTCTGAATGCACTGCACTGTTTACCTTAAAATGCACGTATATTTTTAGTGTGTGTGTGGTTCTGGGGATTGAACCTCGGGTGCTTTACCACTGAGCCACACCCCCAGACCCCCAGGCCTTTTTTTTTTTTTGGAGATATGGTCTCACTAAATTGCCCAGGCTGGCCTTGAATTTGCCATCCTCCTGCCTCAGCCTCCCAAGTAGCTGGGATTACAGGATTAAGTAGTTTATACAGTAAACGTCATGGGCATTTTACAATTGTTTAAGAAGTTTCTCAGGATAACGTACACACGAAGCCCATCCATGCTCCTTCGTGACACACCTCCTTCACAGCAGTTTTCCTATCTGACTCTTGATCTGACTTGTCAGCGACACCAGAGTAAAGGGGACAGGGCTGCCAGGTGCAGCCTGCGGCCCAGCAAGGCAGCCCTTACCTTCATGCCTTCTTCCTTCCCGCTTTCGATGAGCTCATCCAGCCTCTTCCTTTCTGCAGACTGGGTGGAGAGGAGAGAGCAGTTTCAGTGTTTGCTCCAGGCTACACCACAGGGCACGCTGGTCTCTGTGATGTGGAGACACAGTGCTGCCTGGTGCTGCCTGAGCCCCAAGCCCCCTCCTGTTCTCATCACCGTCTGTTGTGGATGGCTGTCACCTGGATCCAGCTTCACCTGGGGCAGGAAGGACCCATTGTTGGGTCTGTGACATCTTGGATCTTAAGTGCTGCAAAGGCCCACGGATTAAATCGGCTGGGTCCCCACGTGGCACGACTGGGGGCAGTGAGACCTTGAAGAGGCAGGACCTAGTAGGGGTCTTCTGGTCACTGGGGACATGCTCCTGAGGGTCATGTGGGACCTCAGCCCTTCCTCTTCCTCCTCTTCCTGGCCATAGGGGGGCGGCTGTGCTGTCACACACTTGCTGTGACATGCTGGCTAACCCAGAGCAATGGAGGTCATCTACCCATGAACTAAAGCCTCTGAACTGTGAGGCAAAAACAGAAAATGACACTATGTGCTGGCCACCTCGGGTGTCTGACACAGTAACAAAGCCACCACAGTGCCTTCCAGACAGGTTCTACTTGGCCACACAGCAGAATTCTAACTCCATATAAAATCATCTATAGGAGGTTAGAGGCTGAGCCCTTTAGGAAGGACACGTGTGCCCCCCACCCCCATCACCCCTGTGACGCCCACACATCTCTGAGCTGCATCTCTACAGGAGCCACCACCACGGCCAAGACGCAAACCCACCAGAGGTTCCAAACAGCCCTGAATGGAGAAGATGGAGGGGTGGACACTCCCAGTCTCCCCTCACCTAGGGAGCTGGTCCTCCTGCTTCTGTCTGCATCCCTAACCCCGGGCCCTTCTGCTCTCAGTGCACAGGACACCGTGGAACTAAAGGGTCGATACGAAGACCAACTAGGAGCACAGCACAGACCTCCCCTAACTGGACGGGCAGACCAGTTCTCCCTGAACCGCAGCTGCAGTGTGTTGGACCCTGTGATGTGTGTTGGGGACACTGGTGAACAAGACCAGGCCTCTGCAGCCTCTAGGGCACCAAGTCCAGCCGTGTCCTCTCCACCACCTCGCTGGTCTCCAGCCTTTCACTCTGCCCTCCCACCCCACTCTCCACTCAGCTGCTGGAGGGGTCTTTTGAAAAGGTAGATGAGATCCGCCATTCCAGTGTTTACTTAAGAGTAAGCACTCTTGTCCCAGTGATGGCTCCTTAATTGTGACAGTTTACCAGGGTAACTTAACAAATGTTAACAATGAGCGGGATGCGGTGGCTCACGCCTGTAATCCCAGCACTTGGGGAGGCTGAGACAGGAGAATCGCGAGTTCAAAGCCAGCCTCAGCAAGGGCGAGGCGCTAAGCAACTCAGTGAGACCCTGTCTCTACATAAAACACAAAATAGGGCTGGGGAGGTGGCTCAGTGGTCGAGTGCCCCTGAGTTCAATCCCCGGTACCAAAAAAATAGTTAACAATGAGAAGCAGGGCAAGGCCTCTGTGGGGACTCTTTACTATCTTTGCAACTTTTCTATAAATCTAAAACAATAAAAACAATAATTACAAAATTAAAAGTTCATTTACAGAGCTGGGGGCGTGGCTCAGTGGCAGAGCGCTTGCCTAACATGTGTGAGGCACTGAGTTCGATTCTCAGCACCACATATAAATAAGTAAAATAAAGGTCCATTGACAACTAAAAACTATTAAAAAAGGAAAAAAAAAGTTCACTTAAACCAAAACAAAGGTTCTACTGCTGCTGGGATAAAACCCAGGCTTTGCTGTGACCTGCGAGGCTCTGCAGGACCCAGACCTCCCTCCTAGCCCATGACCTGCCTAGCCTGTGCCCCTCCCTCCAGTCTCACAGGCGGTGCTCCAAAGGTCAAGCTTGTCCCTGCCACGTGGCCTGTGGCCTTGCTGCCTTTTAAAAAATGTCTCATGGTCCTGGAGATTTCGTGGTGGGGTCCTCTCCAGAGTTACATCCCCAGCCCTTCTTTATTTGTATTTGGAGGCAGGGTCTCACTCAGCTGCCGCGGCTGTCTTCCAACCTGTGATCCTCCTACCCCAGCTTCCCAAGCGGCTGGACTGCAGGCCTAGGCCACTGCGCTTGGCTCAATGGTCTTTTAAACAGCTACTCATTCTCCACCGGAATGTAAGCTCCCGGGGCACAGGGGCCTGCACTGCCCTCGGTAGACTGCTGGCTAGGACGCAGAAGCGGAGCAAACCCCGTTAGCAATCCCAGGCGCCTTACTCAGAGGCAGGTGGGAACAGTGGGCCACACACATGGGAGAGGCAGGAAAACCGGGGCAGGCGAATGGAACTCTCCTGCTAACACTGAACGTGGCCTAGAGGAGCCGAGCAACTAGACGCCCTGAACACAGAGCCAGGGAGCTGGAACCTGGTTCGAGGCCAGGAGCCCGAGGCCTGCACAGAGCTAGTTCTGGGCTTCCCAAGGAGATCTCTGGCAGGAACCAAGCTGGCTTATGGCACAGAGTGGGGCTGGCAGGGCCTGAGAGTGAGGTGGGCTTGGGAACAGGAGGTGACAGCTCCTACAGTCCCAGGGTGGGATCGGCAGCGATGCCACATGTCCAGCTCCGGGGCTGGGCTGGGGATTGGAAAGGGCTGCCAAAAGGTGGAGCTCACACTCCAGTATGGCAGCCATCCCACCCACAACCAGGCCAGCCAGCCAAGGGGCCCCTCTGCATGGCACCAATGGGCTGGGGGCGTCTATCCAGGACCCATCCCGAGTTCAAATCCTACAGCCCTGATTCCTCCCTCCTGCTTTGGCTTGGACCCTGGACCCAGCTCCCCCTCTCCTACTTTGCTTCCAGACTTAGTGACATGTCTGAGAGATTTTCATTTCGGCTCCTCTCCTGCCCACCTGGCCAACCTCTTTCATGCTCCGCCCACCTGGACCCCAGCTTGGGCTCAGCTCCTGCAGGCCCAGAGGGCAGTGAGGTCAGTCCAACTGCACTCCCCAGGGCAGCTCCGGTGGCCACACCCTGGGGCCTTCCCTGCACACCCAAGAGACTACACACCCTGGCTCCCAACAGCCTCACCCATGGCCAACAGCAGGCTCACTGCCATGGTCAGCAACTGCCCAGCATTCACTTGGCAGAGCCCCCACACAGGGAGGGGCACAGCACAGCTTTTGCTCACAATTGGCTCCTGGTCTAGTACCAGGGCAGGATTTGTGTGTCTGCAGCCCAAGTTTTGAGACGCACAGGCGCCTCCCCTGCTGGCATCCACTGCAAGATTTAGCAGACTCATGCCACATCGCTCTGTGTCCTTCTCTCCTCCAGACACAAGAGCCCTGGCTTTGTATTACAAGGTGAACTCAGCTGCCTGCACGCACCCGGAGCCCGGTGCTCCCAAGCAGTGCAGTGCAGCTCCAGTCCTGGCAGGGGAGTCCTGCCCTGGCTGCACGGCCCTGCACGGCCCTGCCTCTGCAGTGCTGCCTCGGGGAGTGACCCAGTACAGCCCCCACCGCCGGAGGATGTTTTAGAACAGCTTATTCTTGGCCCAAAGAAACTGCCATTTTGCCAGAAATAAAGCCAAAGTAGTTCTCTGGGTTTAGAAAAATGGACCCCTTTTAAAATTTAAAAAAAAAAAAATTTTTTTTAAATTAAGCCTCCACAATTAAAAGAAAAAGAGCACACGAGATCTCTGTATCTCCATCTGCAGACTTAATAGAAACCGTGCTGGAGGAGTCTGAAGGTCCAGACGCGGACACTGCCCAGCTGGGTTCCCTCTGTGGGGAGGCGATCCTGAGCGCCCAGGCTGGGGGTGTGGAAGAGGAGGTGAGAGTGTGTGTGTGTGGGGGGAGGGCGGCCACACCCTGCAGTTCCAAACAGAAAGGCAGTGACCACGCCCACTGCAACACACACACAGCTGCAGCGGGCACACGCGGGTGTGGCCACCACAGGCTGGTGGGCCTTCTGGCCTGCGTTCCCCATCCATCTGCGTGTTCCCAGCTGGGTGGGAAGTGACCGCGCTGGGAGACACTGGGGACGACAGTTAGTAATTGGCCCCGCTGTGGGCCAGGCTCAGCTCTGTGTCCCACACATCTGAACCCATTTCTTCATTCCCCTCCCAACCCTGCTGGGCACTGTCTCTCTCCTCATTCCACAGAGGTGGCAGAGGCGGGTAACCTGCCTGAGCTCGCACAACCAGGAAGCGGTTCCAACCACTGCTCTTTACTGCCCTGAGCAACAACAGGAAAACTTCTAGACTGCAGAGAGGACAAGCCTCTGAAAAACAGTGGTCTTCCCCACGGTTCCAGGCTCCAAATGGCCCTGCCAACAGTCCTGGAAAAGCCACCCTCACAAGAGCACCTGGCTTTCTGTGCCACGCGCTATAGGCTGAGCTCTTTCATGGAAGCCTCCCAACCACAGCCTCCCAGTGACCCCAGCGAGCTCTGTGATGGCCTCTGCTGGAGTGAGGAAAACCAAGGCCAGGGAGACAAGAGGCCTGGCCCAAGGCAGCACAGAGCCCAGGCCCTGGTGGAATCAACTCTACCTGCAGCTCAGCTTTGCTCTTCCTGGAGCTCCTTCGGACAGGGTAGAAATCTGTGAGTTTGCGATTCTGTTGTGTTTTTCCTTGAGCTCTGGGTAAGAAGAGGAGAAAACAAACATTAGGACCGAAGCCACACACCTCCTGAAGAGGTAGCTCCTTGGACACAATGTCACTTAAACACCTCTGTCCACTGGGGCCTGGTAGCATGTCAGCTCACTTGCCCAGGAGGCCTCCAAGATAGTTTCAAGGACAGACTGCCTACTCTCACCAGGGAGGGACAGGGTGAGTAGGCCTTGAACGTGGCTCAGGCCCCACTGAGGTGCTGGCATAAGAGGGCACCAGGAGGGGCTGGGATGTGGCTCAGTGGTAGAGCGCTTGCCTAGCATGCGTGAGGCACTGGGTTCGACTCTCAGCACCATATATAAATAAATGAATAAAATAAAGGTCCATTGACAACTAAAACATATTTAAAAAAAAAAAAAAAAAAAAAAAAAAGAGGGCACCAGGATGAGGCCTCAGGGGCCTGAGCCTCTGCCAGCAGAGCCCAGGGATACTCAAGCAGGCTCCTGGAGGCCACCAGAGCCAGCTGCCCTGCTCTGGGAGGAGGGCTCCAGGGGGGCTTACTTTTTCCGAGGGGCCTGTTTTCCCTTGAGGGGCTTTTTCAGGGCCTGCTTGGCAACGGCCGCGTTGGTGGAATCACAAGACGAGACTGGAGTTTTTGGAGGTTCTGCTGCTTCAGATTTTTGGTTTGGAAAAGGTGCCAGGGGACCTCTCCTGGCGTCTTTGATCTTCTGTTCCTCGGACTTTGTGGAGCCTCGAATCGTGTTCCCAGCATTTCTTTTCTCTGCAGTGGAGGGTGGGAAGAGACGGGTTTCTTCTCTACTCCTCACCTCTCAATCTTCAGACAGAGGATCATGGGAGCCTCAGGCAGCAGTGCCCAGCCCATCAAGCCAGCGCCCACCAACGCCATCAAGGCAAAAGCCCTGGCTCTCCTCTTTGACCCACCCAGACAGAGGATTTGGTCTTCTGCATCTTGATATGGGAGGGCGCCTGGAAGGCGAAGCACCACAGCTGGCAAGGAGGCAAGGGCACCCAATCAACCAAATTTAGGAATTAGGTTTCAGGTCCCAGAAAATAAGCTCAATTCCTAACGCACGCTAGCGCTAGTCTATGCAAGTGAAAGGCACTGAAATCCTCAGCACCACATAAAATGTGGTGCAGAAGGCCAAATCCTCTGCCTGGGTGGGTCAAAGAGGAGAGCCAGGGCTTTGGCCTTGATGGTGTTGGTGGGCGCTGGGTCGGTGTGCTGGGCACTGCCGCCTGAGGGGACAAAGGAGAAACTTCCCAAGCACTGCTCGGCATGTATCCTTTCAGATGCTTGACAAAACAAGTTCCCCTTCCCTCATTTTTCCCTCTTTCTTTTTGTGGTGCTGGGGATACAACCCAGGGCCTCACACATGCTGGGCAAGCACTCTACCCCTCAGCTACACACCTGGTCCTTCTGAATTTTTATGTCAAGACAGGTTTGCTCACTAAGTTGCTGAGGCTGACCTTGAACTTGCGATCCTCCTGCCTCAGCCTCCCAAGTAGCTGGGATTACAGGAATGTGCTGCTGCACCTACCTAACAAGTTCCCATCCAAAGAGGGTTGAAGCCCCATGCTCGCAGTGGATCTCAGCATGGTGGGGTGGACAGGCTGGTGAGCTGTGAGATGCACTGCAAATGTGTTCTTCACGGGTTTGGAGCCCCAGTGTTAGCGAACAGTTTGGTTTTTTTTGATTGTGTGTTTTTGTGGTGCTAGTTATTGAACCCAGGACCTTGTGCCCAGTTCTGTTTTTTTTTTTTTAATGATTTACTTTTTAAAATAAGTTATATACTCTTGGTAGGAATGTAAAATGGCACAGCCACTTTGCACAACATTTTGACAGTTTCTCAAAACATTAAACATAGAATTACCATATGATCCAGCAATGCTGCTCTTGGGCAACTACTCGAGAGAATTAAAAACACATGTCCAGGGCTGGGGTTGCGGCTCAGTGGTAGAGCACTTGCCTAGCATGTGTGAGGCCCTGGGTTCGATTCTCAGCACTGTAAACTAATAAGCAAAATAAAGGTCCATTGACAAACTATTAAAAAAAAATGTCCATACAAAACTCCGTGCATGAAATGTAGCAGCTCATTCGTAATAGCCAAAAAACAACTCAAATGTCCATTGATACGTGAATGATTCAACAATATGGTCCATCCACACACTGGACTGTGACTCGACCACAGAAAGGAATGAAGCATGTCATGCTACAACACGGATGAGCCTTGGGAACGCCACACTGCACAAACAGCAGGACACAAAGGCTGCGTGCTGTACAGCTCCGCTGATGTGAAATGAACACACAAAGCCAGAGGCAGAAAGCAGTGTCTGCTGCCTGGGGCTGGAGCTCAGGGAGCAGAACACTGGCTCCTCATGGGTTTGTTTATTTTTAGTTGTAGATGGACAATACTTTTATTATATTTATTTTTATGTGGTGCTGAGGATTGAACTCAGTGCCTTTCATGTGCTAGGCAAGTGCTTTGCCACTGAACTATAACCCCAGGCCTCATGGGTTTCTTTTAATGGTGATGGAAATCTTCTGGAATTAGACAGCAATGATAGTCGCACAACTCTGTGGCTATGCTAAAAGCCACTGAACTGTACACTTTAAATGGTCAACTTTAGGGGCTGGGGTTATGGCGCAGTGGTAGCGTGCTCGCCTAGCATGCGGGAGGCACTGGGTTCGATCCTCAGCACCACATAAGAATAAAATAAAGATATTCTGTCCACCTACAACTAAAAAATAAATACTTTTTAAAAAAATGGTCAACTTTATGATACATGAACTACAGCTCAATAAACAAAAAATAAGTATATCCATCCAGATCATTTTTAGTCCTGTGCATACCGCCTTTTTTTTTTTTTTGGATTGAACTCAGGGGTACTTGACCACTGAGCCACATCCCAGCCCTATTTTGTGTTTTATGTAGAGACAGGGTCTCACTGAGTTGCTTAGTGCCTCGCCGTTGCTGAGGCTGGCTTTGAACTCACGATTCTCCTGTCTCAACCTCCCAAACTGCTGGGATTACAAGCGTGAGCCACCGCGCCCGGCTCTGACTCCAAATTTTAACCATTCCCATATGGTAACATCATTAGCCAAGTAAGTTAGCTTATTTGGGACAATATACATTCTGTCCTATCCCAGAACAGATGTGAGGTTGGCTGGCTACCACAATAGTGTCCCTTCCCCACACCTGAGTGACAAGTGCTATCCTAAGTGCTGCAGGAACAAGGATGAGCACGGACGTGGTGCTGGCAGCGGGGGAAAAGCTGGCATCTAGAGGGTGTCACAAAGCCCCCCTGCATCTGTGCTGAAATTGATCCTCTAGACAGCCTGGGGGTGAGGTGGGACTCCTCTCTCTCCCAAGTTACAGACTGAGACAACCGAGGCTCACAGATCAGCAACCTCCCTGGCTCCTCCTTCCAAATGGCAGTTAGGATTAAAACCCAACGCATCTAAGACAGACTAAAATAGCATCACTCTGTGCACTGGGGTAAATCAAGCTGAGGGCGGGCTCCTGCCCCCATCCCTGGTTCTCAGATCTGGCCCCAGAGGTCAGGCTCTGTCATCACTTATGACATTACCTGGCGGCACATACAAGGCTTCCCCCATGGAGCCACTGGGAGCCAGAGGCTCTGCTCCTGTCAGGCAAGTTTTAACTAGTTGGGAAAGAACTCATAGTCCCCATTGAAGTTTCAAACGGGAATATTTGGATGAGATCAAGATTCTTAGAGGGCTCAGCTTTATTGCAGGACCAGGCAGAATTTTCCATGTGTTTCCATGCATGTTCTGGTTTTAATTAATTAATTATTTTGCCACGCTGAGGATCAAACTCAGAGTCTGATGCATGCAAGGCAAGCGCTCTACACTGAGCCGACCCCAGCCCTCATCCAGCATTTCGATCCCACATCTTGCTGCAGAGTACACTGCTTCAGAGAGTGACACTGAATGTCGGTAGAAAGAATGTCTGGGTAGTCAAGGCCCACCAAAGGGGACAAAGTTAGTCCCCTGCATTCACAGAGCACACAGTCGCCTTGTCTACACAATCTGCACTTTCCACACTTATGAGGCTCTCTAATTGCAGATCAGACACATTAGTTGCAACTTGGCAAGACAAGTTGAAGGACATGCTAACTCCTATGAAGGCAGGGAGAACCTGTACGACCAACACGGCACACGCCCTAGGAAAGGCTGCTCTGTTCCCTGTGTTTCTTAGCAGGAAGATGGAACGGGGCTCAAATTTCTCAAACTTGGGACTGGAAAGGCTGGATAAACATACACACATATACGTCCTTACAAAAGAGGGGGTTTCTGCAACCTAGCCAGATCAGAGTAAGGCCACGTTGAAGGCTTACCTTCTCGTTTCCTGTAGATTCCAGCTAATGGTTTCCCCTGGCATTTGACTTCGTGATGTGCGACTGAGTTCTCTTCCTGAAGGGGGGAACGCATTCCAGAGCATTTGTTCGGGCTCATGTAGGAATAGATCTTTGATTGCCCGGCAAATACGTTCTCCTAAAAAGACAAATGTGTATTCTGAAAGAGGCTTGAAAAAGAAGAAAATCCCATAGCATTTGAGGGGAGAAGGGGAAATAAGAATACAAAAAACAGCAGGGTGTGGTGGCCTGTAATCTCAGCGACTCAGGAGGCTGAGACAGGAGGATCACAAGTTCGAAGCCAGCCTCAGCAAGTTAGCAAAACCCTGTCTCAAAATAAAAAATAATTTTAAAAAAAGGACTGGGGATGTGGAGTTCAGAGATAAAGCGCCCCTGGGTTCAATCCCTGGTACCAAAAAGAAAACGAAAAAGGACAAAAGACAAATAACATCATCTCTCAACAACTAAGCTCCAAGGGAATGCCAGCCCCAATTCTCAGGAATCACTGGCAGGGTTAGAATTCCCCAAGTCCAAGAACACATGAGGTCTCCAATTCTGGTGGCATCCAGCCAGAGGAGAACCAGTTGTACACCAAGGTCTACAAAGGAGGGAGCTGACCTACCAGGTCCAAGTGACCCAAGGAAAACTTACTGGCAATCTGGAGGGCTGGGCTGAGCTTAGAAGCTAACTTCCCTGGCAGGAGCAGCAACTCTAACATCGAAACAGGCCTCAGGGAACACCATTAATCACTTGGTCCTGAGGTCAGCTGGGAGGGCTTGTCGAATTGCTGGAGCCTCCCGCACGCCCAGCCTGGCCCCTCTCAAATCACCATGGCCCAGCCTCCTCCCTGGACTGTGGTTGGTGGATTCTCCAGAGTGGTGAGGGAGGCTAATGAAAGCAGAGCGGCGCCAGGACATTTAGGGCGGTCACCCTATAGCAAACCGCACCCTGGCTACTAACAGTGGGCAAGCCAGTACAGGGTTAGGGTACAGGTCACTGCCGGTCTCCGGGTGTGGGGCCTCTCCTCTAGGAGAGCACACAGGGGGAGGGCTTCCCCAGAAACAATGCGGGCCTCGCTGCCTGGTGAGCCACCAAACCGCCAAGTCAGCGAGCCAGCGACCTCTCTGGGGGGACCCAGGCAGGCCCCGCACGCCCTGGGAGGGCAGCCCCCCCCCCCCGGAGACGCTGGGTCTCGGGGAGTGGAAAGCCACACGGAGCCACCGTCAAACTTTTCCGAGGTCAAACCCTGCCAGGGTCATGGCGGAGCCGAGCGCGGCCGCCACTCCCAGCCAGGCAGCAGGAGAGGAAGCTGCCCCGGCCGGGCGCCCCAGCGCGGCGCGGGCGGGGCCGGGCGACCACGTGCTCGCGGCCCGGCCGGGCGGGCGCCGCTGGGTGCCGGGGGGTGCCTGCTTACCCCGTTGGTGCGGGGCCTCCCCGGGCCCCTCCGCTCCACCATCTCCGGGCCCGGGGCCGTCGCTGCCACCGCCACCGCCGCCGCCGCCGCCGCCGCCTCCACCGCGCGGGGCTTGGACATCTTCCTGCCTGGAGAGGGGGACCCGGGGGAAGCGGGGGAGGGGGCGCTCAGGGCGCGGCGGGGCGGGGAGCGGGGCCGCCCGGGCCGGGCGCCGCGAGGGCGCCTCCCGCCGCAGCCATGTTTCGAGCGCCCGGCGGCGGTGGGCCGCCCGCGCCGCCGGGAGGCAGGGGCCGGCCGGCCGGGCCGGGCCGGGGCCCGCGTCGCCCTCCCGCCGCCCGGCCCGGCCGGGCCCCGCGCGCCGCCCGCCCCCCGCGCGGCCGGGCCCGACACACCCACCTGCAGCCCGGCCAGGCCCATGGCGGCGCGCCCCGCGCCCTCGCCGCCGCCGCCGCGGCCCGGCCACCAGCGCTGCCGCTGCCGCTGCTGCTGCTGCTGCCGCCGCCACCAGCGCCGCCGCGGCGCCCCGGGGAAGGGCCGGCGGCGCCCCACGGCGCCCCCTTCCCCCATGGCCGGCGAGGCAGGGCGGGCACCGCGCGCCGCCGCAGCCCCGGCCGCCGGGCGAGGGACGCAGGAGAGAGGCGCTGGCGGCGCGTCCTCCGCGGCCCGCTCGCCGCCGCCCACCGTCCGGCTCCCCGCCCGGGGAGGGGCTGGCAGGGGCGGCGCTGCGAGGCTGCTCGGGGGCGGGCGGGAGGCCGGGGGCGGGCGGGCCGCGCGGCGAATCCCGACTCGGGCGCGCCCCCTCGCGCGCGTCCTCAGCCACTCGGCGGCCACCGGGTGCGGAACGCGCTGGTGACAGCCGGGCGCCCCGCCCGCCGGCTCCGCTCGCGGGCTCCACGGGTATTCTGGGAGCCCGGTCCGTGCCAGGCGAAGCCAGCAGCGCTGACGCGAGAGGACAGGGCCTTCGGTGCGCCCCGAGCTGTGCTCACGGACGTCCCCAGGGACCTGTCAAACTCCCCGCCGGCCCCGGGGCCGGCCACCGTCGCCATCTCAGTTGAAGAAGGGGATGCTGAGGTTAAAGGGCTGGGCAGGGGTTTGCCCAAAGCGACAGAACCAGGAAGTGACCCGGCTCGGTGTCCAACCCCAGCAGTGTGTGCTCAGCCGATAGGCGGCCTGGCAGACAGCGCCTCGGCTTGTACTGATAAGTTGGCTGGGTGCTTCCCGGCACAGTTATCTCATTCAGACCCCACAAGAGCCTCGTGAAGGTAGACACCATTATTAACTCTTTTCTACAGACGGGGAACACAAGCTTCAGAGAAGGGAGGAGTTCGGCCAGATCTCACAGCTAGAAATGGGTTTCTAGCCCAGGCCAACAGACCCTGGAGATTGCTCTCCCAGCCACTACCCTTCCCTGTTACAGATGAGGCAGCTGAGCTTAGGAGGAGCAAATAGTGTTGTAGAGGGGGTAGCAGGTCACCTTGTGCTCCTTGCGATCCCCCCATGAGAAAATGCCTCAAGTAGACAGGGTTCCAGGCACTCTGCTAGCTATCTCCGCAGAGCTCACTGCCTTGTGTGGTAATTGCTAGAGCTGTCGGCCCACAGCCAAAACTTCCTCACTATATTTGTGCAAAGTCATAGATGCAAACAAGGTACTTCAAGATGTCCAGCTCAGACTGCCTGGGTTTCTCTCACTGTATCTGCCCCAAAGATGCTTTGTGGCCATGGCCAAGGCCCTTCCCCAGGCTGGCCCTTAGCTTCCTCGGGGGTAAAAACCGGGAACCTGGGGCTGGGGTTATGGCGCAGTGGTAGCGTGCTCGCCTAGCACGCGGGAGGCACTGGGTTCGATCCTTAGCACCACATAAAAATAAAATAAAGATATTGTGTCCACCTACAACTAAAAAATAAATATTTAAAAAAAAAACACAAAAAAAACCGGGAACCTTTCATTCCATAACCTCCCAAGGCACCTGCCAACACATACAGGTAAACAAATGGCTGTAGCCACCTCTCTGCCTTGCCTCCCATCAGAAGGCATGAGACTGAGTAGGATTAAGTGTCAGGACGCCCCTCGGGACAATGCCTCCCAAACTAGCTCAGGCTTGAACATCCAGCAAGACAGGGTCCCACCCTGACCATTAACACCAGTGGTGTAGGGCATTCTGCCCGTGCCCTCTGCAGAGTCTGTCGTACATGAATACCTGGGATGAGGAAGAAAGAAGATTCCAAAGTGACACTGACACTCAGTAGAGCCATTTGGAAGTGTCTCTACATCTGCAGAACATATTTTGCAGATTGTTGTCAAAGTATGGTGGGACTCATGGCTCTAGAGAAGGAAGCAGCCATACAAATCACTCTGTGCACTTCACATTACTATTCTAACCCATTCTCCCTCTGTACACTGATGGCCGTAGCTTTCACTGTGTGTTAGTCCCCAAATACAGGGGATACATTCCAAGTCTAGCACCAATTCCTCTAACTGAAGCTTGGGTACTCAGAAGATGTAAATGCGGATCATGCCGTGTAAGTATCAAAACAGTTATCTCTGCCCGTATATGTGTATAACATATATACCCATCATGGAATACAGACGCTCCATTTTTGCCCAGGATTTTGTAGAAATATCATACCACATTGATATTACTAATAACTAATACTTATTGAATGTTTATGATGTGCTAGGACCTGAAATATTGCATTATTTAATTTAAACTTCCCAGTTACTTATGAGAAGGTACTATATTACTCCTAGTTCACAGATGTGGAAGTTGAGGCGTGGCTCAGAGCAAATAAATCACTTGTCTAAGAGTCCCATGACTAGAAAGTGATGAAACTAGGTGGGATCTGAACCTACTTCTGCTGGATAAGCCTATTTTACCAAAAAGAATGTATAGCTTCTCTTGACTTCAAATGCTAACATACTGATTCATTCATTCAACAAATGTGTATTGGATACCTACTTTGTTTCAGGTCTTGTGCTAAGGATACAGCAGTGAACGCAAAAAACAGGTGGAGCACAGTGAGGCCAGGGGTGTTGCTGTGGCATGGTTGGTGACTCCGTGGGCCACAGTGACTACTGTACATTTGATCCTAGGAGCAATGGGAAGGTTGGGGAAGGAGAGAGCAGTGAGGGTCACATGCTAAAAGTCTGTATTCTCGGGGATTACTCTACCTGTGAGGGGATAATGAACTGAAAGTGGTAAAAATGCAAGAAGGAGCCGGGCGCGGTGGCTCAAGCCTGTAATCCCAGCACTTAGGGAGGCTGAGACAGGAGAATCACGAGTTCAAAGCCAGCCTCAGCAACGGCGAGGTGCTAAGCAACTCAGTGAGACCCTGTCTCTACATAAAACACAAAATAGGGCTGGGGATGTGGCTCAGTGGTGAAGTGCCCCTGAGTCCAATCCCCAGTACCAAAAAAAAAAAAAGCAAGAAGGAAGAACAATTTGAAAGGGGCCATTTGGCAGTGGCAGAAGAGATGAGAGAAGTAGATGAACTGATCCTCCTCAAGCTAAAATACTTGGGGTTGTAAATAGCTACATGACTAAAATTTTAAAAACCAGCTGGGTGTAGAGGCCCATGTCTGTAATCTTAGCAACTCAGGAGGCTGAGGTTGGCCAGCCTGGACAATTTACTGAGACCCTGTCTCAAAATAGAAAATGAAAAGGGCTAGGGATGTGGCTCAGTGGTTAAGAGCCTCAGGTTCAATTCCTAGTACCACAAAAATAAATAAAACTTCAGAACCAGAGAGGAGTCCACTGAACTCGCTGGGGCTCTCAAAGGGAACTGCAAGTCTGAAACAAAGAATGACTTTCTAGAAGAAAAACCTTTCTTATGCCATGCTGTAAATATTTTGGTGTTTACAATCCTAAATGTCCAATTTACTAGTTTGCAAGAGCAGCAAAACCTAAGAAACAGGTAAGTACTAATCGGGGGGTCGAGTGAGACAGCAAGAATCTCTAACCAATAATTACAAAGGTGATATGTAAGCCTACCATGGTAGAAGCTGGAAACTTCGACCTTCACTTAGGCTAACTTAGGCTAATTAAGGGAGATGGGGACAGAATGAGCAAAGGCACAGCATGGCTAGGGTCTAGAAGGTGACTTGGACTTCAGCTTCCACCTCTAAAAAATGGGAACAATGTTTTGTAAAGATTAAATGAGATAATAAACTGCCTGGCCTTCAATAATTATTATTTTAAGTATTTTAATGACAGATAATTAGTCTCCCCTCCCCGCAGATTAATTAAAGCATTTTTTTCTTTCTTTTTTTTTTAATGCACTATTTTTTGAAACCGGTAAATGTTTTTGCAGTGATGGGAAAAACAAACCAGAGAATTAGTTGTATTAAGACTTGTCAGGTGAATATACTTTTTGATGGTTAACATTTTCCTAAGGAAAAATATTAGTTTTCATTTTCTCTGTGACTTGGGTTAAGCAGCTCTTTAACCGGAAGTTCACTAGGCCTCGTCACTTCATTAGAATCTAGGGAAGTCTAGGCCCTTGCGGTGGCCACGTCTATAATCCCAACTACTACTGAAGCAGGAGGATCCCAGGTTCCAGGCCAGCCTGGGCAACTCACCAATACACTTTCTTAAAATAAAAAAATAAAAAGGGTTGAGGATGTGGCTCAGTGGCAAGGCGCCCTGGGGCTCAATTCTCAGTACTAACAAAATAAATTAATAAATCCCGGGGAAGTCTGGTCCCAAAAGACCCTACGAGGATGCTGACAGAATAAATGATGCAATCGAATATGGGGCCTGAAAACAAAGG
Organism: Xerus rutilus; assembly: GCA_028644305.1. NCBI lineage: Eukaryota > Metazoa > Chordata > Mammalia > Rodentia > Sciuridae > Xerus > Xerus rutilus. The sequence continues at coordinate 122,609,102 of CM053407.1, read as the reverse complement.
GGCCCCATAAAGATTGGCTAGATGAATCGTGGTTTTATTAATTATGATTGCTACAGGGTGTACACCTCAGTAAGCCAAATTACTACCAACACACGATACCTCGGCATTTCGAGAACAATATAATACTACAACTCGTTCTTGAAAAATAGTAATTCTAGTGGCCTGTCAGGCTTAAGTTCTTGGCCCGGGAGCGTGCAGGAGGCCGCCGCTGGGAATGGCCAGCGGCTGGAGATCTCTTTGCCGCATAACGTGGGCTCCACTGTCCTGACAGCAAACTAAGTATGCAAAGACGGACTTGAGGCGGGGACGCCGCCGGCCGCCGCTGCACCAGCCCACCCACGCCATCCGCGGGGGGCTGGAGTCCCGCCAGCTCCGGGGCGGGGGCTGCTCCGGAGGTGCCGGGGGGCACGCTTCTGCGCGCAGGGTGCCGCGGCCGCCCTCGCCCCGCGGCGCAGGGCTGACTCAGGGCGGGGAAGGAGGGTGCCGCCGCGGCGCGCCGAGAGGCAGGCTCCGCTCCGCGCGCTCGCCCCGGTGGCCTCCTGCCCTCGACGAGGCGCCCCGAGGTGGGTGAAGCCTCGCTCCCGCTGCCCAGAACCGTAACAACCGTTCCCGCAGCTGCCCCGGGCGTCAGTTTCCAAAGGGCGCTGACACATGGGTGCGCTGCCTCTGGGCGCCCACACCTGAGAGGAGCCCGAGGCGCCGTGGTGGAGGCGCTTCTGAGGGCGACAGGGGCAGCGGCAGGGGCAGCGGCAGGGGCAGCGGCAGGGGCAGGGGCGGGCGGGGAAGGTTCTGTGGCAGCCCCCTTCCCGGGGACCCCGCGCTCCACCCGCAGGAGGGCGCCACCCCGCCGCCGCTCCCGCCAGCCGACTCCCTCCAGGGGACCCCCGCCCCCCGCCCCTTGCGCTGGCCACCCGAGCAAATACCTCTAGCCATGTCCCGGCTCTGTCACCGCCTGGATCTCCCGGGAAACCGAGCTTTCGAAAAAAGTTGCAACAACTGTAGCCAACTGCTCCGGCGAGCTGCAGCTGCTCGCTCTGATTGGCGCCGCCGTCCGCCTCTCCGCAGGCTGCCGGTCGTGATAGGCGAACTCGGTGGGAGAGCCCGCCCTTCTCCCCGCCTCCCCTCCGGGGGCGGGGCCAGCAGCCGCACTTTCTACAAACGCTTTCGGGACAGGTCCCGGCGGAGGAGGTGGGAGGGGGTTTAAATTTGACCGTCTCCTGGCGTTGATTGGCTGAGATGAAAGGGCAGCCTAGCTGCCATTGGGGGACCGCAAGCCCCTCCCTCTCCCGGTGCTGAAGCTCCGCCTCAGTTACATTAGTCATGCAGCTGTAGGTCCGGGCTGAGTGGACCTGATCTGGGACTTCCGGTTCTCCTGAGCCTTGACCGGAACCCGACCTTTGACCCCTGCACCTCACCTTGTGACCTGGGCAATCTAGTTCGCTCAGTTTGGCATCTCCAACACCTTGGCCTCTCCAGCAGTTTAGTTCATTCATTCCTAGGTATGAAAGGTTTGAGCTGGGTGCTTTGGTGCACACCAGTAATCCTAGCTACTTAGGAGGCTGAGGCAGGAGGATGGCAAGTTCAAGTCCAACCTGGACAATTTAGTGAGACCTTGTCTCAAAATAAAAAATGCAAAAAGGACTGGGGATGTAGCTCAGTGGTAAAACACGCCTAAATCCAATCCCCCCATACTGGAAAAAAAAAAAGTAGGGGATGAGGTTGTATCTCAGTAATAGAGCTTGTGCCTACCCTGTGTTCCACCCACTAGCGCCACAAAAAAACAAAGAAAAAAACCTATTTACTTTCCCCAGCACTTTCACAAATGTGTGTGTGTGTGTGTGTGTGTGTGTGTGTGTGTGTGTAGTACTGGGGATTGAAGTCAGGGACTTTGGTACCTTATCACTAAGCCACATCCTTTGCCCTTTTTATTTTTTATTTTGAGACAGGGTCTCACTAAGTTGCTTAGGGCCTTGCTTCCTTGCTGAGGCTGGCTTTGAACTTGCAGTCCTCCTGCCTCAGCCTCTAGAGTGGCTGTGATTACAAGCCTGTGTCATGAAACTGGCTGCAAAAGGTAATTTACTGATAAATGTTATGAGAAAAATGAAAATGGGAAATATTACCAAGTGTGTAAAGAGGGAGGGTTATTTTTTTAGATTGGTGAAATCAGAGAAATCCTCTTTGAGTTTGTGGCTTTAAGGAAAATCCAAGGGAAAAATATTTCTAGGTAGATGGAATAGCAAATACAAAAGCTTAATGGTGATTTGGAAATAAAAAGAAGCCCAGTAGGGTGATTGGAGCTGAGTCCATAATGGGGGGATAATGAAAGGAATTGGGCTGGGAAGGTGGGCAGGGGCTACATCATCTAGGTCCTTAAGACTTTGCTGGTGTCTCAGCTCAGAGACCACCTTTCTCAATGCAGCTCTGTGAAATCAGGATTACAAATCATAATTCTTGCCAGCTAGAGTTGGGTTCTGTTATTAGGAGGGGAGGAAGAATGGAAGGCAGGTGGAGAAGGGACTCATGGCTTACTCCTGTGTGCTTGCTGTACCTTACTTGCCCCCTCTGTAGTGGCAATGGCAATCTCCAGGTTCTTTCCACATTCACAGAAACAACCTCCACGCACACCCGCCCAGTGCCAGAGGCACTCCCACCGCTCAGAATTCTGGGCCCCAGTTTTGTAGGGCTGTGGAAGGGCCAGCAGAAACTTGGTGGCACCTCTTTCTTGGAGGCCCCAAAACCAGCTTCCCATGACTCCTCCTCCTGTTTTACCAGCCCTGCTCACTCCACCTTGTTCCCCAGACTTGGAGAGATGGTAGCGCTTCCTGTACTAGTGATTTATGTCACCTCAGTGTTCCCCTTTTGGCTTTTTTAGTCCTCCACCACCTTTTTCATAAATTTTCTATTTTAAACTCTCTGTTTTTCTGATTGGACCCCGACTGTCTCAGAGGCTGCAATAAGAACTTAAACTTTTATTCCAATCTAGTGTGAGGCCACTAAATGGTTTTAACCAAAGGTTAGATAGATAGGTTGGGATATCTGAAGAGTAACTCTAATTGCAAAGAGTGACATTGGGTATATGTTTCTATTTTAAGACTCGGTATCTTGGAATAGTGTGGAATATTTCTAGATTGCCCATTTAATAGATCCCTTGTTTCCTAAGGTAGCCACATTATGTTGACAGTCACACAAGTGCTAAGACCACTTTGCTTACTCTAGTGTTATCTTTGTGTTAGTATTTGCTCCAAGCATGAGCCATTGTTAGATACTTTGTGTTAGTATCAGTTCTTGCAAGATTTTTTTTTTTTTTTGTACCAGGGATTGAACCTCGGGTGCTTAACCACTAAACCACATCCCTAGCCCCCTTTTTAAATTTTTTTTATTTTGAGACAGGGCCTCGCTAAGTTGCCGAAGCTGGCTTTGAACTTCCAATCCTCCTGCCTCAGCCTCATGAGCCACTGGGATTACAGGTATTTTCGACCACGCTGAGAAGTTCTTGTAAGATCTTTGCCAAATGGGATATGTCCACAGTTGCTCTTTGGTATCCAAGGGGATTGGTTACAGGACTCCTTTCCCCCAGGATATCAAAATTCATGGTTGCTCAAGTCCTCAAGGGAAAATTATTGCATAGAACCTATGTACATCCTCTTACATACTTTAGGTCATTTGTAGATGGTTTATGATATCAAATACAATGTGAATGCTATAAAAGTAGTTATTATACTGAATCGTTTAGGGAATAATGGCCTGAACAACATGAACAACAAAGTCTGTCTGTATTCAGTACAGATGCAATTTTTTCCCAAGTATTTTCCATCCTGGGTTGGTTGAATCCATGGATGCAGAACCCACATATATGGGAGGGCCACCTGCCACAGCCAGTGGCTACTGTGGTCAGCTAACTCCATCCCATTCTTCTACTGTGAGCGTGCACACACACACACACACACACACACACACACACACAGAGTATTCTGTATATATGCATATGTTTTCAATACACACACACATATAATTCCCTTTCTATATGTACATGTTAATATGTATAACGTGTGCTGTATATAATATACTTAAAACTAAAACAATTGAACCAATATTAACTACCTCATGGGTTTGTTGTTAGGATTAAGTGATAAAATGAATATGATGCATATATGATGTAGGAATTTGAAATGTTTAGCCATTTAGCAGTGAACAAAATCGTTATAAAATCACATCTTAGTGAATTGCTGTAATTTAGACTCAGCAACATTTCCTTTCTTAGGCTTTTTCTTGATGGCTTAGGAACATGGCCCAAACTTGGCTATTGAGTAGCCCTTCAAGAGAGGTTTCTGAGCCAGGTGTGGTGGCGCAAGCCTGTAATCCCAGCACTTAGGGAGGCTGAGACAGGAGAATCGCGAGTTCAAAGCCAGCCTCAGCAACAGCGAGGCGCTAAGCAACTCAGTGAGACCCTGTCTCTACATAAAACAAAAAATAGGGCTGGGGATGTGGCTCAGTGGTCGAGTGCCCCTGAGTTCAACCTCCAGTACCAAAAAAAAGAAAAAAAGAAAGAAAGGTTTCTGTGATCAGCCTTCTCCTGTCGTTGGATGTGAAGAAAATGAACAAAACATATGGTGTCAAGGGCTTAAGAACTGGCATCAGATGAAGTATTCTCCAAGTGACTTTTACGTTCCATAAGCCTTTTTTCTCCTTTGTCAAATGGCTATGGCTTCTTTTCTCTCCATTCTTTCAGAGCTGGGATACAATGCCCTGAGTTTAATCCCCAGCCACACACACACACAGAGATGTTATAAACTAGTTATGCGATTCATTGGGAAGTCCTTTGAGTTTTAAAAGTTGCCATATTTTCCAAATGCAGTGGCACAGGCTTGTGGTGCTGAGGATTGAACCCAGGGCCTCATGCATACACAACAGCACTCTAATAACTGAGCTATATCCCCAGCCCCAGCCCCAGGAGCTGTTCCTTTTTTTTTTTTTTTTTTTTTTTTTTAGTTATACATGAACACAGTGTCTTTATTTTGTTTACTTATTTTTATGTGGTGCTGAGGACCAAACCCAGTGCCTCACCCATGTGAGGCAAGCGCTCTGCCACTGAGCCACAACCTCAGCCCTGTTCTTTTTTTTTTTTTTTTTTTCGGTACCAGGGATTGAACTCAGGGGTACTTGACCACTGAGCCACAATCCTAGCCCTATTTTGTGTTTTATGTAGACTGGGTCTCACTGAGTTGCTTAGCACCTCGGTGTTGCTGAGGCTGGCTTTGAACTTGCCTGGCTATTCTCCTGTCTTAGCCTCCCAAAGTGCTGGGATTAGAGGCGAGCACCACTGCACCTGGCTAGGAGCTGTTCTTAATAGTTACATTAGTTTGCTAAGGTTGCTGTAACAAAGTATCACAAACTGGATGGCTTAAACAGCCAATTTCTTACCTGGAGGCTGGAAGTCCAAACGGTTCCCTGTGAGGGCTGAGGAAAAAGGCGCATGCCCAGCATCCCAGAGACTCTGGAGGCTGAGGCAGGAAGACCAGAAGTTGGAGGTCAGCCTGGGCAGTTTAACAAGGCCCTAAGCAATTGAGTAAGACCCTGTCTCAAAAATTAAAATAGCTCATTGGTAACGTGCCCTGGGTTCAAATTCTGGTATTAGAAAAAAAAAAAAAAAGATTGCCCTGATATTTCCCCATCTCTCCACATAGCATCCTCTCTGTGTCTGTCTTCAAATTATTCCCCCCTCTATTTTACTTTTATTTCTATTATTATTTTGGCAGGCAGGGGCCCAGGCTGGCTTCTAACTCAAAATCCTCTTGTCTTAGCTTCCCAAATAAGTGAGATTACAGATGGCACCACCTTGCCAGATTCCTACTATTATTATTATTATTATTTTGTGTGTGTATATGCCAGGTTCCTATTATTATTATTGTGCGTGTGTGTGTGTGTGTGTGTGTGTGTGTGTGTGTTTGTGTGTGTGTGTTTGGTATTGGAGATTAAACCCCTGGGGCACTCTTAACACCGATCCCTTTTTTTTTTTTTTTTTTTTTTTTTTTTTTTTTATAAACTTTTTTTAGTTGTAGATGGACACAATATCTTCATTTATTTATTTTTATGTGGTGCTGAGGATCGAACCCAGTGCCTCACGCATGCAAGGCAGGCACTCTACCCACTGAGCTACAATCCCAGCCCACACCGATCCCTTTTTATTTCTTATTTTGTGACAGGGTCTTGCTAAATTGCTGAGAATCTCTATAAATTGTTTAGACTGGTCTCAAACTTGCAGTCCTCCTGCCTCCACAGTCACTGGGATTACAAATGTGCGCCACAGCACCTAGCCAGCTCCTCTTTTTTATAAAGGCATAGTCATGTTGAATTAAGGCCCACTCTGATCATTTCAGACTTAATTTGATTAGTTTCATAAAGATCCTATCTCCAAATACAGTTGCATTCTGAGGTAGTGGGAGTCAGGCTTTCAATATGTAAATTCGTGGGGGACGAAACACCACTCTTTTTTTTTTTTTGGTACCGGGGATTGAACTCAGGGGCACTCGACCACTGAGCCACATCCCCAGCCCTATTTTGTGTTTTATGTAGAGACAGGGTCTCACTGAGTTGCTTAGTGCCTCGCTGTTGCTGAGGATGGCTTTGAACTACTGATTCTCCTGTCTCAGCCTCCCTAAGTGCTGGGATTATAAGCGTGAGCCACCACGCCCGGCAAAACACCACTCTTAGTGACAGTACTTTTTAAAAAATAATTTGGGCCAGGCATGGTGATGTACACTTGTAATTCCATTGGCTCCAGAGTTTGAGGCAGGAAGATCAGAAGTTGAAAGCCAGCCTCATCAACTTAGTGAGACCCTAAGCAACTCAGCGAGTTGCTATCTCTAAATTAAAAAATGAGAAGAGCTGGGATGTGGCTCAGTGGTCAGGCACTCTGGGTTCAATCCCTGGTACCAAAACTAATAATCATAATAATTTAAAATTTTAAATGTGGTGCTTTTAAGGTAAAGCTTACCAAAGTGAACAGGGAGCCTTCCATTATAAAAACATGAAAGGTATTTTTATGCTGATCTATACATAGGGTGAAAAGTCCAAGCACAAACTATTATTATTTTGGTGGGTGGGGACCAGGCTGGCCTCTAACTCAAAATCCTCTTGTCGGGCTGAGGTTGTGACTCAGTGGCAGAGTGCTTGCCTCACACGTGAGGCACTGGTTTCGATCCTCAGCACCACGTAAAAATAAATAAACAAAATGAAGACACTGTGTCCATGTATAACTAAAAAATATTTAAAAAACAAAATCCTCTTGTCTTAGCTTCCCAAATAGGTGGGATTACAGATGGCCCCACCTTGCCGTGCCTGAATCTCTGCCCCCCTGATTTCAGAACTGTTCCATACACACGCTGGAGCCAGGCGTGGTGGCTCAAGCCTGTGATCCCACCACTTTGGGAGGCTGAGACAGGAGAATCGCGAGTTCAAAGCCAGCCTCAGCAATGGCGAGGCACTAAGCAACTCAGTGAGACCCTGTCTCTACATAAAACACAAAATAGGGCTGGGGATGTGGCTCAGTGGTAGCGTGCTCGCCTAGCATGCATGAGGCACTGGGTTCGATTCTCAGCACCACATATAAATAATAAATGAATAAAAAATAAAAATTCATCGGCAACTAAAAAAATATTTAAAAAAAAAAATAGGGCTGAGCTGGGCGCGGTGGCTCAAGTCTGTAATCCCAGCACTTAGGGAGGCTGAGACAGGAGAATTGCGAGTTCAAAGCCAGCCTCAGCAATGGCGAGGTGCTAAGCAACTCAGTGAGACCCTGTCTCTACATAAAACACAAAATAGGGCTGGGGATGTGGCTCAGTGGTCGAGTGCCCCTGAGTTCAATCCCTGGTACCAAAAAAAAATAAAATAAAATAAATAAGGCTGGGGATGTGGCTCAGTGGTTGAGTACCCCAGAGTTCAATCTCCAGTACCAAAAAAAAAAAAAAGATTGATACACATGCTGGAATAGGTCCTTCCAGAAGGCAGAGCTACAGCGATGACCCAACGAGGTATTGACTATAAATGCACTTTCTCTGTGAACCTCCTGCTTAAGAAACAAGTGATGATTCTTAGGTAGTTGACAAGCTGAAAGTCCAGTGACTTGGGCTGGGTTCAGTGGTACATGCCTGTGATCCCAGCCACCAGGAGGCTGGGGCAGGAGAACAGCTGAGGCAGGAAGCTCACAAGTTTGAGGCCAGCCTGGGCAACTTTGTGAGACTCTGTCTCGAAATAAAAAGTAAAAAGGACTAGGTAGCTCAGTGGTAGGGCACCCTTGGGTTCTATCCCCAGTTCTAAAAAAACAAAACAAAACAAAAAAAGTAACCCTGGAATGGAGACTCCCTAGCCTGAATCTAAGTCAGTCACTGTGCCTGGCAGTAGTTGAGTATTCCAGTTGGCCAAACGCGGGCTGGGATTGTAGCTCAGCGGTAGAGCGCTTGCCTCACATGCGTGAGGCCCTGGGTTCGATCCTCAGCACCACGTACAAAGCAATAAAATAAAGACATTGTGTCCATCAACAACTAAAAAAATTTAAAAAAAAACAAAAAAAAAAACAAAAAAAAACCAGTTGGCCAAACGCTGGCGATGTGTATGGGAAAGGGTTGGTGGTCATTTGAGAGGGGGAGATAAAATCAAGGTGCTCTATCTGAAGAAAGAGTGATGGATTCTAAGCAGTCAGAAACAACTGCTGTGTAGACCACGATGTCTGCCATTTTGAAAGAAGTCATCAAGTACTTCAGCCACGTTCCAGTACTCTCTGCTGCATTAGCTACATCAGACCACCCATTCCTTGAATATTAACTCCCTTGGCATCCATGATAGAGTCTCTCCCACATTCCACCTTGATCTCCCTGACTGATCTACCTCGAGCTTGTTGAGTACTCACCTCTTAGATGGGAACTCCGGGTTGTGCTCCTCACCCCTGTTCTCGCCTCTGCATTCTCTCCTTGTATGCTTTTCTGCTCTCCCATGTTGTGATCCCCCCTTGGACCCCCAGCAGGTTAATTCCTAGACATTGCCATTTGGACTTCCCATAGCCTTTCAAACTCCTTATGATAAAATGGGTGCAGTGGCATATAATCCCAGATACTTGGGAGGCTGAAGCAGGAGGATCACAAATTGAAGGCCAGCCTGGGAAGCTTAGTGAGACCCTGTTCCAAAGTAAAAAACATAAAAAGAAGCCAGGTTCAGTGAGCCATGCCTATAATGCCACTGACTTGGGAGGCAAAGGCAGAAGGATCACGATTCCAGGCCAGCTTCAGCAATTTATTTTTATTTTATTTTTTTAGGTACTGGGGATGTAACCCAAGGGTACTTTACCACTGAGCACTTCTTCAGCCCTTTTTTAAAATTTTGAGACAGGGTCTTGCTAAATTGCTTAGGGCCTCCCTGAGTTTCGAGGCTTGCCTCAGACTCGTAATCCTCCTGCCTCAGCCTCCAAAGTCTCTGGGATTACAGTCATGTGCCACCATGCCTGGCTTGAGTCAGCCTTGTTTAACCAACAGAATATGGAAGAAGAAGCATCACTTTGTCAGGTGTAAACCTAATATTTTAAAAAGCCTGGCAGCTTCTGTTTTCATGTTCTTGAGATCCCTGGGCTGTCACATGAGAACCATGGAGGGGCTGCTGGGGAGACCACATGGAAGGGTCGCGTGGAGATGACTCCGAGGGTGAGGGTTAGCCACTCCAGCATTCCAGCTGAGCCCAGCCCATGGACAACCTATCAGCTGGTTACAGTCATCCAACAAGTAACTATTAGCAACATCTGCTTAGCTAAGCCCAGCCTTGTTTGCAACATCCTAAGAAATTACAAAGTGGTGGTTGTGCTCAAGCCATTACATTTTGGGGTAGATGGTTACATGGCAGTAGTTAAAAAACGTTCCCTACACCTGAAGCCAAAGTCATTAACTCCTCTTTATACTTACTTCTGTTCTTGGGAACATAGTTCCAGCTTATTGCATCATTATCTACCGTGGAACCCAAGCCAGAAACTGAGCCCTACAGTCCTCCCTCCCCACTACTGCTATCCAACTAGTCACCATTTTTTTTCCTGCCTTTACCTCTAAATATTTCTTGAACTTAGTCCTCTTTTTTTTATGTTTATTTTTTAGTTGTAGGTGACAGAATATCTTTATTTTATTTTTATGTGGTGCTGAGGATCGAACCTAGTGCCTTATGCGTGCTAGGCGAGCACGCTACCACTGCGCCATAATCCCAGCCCCCTTGGTCCTCTTTTATTGCTCAGCAACTCTGTTCTAGCTCAAGTTCTTACCTTCTCTTGACCTTTCTGGTCTTCATATCTGTGACCCCGTCCTTTCCCTTGTGCCATGCTGGGGCTGGAACCCAGGTCCTGTGCTAGTGCTCTACCTGAGCCACACCCCATCTCTGGCAGTGCAGTTCTTTTTTTTTTTTTTTGGTACCGGGGATTGAACTCATGGGCACTTGACCACTGAGCCACATCCCAGCCCTATTTTGTGTTTTATGTAGAGACAGGGTCTCACTGAGTTGCTTAGCACCTCGCTGTTGCTGAGGCTGGCTTTGAACTCGCGATTCTCCTGTCTCAGCCTCCCTAAGTGCTGGGATTACAGGCTTGGGGCAACGCGCCGGGCTTTTTTTTTTCAGTTGTACATGGACACAGTATCATTATTTATTTATTTGTATGTGGTGCTGAGGATCAGACCCAGTGCCTCACGCGTGGGAGGCAAGCGCTCCGCCGCCGAGCCGCAGCCCCGCCCCCAGTGCAGTTCTCAGAGCCCTCTGCGCCAGGGTGATCTTCTAGTTGGTGGTTTTCTGTACAGGAGCTTTCTGAGTTCCCCATGGCTTTCAGAATAAAGTCCAAACTCAGAATCTCTTCGAGAATAAAAGGCTCTTTGAGAATGGCCTTCAAATACCTTTGCATCCTTATTCCTTACTGCTTTTTTTTTTTTTTTGGTACTTAGGGATTGAAGCCAGGAGCACTTTACCACTGAACTACATCCCAGTCCTTTTTATTTTTTATTTTGAGACAGGACACTTTGTATCAATCAAAGTTTAGGTAGGAGATAGAGACTATACCAGTTGGAAAAAAAAAAAAAGGAAAGAAACGACAGCATTTTTGTTCGTTTTGGGGGGTGCTAGGGATTTGTTCCAGGGGTGCTCTACCACTTAGCTCCATCTCCAGATCTTGTCTGTCTTTCTTGCTTCCTTTGGTACTGGGGATTGAACCCAAAGGCCCTTTACCACTGAGCTATATCCTTGGCCTTTTTTATTTTATTTTTATTTTTTATTTTTTTGGTACTGGGGATTGAACTCAGGGGTACTGGACCACTGAGCCACATTCCCAGCCCTATTTTGTGTTTTATGTAGAGACAGGGTCTCACTGAATTGCTTAGCGCCCTCGCGGTTGCTGAGGCTGGCTTTGAACCCGCGATTCTCCTGTCTCAGCCTCCCACAGTGCTGGGATTACAAGCGTGAGCCACCACGCCCGGCTTCTTTTTTTATTTTTTGAGACAAGGCCTCGCTAAGTTGTTGATGCTGGCCTTGAACTTGTGATCCTCCTGTCTGAGCCTCCAGAGTCTCTGGGATCACAGAGGTGGTACCATTGTACCTGGCTACACCAGTTATTTAATGGAGGTGATGCAAGGCTCTGCTACCTAGGTATAAACTGAGGTAATTGAAAGGGTAGAACACTTCAAGCCATCATACAGGTAGCAACTACAGGGAGCAGGTCTCACCACTAAGCCTAGGGGCCACAGAACAAGGGCTGGTGGAAACATAGAGCAGGGGTGCCAGGTCACTGGAACCCACACTCTAAGGAGGGCGCTCACTCAGCTGGCGCTCATGTCCTTGAGCTTAGAGGGCCCCCTGTGGGGCCTCTGATGGGTCCTGGTGTCTCAGGGGAAGGACTGGGGTGATGAGGCTAGTTTTGCAAGTGTGGGGGAAACTGCAAGCTCCGTCTGCTGCTCTAGGAAGGACGCACAGCTGCGGGGTGACGGGGCGCTCGGAGGACAGTCACAGGAATCCTTTTCCTCCTCCCACATACCTGTGTCCCTCTAGCACTTTCTCCTGCACAGTTAATGAAGAACATCTGGCAAAGCAGAAATGTACTTTGGCTATATAACAATGCAGAGTATGTACAGAAGCATGGGTTTGCGCCTGAGGGACAAAAGCCCACACCCTGCCTTCTTACTGTCCTTCTTGCTTGCTCTGCTTGAGGCCACCTGTCTCAGGACATTTGCATGTGCTGTTTCCTCTTCCTTAACTGCATTTCCCTCTTCTTTCCAGCTAGGTAACTCCTACTTTTCTTTTCTTTCTTTCTTTTTAGGTTCACAGAAAAATTGAGTGGAAAGTATAGTGATTTCTATTTTTTTTGATTTTTTTATCTTTCCAATTTTTAATTGGTATATCATAATTGTATGTAATGGTGGGATTTGTGGGTGCATATTTGTACCTGCACACAAGGTAACAATACCATTTGGCCAATATCCCTCCCCAGCACTTTCCCCCTCCCTCCTCCCTCCCCGGGTCCCTTTCCTCTACTGATATTCCTTTGATTTTCACGATATCTGCCCCCCACCCTTCTTTTCCTTTTTTCTGTTTAGCTTCCAGGTGTGAGAGAAAGCATGACCTTTGGCCTTCTGAGTCTGGCTTGTTTCGTTGAACATAATGGTCTCCAGTTCCATCCTTTTTCCTACAAATGACATTATTTCATTTTTCTTTATGGATGAATAAAATAGATAACACCTACTTTTCAAATCTCCCATTGGTCGTCAGTCCCAAAGAAGCCCCAGATTGCCCGGAGGTCAGGTTCCTGTGATAGCTCTGTGGGCTACTGGCTACTTTGTATCATTGTCACAGGTTTTACATTTTGCCCAGCATTTTGATTCACATCCACTAGACTGTAAGGGCACTGATCTCAAGCGTGCAAATCAGCCCATCTTGTTTTCCTTAAACCTGGATTCCCAACCCCTAACGTGCCTGGCACAGAGTAAGCAAGCTTGTAAATATTTGTTGAATGAAGTGAGAAGTTGTGTGTAAACAGCCGATATCAAGCCTGAGTAAGGATTCGCTGCATCTCCTGCTTTCAGCAGTGTCACTCTGGGTAAGCTGGCTTTGAACTGTGACCCTCCTGCCTCAGCCCCCCCCCCAGATGCTGAGATAATAGGCGTGAGCCACTCACTGCACCCAGCTCACTCCTCTTTTGACCCCCAAGATCTCAGTTCCTAAATCCTGATGCAACTGCTGTTCATCGAATTATCCTTCAGAGATGCTGTTTGTGCGTGTGACAAATCACGCATGCGCACCAGATAGTCGGGCACCTCTCTGAACAAGAGGAGTGCCACAGTTGGGTCAACCAGCTCTTCTTCAAAGACATTTAGGCTGCTTGCAATCTTTTACTTCTACAAATAATGCTGCAATCAATCGCCTTGTATATAACGATAGTGTGCATGTGTGCCATTAAAAATGTCCCTGAAATGCCATCTTTCACTTTGGTTCAGGTGAAAAGATTATGCAGATAGCAGCAAGCCTCTGGCTTAGATGCTTAGAAAGTACCTCAAAAGACAGGAGTACTGCGGTCAGCGCTCACTTCCAGATCTCCACTCATCTAGTCCTCGTGTGCAACTAGAGTTGGGGCCACTTGGAAACAGAACAATGCCAACCGAGCTCTGAACATCCCCTGTATTACCTAGAACACCTTAGGTCTCTGCTGCCATGTTACTTTATCCTTTTTTTTTTTTTTGGTACTGGAGATTGAACTCAGGGGCACTCGACCACTGAACCACACCCCCAGCTTTATTTTTTGTGTTTTATGTAGAGACAGGGTCTCACTGAGTTGCTTAGCACCTCGCCGTTGCTGAGGCTGACTTTGAACTCGCGATTCTCCTGCCTCAGCCTCCCTAAGTGCTGGGATTACAGGCTTGCGCCACCGTGCCCAGCTTACTTTATCCTTTTATAACAGGACAGACTTGACATTGCTTGTTTGTTGTCCTCTGCACTGGATCATAAGCTAGACTAGTGAATCTCAGCAAACAAGACAAATGAGGTCCCTGTTGTGTGAAAAATATACGTATTATATATTTTTAATATATTTTTTAGATGGATCTTTATTTTACTCATTTATTATTTATATGTGGTGCTGAGGATCGAACCCAGTGCCTCACGAATGCTAGGCAAATGCTCTACCACTGAGCTAAAGCCCCAGCCCTAAAATATATATTTTTACAAATTTTTTTAGTTGTAGGTAGACACAATACCTCCATTTTATTTACTTATTTTTATATGGTGCCTCACACATGCTAGGCAAGTGCTCTAGTGCTCTACCACTGAGCCACAACCCCAGCCCATGTGAAAATATTTTAATATATTTGTCCTTGTAGGGTTTTTTTTTTTTTTGGGTAATGTTTGAAGGTTAAATGAAATGGAACCCTTATCTTACCATATAAAAATCAAGTCAAAATAGATCGAAGACTCAAATATAAGACCCCAAACTGTCAATCTACTAGAAGAAAACAGCGGAAATGCTTTAGGACATTGGACCAAGATTTTTTTTTAAGATATGATGACAAAAACTGAGGCAACAAAAGCAAAAATTGACAAATGGGATTACGTTAAACTAAAAATCTTCTGCACAGCAAAGGAAACAATCAACAGAGAAGGAATAACCTACAGAATGGCATAATATATTTGGAAACTATTCATCTGATTAAGGGATTAATATCCAAAATATATAAGGAACTTAAAACAACAGCAAAACAAACAAAAAAACCCATTCAATTAGACAAAGGACAAATAAAACGAATAGACATTTCTCAAGAATATATACAAATGGGATCCAGCAACTGGGCCCGGTGGCTCACGCTTGTAATCCCAGCACTTTGGGAGGCTGAGACAGGAGAACTGTGAGTTCAAAGCCAGCCTCAGCAACGGCGAGGCGCTTAAGCAACTCAGTGAGACCCTGTCTCTACATAAAACACAAAATAGGGCTGGGGATGTGGCTCAGTGGTCAAGTGCCCCTGAGTTCAATCCCCAGTACCAAAAAAAAAAACAAAAAAAAAAACAAATGGGATCCAGCGATGTAGCTCAGGTGACAGAGTGCTTGCTTCGCATGCACAAGGCCCCAGCACCACACACACAAACACACACACACACGCACAAAGAGTATATACAAACGGACAACAAGTATATGAAAAAATTGTCAACATCACTAATTATCAGGGAAATGCAAATCAAAACCCCAAGGAGGTGTCATCTCATGCCAGTTAGAATGGCTGTTCTAAAAAAGACAAAAAGCCGGGCGTGGTGGGCACGTCTGTAATCCCTGCACTTTGGGAGGCTGAGACAGGAGAATCGCGAGTTCAAAGCCAGCCTCAGCAATGGCGAGGCACTAAGCAACTCAGTGAGACCCTGTCTCTACATAAAACACAAAATAGGGCTGGGGATGTGGCTCAGTGGTCCAGTGCCCCTGAGTTCAATCCCTGGTACCAAAAAAATAAAAATAAAAAATAAAAAAGACAAAAAATAGCCGGGCGTGGTGGCTCACACTTGTAATCCCAGCACTTAGGGAGGCTGAGACAGGAGAATCGCGAGTTCAAAGCCAGCCTCAGCAATGGCGAGGCGCTAAGCAACTCAGTGAGACCCTGTCTCTACATAAAACACAAAAAATTGGGCTGGGGATGTGACTCAGTGGTCGAGTGCCCCTGAGTTCAATCCCTGGTACAAAAAAAAAAAAAAGACAAAAAATAAAATAAATGCTGGTGAGGATGTGGAGAAAAAGAAACTCACACCCAGTGGGCATGTAAATTAACAGCTATTATGGAAGACACTATTGAGGTTCCTCAAAATGGAACCAGAAATAGAACCACCATAGGATCCTACAATCCTGCTATGGGGTATATATGCAAAGGGACTCAATATGTTGAAGAACGTATGCACTTTGTGTGTGTGGGCGGGTGTTATGGATTGAACCCAGAGATAATTCTATCACTGAGCTACATCCTCAGGCCTTTTTAATTTTGATTCTGATACAAGGTCTTGCTAAGGTGCCCAGGCTGGCCTCAAACTTGCCATCTTTCTGTCTTAGCCTCCCAAATTGCTGGGTACAGGGGTGCACTACTGCTACTGCTGCACTTTCCGTTTACTGCAGCACAATAGCCAAGGTATGGAATCAAGGAAGGGGGTCCATCCACCCACGAATGGGTGAAGAAATTATGGCATATGTGCACAGGGGAATACTCTTCAGTCATAAAAAAGGAATCAAATTTTATGTTAAGTGAGGTAAGTCAGACATAGAAGATCAATACTGCACATTCCTGCTTTTATGTAGAAACTTAAAAGTTGATCTCAAAGTAACAAATAATTTGTATTTTGTTTTGTTTTTGTTTTTGGTCAAGGTACGGGGGATGAAATCCAGGACCTTGCACATGTTTGGCAAGTGCTATATGTCCTTAGCCCCAGAAGTAGAAAATAGAATAGTAGTAGCTAGCACGGTGTCCAATGCTGTAATCCCAACGACTGGGGAGGCCATGGCAGGAGAAGAGCAACTTGGAGGCCAACTTCAGTAACTTCTCAAAGTAAATATTAAGAAGAGGTGGGGTTGAAGCTCAGTGGTAAAGCACCCTTGGTTTCAAAACACACACACACGGGGGTTGTTACCAGAGCTTGGGAAGGATATGGGGGAAGAGGGGATAGAGAAAGGATGATTAATAGGTACAGGGGTCCAGCTGGATAGGATGATTAACTTCTTTTTTTCTCTCTCTCTTTTTCTTTTTTTGCACTGGGGATTGAACCCAGGGGCACTTAGATGTGTCTAAGCCACATCTCCAGCCCATTTTTTGTATTTTCTTTAGAGACAAGGTCTCACTGAGGTGCTTATGGCCTTGCTGAATTGCTGAGACTGGCTTTGAACTCTCTATCCTCCTGCCTCAGCTTCCTGAACTACTGGGATTACAGGCGTGTGCCACCATGCTCTGCTAGGATGATTAACTTCTAATGTGTTAGAGCACAGCAGGGTAACGTGGTTGACAACAACCTATTTCAGTATTTAAAAATAGCTAGTAGCCGGGGCGGTTGCATACCCTGTAATCCCAGCACTTTGTGAGGCTGAGACAGGAGAATTGCAAGTTCAAAGCCAGCCTCAGCAATGGTGAGGTGCTAAGCAACTCAGTGAGACCCTGTCTCTAAACAAAACACAAAGCAGGGCTGGGGATGTGGCTCAGTGGTTGAGCATCCCTCAGTTCAATTTCCAGTACCAAAAAAAAAAAAAATAGTAAGACAATTTTGAATATTCTCAATGCAAAGGAATGATTTTTTTTTAAATTAGGGATTGAACCCAGGGGCGCTTAATCACTGAGCCACATCCCCAGCCCTGTTTTGTGTTTTATCTAGAGACAGGGACTCACTGAGCTGCTTAGCGCCTCTCTCTTGCTTTGAACTCGCGATTGTCCTGTCTCAGCCTCCCAAAGTGCTGGGACTACAGGTGTGTGCCACCTTGCCTGGCTTTTTTTTTTTTAAATTTTTTTTAGTTGCCAATGGATCTTTATTTTATTTATTTATATATGGTGCTCAGAATTGAACCCAGTGCCTCACACATGCGAGGCAAGTGCTCTACCACTGAACCACAACCCCAGCCCCGCCTGTCTCCTTTTTTATTTTTATTTTTATTTTGAGACAGGGCCTTACTATGTTGCTTAAGGTCTCTAAGTTGCTGAGCTGTCCTGGAACTTGCAATCTTCCTGCCTCAGCCTCCGGAGTCCCTGGTATTACAGGCAGGCACCACTACTCCCCCAGCAGAAATAGTGTTTAATGTGACAGATATGCCAAATACCCTGATCATTATGTATTGTAGGCATGTATTGAAATGTCACACTGTACCCCATAAATATGTACAATTATTGTGTCGACTAAAAATAAAACAATGAAAGTAAAGTGATCACCAAAGTGATCAGCTGGCATTTAAAAATGTGTAAATACGTATGTACACATACATAATACATATGCATACAAACTCCAGCTTGGAAGATTCATAATTACCCTCGTCACGCCTATGCCCTCTACCCCCACACTTTCTCTTGAAAAGTTTACACTGCTCCGACTACAGGGGTGGTTCGCTTTGGGCAGGAGGCGAGTGAGACGCACAGCCGGTAGGGGGCAAGAATCGCCCAGGCCTGCCCATTACCTAAGAAACGGAGCCAAACAGCATTCTCAGAATGACTCTACAAAAGGAAAAGAAGTTAGCATGTCTAGTCTGTTAGATCACTGAGTAGTAATGGAAGTGAAAGGTGGCAGGGGCAAACCTTTCCTACAGCAGTAACTGAGATCAGTAGTAGCTTCGGGTGGCCGGGTGTCAAGAGACTAAGCGGGGCTGCGGTAGCTCACACTCCGCAGCACGACAATGGCCGTGGATGAACCCACCGGCTCCGAGTTACTTGCGATTTCTCAATAAAGTGCTTTGAACGAGTCTAACAAGCAATGACTATATGAATATTTTCCAAGGATGCCTAGGCACTGAAGAGCTTTTCCAAGTGACAGAAACGCCACCAGGTAACTTTGCGGGCCATAGCAACCACCAACAGGGTTCTGAAAATAGCTTCGAGCTCCTCCTCAGCCGGACTTTGAAAGCAGGTACGGGACGCATGCGCAAGGCCCACCGGCTGACCTCCTGGTGGCACCCCCAGAACGCCGACCTTCTTCCCGACAGCCCGCAGGGGAGAAAGGGAGGGGGAACGGACTTCTCGCGAGGTCTCAGCGAGAGCAGGCGGAAGCAGTAGACACGTGACTGTCCTAGGTGGCCTTCGCTTTCTCCCCTCCCCCTTCTCGGAAACCCGGCCCCCTCACCCGTCGCCCACCCCACGGCCGCGGTAATGGACCGTTTGGGTTCCGGAATTGCTTTGGATCCGATCACTGGTACCAGGCCAGCGAGAGCTAACGGAGTCCGTTTTTGTTGGCGAAGGCAGGGGGCGGCCAAGATGGGGGGGTGGAATCTAGGAGGGAGGCGGGGCGGAGAAGGGCACGGGGTGGGGAGGAAGTCACGTGGGACGCGGTGCGTGCGCGCGGTGCCTCATCCGTCGCCCCGCCCCTCCCCTCCCTGCGGGCGGGGGGCTGGGGGAGGGGCGTCAAGATGGCGGCGGGGAGGTAGGCAGAGCCGGACGCTGCTGCCGCTGCCGCCGCCGCCGCCGCCTCCGCTCCAGTCGCCTCTGGTTCTTCAAGCTCTCACCGCCGGGGAGAAGGTGTCCTGGCGTCGAGTCTCGCGAGGAAAGTAAGTCCTCCCCTTAACCCCGTTCTCTTTCCACACTCGTCCTCCGGACAGCCTCCCACTCCCACCTTCCTCGGGGTCCGTGTGGGGCCGGCCGTGGGGGTAACCACCTCGCCCGGGCTCGGGGCCTCGCCCCCGGCTCGCCGCCCCCCGCGGCCGCACGGCCCCGGCGGCGGCCCTGCTGCACTCGCTGCCTCCGCCCGTCAGCGCCGGCCCTGCGGTCGCCGCGCGTGGGGCTCTCGGGCCCCGGGAGCCCCGCTGTCCCGAGCCGGAGGCACCCCTGCGGCCGGGACGGCGGGGGCTGCGCATGCCGGCGGCGCCGGGTCGCCCCTTTGCTTCCTCGCACGACCTGGCGGCCAGGTCCCGCACCCGCGGGGAAAGTGAGGTCGGGGTCCTTCCAAGTCCTGCCCGAGCATTAGTCCCGGTTTAGGGCGAGGGAGGCAGGCGACAGGTCGCCCTTCCTGAGTCTGTCCGCCTCGCCGGCGGTTTTCCGAGGAGCCCGTAGGGCGGCGGGGAAGGTTCGCGGGACCCATGGAGGCTCCCTTCACGCCTCGCCCAGCGGTTAGCTTAGTTTTGCCTCCAGCAAGCCAGCAAGCTGGTCTCGGAGACCTTTAGGGTAGGTATGCCGGCAGGGAATGGCGGTTGGGCATTTGCTTGCTTTGGGAGTGCTTGGGGTACCGAGCATCCAAAGTTCCCCAAAGCAGTGTCTGCTGATGGTTTCCCAGAAGTGGTTCGGGATCGGTTTAACCGCTGAGGAGATTTGGATGTTCGTGAACCCTTGTGATTGTTTCTTTCCTGACCCTGGCATCCAGCTCCTCCCCTTTCTACCCTGGCTTTGTGCTTCTGTTTGGTTAATGTTTGCGGACCACTAACTTGATCCTCGCACAGACAAGCTCTATTTATGTGCGTGGTCCGTTTACTGTGGGAGGCTTTTGTTTTTGGGAGTCGCTGGTTGAGAAACGTGGGAAAAGAACGGGCGAGAAAATGAGAGTCAAATAAAGCAACGTTTTTATCCATTGAATTGCGCAGCCAATTGTAGCCGCACCCGGAAGTTTGTGCTGAACACGTGTTGAGGGAAGGTTAAAAACTGGTCCCCTTTGACCTTTAAAAGTTGATTGTGAGCAGTTTAAGTTAAATGTTTCATATTGTACTGACAGCCAGATTTTGGGATGAGATAAGAATGAAGAGTCGGGCAAGGGGGTCCCGCAAACTGTCAAACTCTTAAGTGCCCCAGCTGGGGTCAACTTAGCATTTGCAGATGGATCCTGTTTTCCCCGTATTTTCCAGTGATCAAGAGTTGATTTTCACAAATAGTGAGGAAAGCCACACCATTGCACAAAAGATAGCTTGTACAGAATTTCTGGGATGAAATGCAGAATTTGCTACTGGTCATTGGAATAGGACATGAATTTTTCAAGGAAGGGACGTGTTTTCATCTTGTAAAGAAATTGTTTCTAAAATTTTCCTGACAGAAGACATCTTGTCTTTGGCTTCTATTTAGCTCCCAATCTTTATTCCATGCAACTCCCTTAAGTTTCAATTAAAGCTTCATTTCAGTTGCTGGAGAAGTATTAAAAAGGGGAGCCTAAGTAGTTGTTTACTATTGATTCCTTGAATGCTGTTACATGTTAGGCAATATTATATGTTTTAAGGGCTTTGAAATTATTATTTAAAAATGGACTGTATGGACATTTCTTCTCATGCTTTCAGAAGTGATTTGCTTCAAAGACTTTAGCCACAGATATGTTGTTGTGTTTCTTTGTGTTTGAGCTTTGAATTGAGACTTGCCATCTGTGAAGAACAAGAATACTCAGGTCTAGTCTCACTGAATAGAGTAACTTAGAGCAAAAGTTAGTCTTTTGGGAATCCCATACTTTGCCTGCCTAAAATTGATGTGAAGATAGTTTCTGAGAGGAATTGCTTTCACATTAAGTAGCCAATTAATAACAAAGTGATGTAATCCTAAACTTTTGTAATCATCTTTTTTTATAAACTAGTTGACAGATTGACTCATCATCCCTCTCCCCCCATTGAGGATTGAACCCAGAGGTGTTCTATCACTGAATTACATCTCCAGCCCTTTTTATTTTATGTTGAGACAAGGTCTCCCTAAGTTGTCCAGGCTGGTTTAAGCAACTTAGACTCTGTCTCAAAAAATGAAAATAACTTGTTATGTAGTTCACTGGTAAAGCACCACTGGGTTCAATCCCCATACCCAAAAAAAGAAAAAAGAAAAGAAAAAAGGATAATCCTAGCACTTAGGGAGGCTGAGACAGGCGAATCACGAGTTCAAAGCCAGCCTCAGCAAGGGCGAGGTGCTAAGCAACTCAGTGAGACCCTGTCTCTACATAAAACACAAAATAGGGCTGGAGATGTGGCTCAGTAGTCAAGTGCCCTGGAGTTCAATCTCCAGTACCCAAAAAAAAGAAAAAAGGATAACTTTAGGATATCGCTGAATTTTTCTCTAGGAGCAAAGGCTCTTGAAGAGCAAGAATTCTGTTTTATATGAGTAAGATATAGTGCAAAACCCATCAAACTAACTGGCTTGTTTCTTGAGAGGCAACAAATTAGAGTGGTGATTTGCAAATATTTGTATTACATCCACAGAAGAAATGTTTTTTACATTGTGAACTAGTGTATATATGTATACACAAATAACAAAATATTTCACAAAATAACATTTGTTCTGTGGTAATTTTCTGTTCTATGTGGAAATAGCTAAATATTCTGGCCATGATACACTAAATTGATTTGACAACTCAGTAACATGTCACTGAAAATATTGGTGCACATGTTCCTTGGATATTTTTGGGAGATCAGTTCTAGGACTCTTTTGAAAGAGAGCAAAATCTGCAGATGCTCAAGTCCCTCATATAAAATATCATAATATTTGCATGTAACTTTTGCACATTCTCCATTATACTTTAAGTCATGTCTAGATTACAATACTTAATACAATGTAAATGATATGTAAATAATTGTTATATTGTCTGGGAAATGACAAAAGTCTGTGTTGGTGGGGTGGGGTGGGGGTGTAGGTCAGTGGTGGAGCACTTGCCTAGCATTTCTAGGATTCTGAGTTGGTACCCAACACTGGTGGGGTTAGGGGTGTGGTGTCTACAGTAGAGGACATATGAAGAATTTTTTTCCAAGTGTTTTTGGTCCGCTATTGGTTGAATCCTCAAATGCATAACCTGGGGATATTGGGTTGGAAGGGCAGGGACTTGGCTGGAGAAGTGTGGTATTATACTTCCTGGGTTTTGTAATTTTCCAAGCTGTGTAGTTGTTGACCTGTTATATTATTTTATCTTTCTAAGCTTAATTTCTCATCAGTTACAAAGGATACTCATGGGTTATCTTTACTAAAAGAGGAAAACCCAACTATACAGTACATATTAAAACCATCTGAATTAGAGCAAGTGATGATGGAGAGAGTCCTGTCACTTTCCCCTCTCTTCAATTCTTTTCTGTATTTTTTAAAGCATTTTTAAACTTCATATAATTTTTTTTTTTTTTTTTTTTTTTTTTTTTTGGTACTGGGGATTGAACTCAGGGGCACTCAACCACTGAGCCACATCCCCAGTCCTATTTTGTGTTTTATGTAGAGACAGGGTCTCACTGAGTTGCTTAGCACCTCGCCATTGCTGAGGCTGGCTTTGAACTCGCGATTCTCCTGTCTCAGCCTCCCTAAGTGCTGGGAT
>CM053407.1:122566382-122585652 GCA_028644305.1 Xerus rutilus | reverse complement strand
TTTTTTTTTTTTTTGGTACTGGGGATTGAACTCAGGGGCACTCGACCACTGAGCCACATCCCCAGCCCTGTTTTGTGTTTTATGTAGAGACAGGGTCTCACTGAGTTGCTTAGCGCCTCACCATTGCTGAGGCTGGCTTTGAACTCGCGATTCTCCTGTCTCAGCCTCCCTAAGTGCTGGGATTACAGGCTTGAGCCACCGCGCCCGGCTCCCCCAAACTTTTTTTTTTGGTACTGGAAATTGAGACCGGGGTACTTAATCACTGAGCCACATTGTGAGCCCTTTTTATATTTTGTTTCGAGGAAAGGACTCACTAAGTTGCTGAGGCTGGGGCTTACTTTGAATTTGCAATCCTCTTGCCTCAGCTTCCCAAGTTGCTGAGATTACAGGTGTGTGCCACAAGCTGAGCTATCATTATGCTTTACATATAGAGTTCTTCCAACATTACTTTAAACACAGAAATTATTATTATTTTTTAAATATTTATTTTTTTGTTGTAGGTGGACAGAATATCTTTATTTTATTTTTATGTGGTGCTCAGGATCGAACCCAGTGCCTCATGCGTGCTAGGCGAGCACGCTACCGCTGCGCCATAACCCCAGCCCCAGAAATTATTTATTAACTGAAGCCTAGTGATAAAATATTATTGGACTACCTGTTAACATTTGATAATTTGTATTATTTTTGAATTATATCACACGCCTATAATCCCAGTGGCTTGAGAGACTGAGGCAGGAGGATTGTAGATTCGAAGCCAGCTTCAGCAAAAGTAAGGCACTAAGCAACTAGTGAGGTCCTGTCTCTAAATAAAATACAAAATAGGGCTGGGGATGTGTACACCTGAAATAAATAAATAGATACATAGTAATCCAGAAGATTCTTATTAAAAGAGTCATGAGGGGCTGGGATTGAGGCTCAGTGGTAGAGCGCTTGCCTCGCATGTGTGAGGCAGTGGGTTCGATCCTCAGCACCACATAAAAATAAATAAATAAAGATCTTGTGTCCATGTACAACTAAAAAAATATTTAAAAAAAGAGTCATGGACAAGTAATTTGAGGAGGAAAGAAAGTAGAAATATTTATTTTGAGAGAAATAAATTTTTACAAAACTATCTCAGTTGTACTAATAGTAATATATAAAGGGTCTTAAATTTTATATATATGAATTTTCTTAAAAAAATTTTTTTTAACTTGATGGACTTTTTTTTAAAAAATTTTTTTAGTTGTAGATGGACACAGTATCTTTATTTATTATTTATTTTTATGTGGTGCTGAGGATCGAACCCAGTGCCTCACGCATGCAAGGCAAGCGCTTTACCACTGAGCCACAATCCCAGCCCCTATTTTTTTTTTTTTTTAATATTTTTTTAGTTGTAGATGGACACAATGTCTTTATTTTATTGCTTTGTATGTGGTGCTGAGGATCGAACCCAGGGCCTCACGCATGCGAGGCAAGCGCTCTACCGCTGAGCCACAGCCCCAGCCCCTCCCAGCCCCTATTGATGGACTTTTATTTATATGTGGTGCTGAGAATCGAACCCAGTGCCTCACATGCAGGGCAAGCGCTCTACCACTGAGCCACAATCCCAGCCCCAGTGTCCCTTGTTTTTTGGTTTCTTCCCACCTCACCTTACCCTGTAATAAAAAATAAAATAGTGGCTTTGTGTTAGGCTCGCTAGCACCTACATTATCACCAGTATTTGCAGTTTACCTGTTTGGGTTGCTTTTGTTATTTTAAGTTCTAAATGTTAGTATAGACTGTATAATAGCAAATGAATCATTGAACAGGAATCATAGAAGGTTAAAAATGGAAAATGGGGGGCTGGGATTG
Source organism: Xerus rutilus (assembly GCA_028644305.1). Classification (NCBI taxonomy): domain Eukaryota; kingdom Metazoa; phylum Chordata; class Mammalia; order Rodentia; family Sciuridae; genus Xerus; species Xerus rutilus. The sequence continues at coordinate 122,583,822 of CM053407.1, read as the reverse complement.
TGGCTCAGTGGTAGAGCGCCTGCCTCGCATGCGTGAGGCACTGGGTTTGATCCTCAGCACCACATACAAATGAATAAAATAAAGATATCTGACCATCTACAACGAAAAAAAAAAAAAAAATGGAAAATGGGCCGCAAGAGAACCCAGGCCTCCAGTGGTTTAAGTGATTTGCCTACGGTTATCTACCTAGTTGGGGCAGTGCTGGCATTAGAAATATTTTGTGTTACTAACTATATTATTTGGAATTATTGTATATCATAGTTTGCTTGGAATAACTTCCTTTTATGTTTTCTGTCATTGATGGTGAGTCACTCTACTACCATACTTTCTTTTCCTTCCTTTTCTTTTCCTTCTTTTCCTTCCTTCTACTACCTTCCTTCTTTTAAAACACAGAGTGCTGTGTTTTAACTTGGTAATTTATAGCTAACCATATTAAATTAGAAATGAAGTGCTAAGAGTAAAGAATAAAATTAATTTTCAATTTTTAAATGGTCTACTATGTTTATAGATAAAATCTATATTAGAGAAGAAAGTCTTTGTCAGTATGGTGTTTTGTTTTCTTTCCTAAGCAGCAGCCTCCATCTACTACAACGTTTGTGTTGAATCAAATAAATCAGCTTCCGACCTTGGGATCTACAATTGTAATGACAAAAACACCACCTGTTACAACCAATCGGCAAACCATCACTTTAACAAAGTTTATCCAGACCACCGCCAACACACGCCCTTCGGTCTCAGCACCAGTAGTACGAAATGCCATGACCTCTGCACCTTCAAAAGAGCAGGTTCAATTGAAGGATCTACTCAAAAATAATAGTCTTAATGAACTTATGAAACTGAAACCACCTGCTAATATTGCTCAGCCAGTTGCAACAGCAGCTAGTAAGTCTTTCTGTTTTCAGCAGTATCACTTTTCTGTCTTGGGTAAGCTGTGTCAAAATGTTTTTTTTCTAAGGGCTTACTTGGGTCTTAAAAGAACAGGGCATAAAAAAAGCATTATCTGCTTTGCTCTGTATGCTTATAACATTCAAAATCCAAGGGAAGCAAACTCTCAGAGGCCTTGGTAGAGCATATAGATTTGCAATGAAGTCTATGAAATTATCAAATAGCTACATTAGTGTCATGAGATCATCTTGTTTTGTTTTGTTTTTTTTTAAATTTTTTTTTAGTCGTAGGTGGACACAATGTCTTTATTTTATTGCTTTATATGTGGAGCTGAGGATCGGGCCTTAGGCATGTGAGACAAGTGCTCTACAGCTGAACTACAATCCCAGCCCAAGAGATCATCTTGTTTTTATGTTATGAATAACTGGTTAACATTTTTCTTAATCCATAAATCCATGCTTCTCACATTCTGTGCTGTGAATCACTTCGGCAGTCTTGTTCAATAGTAGAGTCTGATTCAGAATGAGGCCCAAGATTCTGCATTTCTAATCTCTCCAGAAATGTTTTGCTGGTGGTCTTTGGACCATCCTTTAGGTAGCATGCATTTTTGGGGGAGGTGGTATTGGAGATTGAACCCAGGGTCACTTAACACATTCCCTGCCCTTCCCCCACTTTTTTTTGAGACAGGGTCCCACTAAATTGCTTAGGACCTCCCTAAGTTGCTGAGGGTGGCTTTGAACTTGTGATCCTCCTTCTTCAGGCTTCTGAGTTGCTGGGATTATAGGCATGCACCATTACAGACGGTCACGTCTCTGGCTAGGTAGTAGGCTTTAAGTGGATACTTCTTTAACTATGACTTACATGGTTTTAGGATTTTGTCTGTCTTGGCTTCATGGTTAGTGGATAGTTGTCTTTAGTACTCTGCTACAGTAATACACTTTTTTTTTTTTTTAAACTGGAGATTGAACCCAGGGGTGCTTTACCACTGAGCTACATCCCCAGCCCTTTTTGTTTTTAGAGACAAGGTCTTGCTAAGTTGCTGAGGCTGGCTTCCCAACTTGTGATCTTTCTCCCTTAGCCTCCTGAGTCCCTGGGATTATAGGTGTGTGCCATCGCACCTTGCTCAGTTATATACTTCCAATATAAAATCATTATATTTTCTTTTCTTTGTGTGTGTGTGTGTGTTTTATTTAGAGACAGGGTCTCACTGAGTTGGTTAGCACCTCACCATTGCTGAGGCTGGCTTTGAACCTGCGATTCTCTCATCTTAGCCTCCCAAAGTGCTGGGATTACAGGCGTGTGCCATCATGCCCGGCAAATCATATTTTCTTTGAAGAGTGAGCACCCATAATAATTTTTTTGGCTTTTTAAAAACAGTTTTTAAAATTGTAGATGGATACAATATATTTTGCTCTTTCAATTAATTTCTTATGTGGTGCTGAGGATCAAACTTAGTGCCTCATATATGTGAGGCAAGCGCTCCACCTGAACTATAGTCCCAGCCCTGTTCTGCATTTTTTTTTTTTTTTTTTGGTACTGGGGATTGAACTCAGGGGCACTCGGCCACTGAGCCACATCCTCAGCCCTATTTTGTGTTTTATGTAGAGACAGGGTCTCACTGAGTTGCTGCTTAGTGCCTCGCCATTGCTGAGGCTGGCTTTGAACTCGCGATTCTCCCGTCTCAGCCTCCCACAGTGCTGGGATTACAGGCGTGAGCCACCGCGCCCGGCTCTGTTCTGCATTTTTTTGAGAGATAAATAGTTTACATACCATAACATTCGTTCTTTTATTTATTTATTGCAGTACAGGGGTGCTCTACCACCCAGCTATATCCCAGCCCTTTATTTATTTATTTTTTTTATTTTTTATTTTTTTAAACTTCATTTTCTTTTTTACTTTAAATGATGTGCTATTATTTTTTTATATCTTTATTTATTTTATGTGGTGCTGAGGATCGAACCCAGTGCCTCACGCATGCGAGGCAAGCGCTCAACCGCTGAGCCATAACCCCAGCCCCCCAGCCCTTTATTTTATTTAATGAATGAATGAATTTATTTACTTATTTTTGCAATACTGAGAATCAAATCCTGGGCCTCACGTTAGGCAAGTGTTGTACCATGGGTTATATCCCCAGCATTTTATTTTCTGTTTTGAGAGAGGAATTTGCTAAATTGCTGAGGCTGGCCTCAGACTTCAGATCCTTCTGACTCATTTTCCTCAGTTTCTGGGATTAGAGGCACACACAACCATAGCTCATTCATTCATTCTTTCAAAGTGTACAGTTTGGTGGATTTTAGTGTGTTCATGGAGTTGTGCAAGCATCTATAATAAGAATATTACATTACATACATAATAAGAACACATTCAGAATATAAGGGGGGAAAGACTCAACAGTGATTTTTTTTTAATTTTTTTTTTTTAGTTGTAGATGGACGCCATATCTTATTTATTTACTTATTTGGTACTGGGGATTGAACTCAGTTATACTTGACCACTGAGCCACATCCCCAGCCCTATTTTTTTGTGTTTTTATGTAGAGACAGGGTCTCCCTGAGTTGCTTAGTGCCTTGCTGTTGCAGAGGTTGGCTTTGAACTTGAGATTCTCCTATCTCAGCCTCCCAAAGAGCTGGGATTATAGGTATGCACCACTGCACCCGGCTTATTTATTTTTATGTGGTGCTGAGGATCGAACTCAGTGCCTTATGTGTGCTAGGCAAGGGCTGTACCACTGAGCCACAACCCCAGCAGTTTAATTTGTTTTTAGTTGGAGATGGACACAAGTTTATTTTTATGTGGTGCTGAGGATTAAACCTAGTGCCTCACATGTGCTAGGCAAGTGCTCCACCCCTGAGCTACAAACCCAGTCCCTGAAGAATGATTTGATCACACTTTTTTAGGAGTTTACTTGTAAATGAAATAAACACATAAGGAATGTCAGTTTTATAGTTTTTCTTTTCTGGAGTGTCTTATTGCTCATTCATTCAGCAAGTATTTGAATGTGTATTATGTGCCAGGTACTCTTCTGGAATTTTGAGTCTATAACTGGGAAAGAAACTAAATGTCTGCCCTCGAATTTGCTTTCTAGTGTTAAGACAGGTAGTTTAAAAGTGAATTACAGGACTGGGGCTGAGTGTAGAGCACTTGCCTTGCATGTGTGAGTCACTGGGTTTGATCCTCAACACCACATAAAAACAAATAAATATAAAGATATTGCATCCATCTACAACTAAAAAAAAAAAAGTGAATTACAAGCTGGGCACGGTGGCTCATGCCTATAATCCCAGCATGTTGGGAGGCTGAGACAGGAGAATCGCGAGTTCAAAACGAGCCTCAGCAATGGCGAGGTGCTTAGCAACTCAGTGAGACCCTGTCTCTACATAAAACATAAAATAGGGCTGGGGATGTGGCTCAGTGGTCAAGTGCCCCTGAGTTCAATTCAATCCTCGGTAACCCTCCCCTCACAAAAAGAATTATGTAGTATGTCAGAGTAACTAGTACCATGGGGAGAAATGAAATGTGTGTAGGAAGTAAATTTGAAATGGAGTGGTCAGTGGAAGCTCTTTTTTTTTAGTATTTATTTTTTAGTTGTAGGTGGACGGAATATCTTTATTTTATTTTTATGTGGTGCTGAGGATCGAACCCAGTGCCTCACCCGCGCTAGGGGAGCACACTAGCACTGCGCCATAGCCCCATCCCCCAGAGGAAGCTTCTTAGTAAATGTGCCAGGGTAGTTTTTAAGGGTAAATAGAATAATGTGTGTGTGTGTGTGTCTCTCTCTTTCTCTTTTTTTTTTGAATTAGGACAATTTCAAACTTCAACAGTGTAATTTTTTAAAGTTGTGGACACAGTGCCTTTATTTATTTATTTTTATGTGGAACTGAGGATTGAACCTAGTGCCTCACATGTGCTAGCCAAGCACCCCACCACTGAGCCACAACCCCAGCCCTAGCAGTGTAGTTTTAAGACATTAAGAAGTTAACCTGTAAGAAGGAGAGACTTGCTTTCCCTCCTCCATTGGGTTAAAGATTGTCTGAGTGTTGTGTAAGAGTCCCCCAGTGTTGAGTCCTATTTTATAACAGTGCTCTGGTGGGCACTGTTGGAGAATCTCTGACCTCGGCTATAACCTATGCTGGCTACTATTTTTTTTTTTTTTTTGGTACTGGGGATTGAACTCAGGGGCACTCGACCACTGAGCCACATCCCCAGCCCTATTTTGTGTTTTTCTTTTTTTTTTTTTTTTTTTTTGGTACTGGGGATTGAACTCAGGGGCACTCGACCACTGACCCACATCCCCAGCCCTATTTTGTGTTTAATGTAGAGACAGGGTCTCACTGAGTTGCTTAGCGCCTCGCCATTGCTGAGGCTGGCTTTGAACTCGCGATTCTCCTGTCTCAGCCTCCCTAAGTGCTGGGATTACAGGCTTGAGCCACCGCGCCCGGCTCTATTTTGTGTTTTATGTAGAGACAGGGTCTTACTGAGTTGCTTAGTGCCTCCCTGTTGCTGAGGCTGACTTTGAACTTGTGATTCTCCTGTCTCAGTCTCCCTAAGTGCTGGGATTACAGGCTTGAGCCACTGCGCCCGGCTCTGGCTACTATTTTTACACTTCCAGCACAGGAATGGGTACTCCGTAGCTCTTGCTTTGGTCAATTTTATTGGGATAAAGGGGATAGAATGATGATAAAATGTGAACTGTTAAAACATGTTCTTGATGATTTGGACTAGTACATACATAGCATCTTATCAGGCTCTTGGAATTAGGTGGTGATTTTTATTTTTACTTATTTATTTGTTTGTTTTTTGTGTGGTGCTGGGGAAGAACCCATGGTCCTGAGAATGGTTAGGTAAGCGCTCTACTGCTGAGCTACAACCCCAGTCTAAGGTGATAGAGTTCAAGTAGACAGTTTATCCTTCCAAAGAACTTTATTTTTCTGTTTGTTGGAGCTATGAGCAATACATGTTTGTAGCAGAATTGATAGCTTGGAAATTGTAATGTTCTTGTGTTTGTAAGTTGAGGACGAGGGCATTCTGAAGAATCATCAAGAAATGTTTATAGGATAATGTAGAATTAACTTTATTTCTGTGTTGGGGTAATTAAAATTTTCAGATAATCTTTTAAGCTTGTGTCCTTGTGGCTGCAGTTTATTTACTTTAAGATCATTGTTCTGATCTTACTATCTCCTGGCTGCTAAAGGATACTTGGGAAATAATTTTCATTGTCTCAGTACTGGTTTTCCTTTCCTGCCATAGATTTTAGGATGGTGGCCTGACATGGCTGAAGTACGTGGCAGCATCTAGATGGCTCCTGGGGAACTTGGAGGTGGTTAGTGGTTAGTGGAAGCTACTTTTTAGTCGGGTCTTTGGGTTTAATGATGAAGCTTGCCCCTTTTGTATGAGGTGATTCCTGAGCATTCTAGTTTTCAAATTAGCTTATGCCCTCAGAACTCAAAGAGAGGATGTATATGCCACTGGGAAGAGAGTATGGAGGGCAAAACAATAAATTGGAGCTGGCTGAGTAACATCTGGTACATGAAGTTCTCCCACATTCAGTATAGTGGTTTTTAAAAGATGAAAGGCTGTAAATCAATATCATCTTTGTATGTAATCCTGAAAAACTTAACAAACTTGAAAGATGGTAAATAAATGCTGAAGAAAAAGATTTGTGTTGTAGGAGAGGATCATCTTTTTACTGAAGGGAAGGACATTGGAAGTATAAACACAGCAGACAGAATGGTTTTGCATATTCTTTTTTTTGGTACCAGGGATTGAACTCAGGGGCACTCGACCACTGAGCTACACTCTCAGCCCTGTTTTGTATTTTATGTAGAGACAGGGTCTTACTGAGTTGCTTAGTGCCTAGCTTTTGCTGAGGCTGGCTTTGAACTCACAATCCTCCCTGAGCCTCCTGAGTCGCTAGGATTATAGGCGTGCGCCACACCACCTGGCACATGTTCCACTTTTTATTGTGCAGTATTGCCCCTTTTGGAGCCCTTAGACATTTTTCTTTGGGTTCTGATCTCACTTGAGCTCCAGTCTTAAAATTCTGAAATGATCACTGGTTTTTCCAGAGTTTAAAACTGTTCCAGTTTCTTTATTATCATTATTTTTTAAAGACTTTAATTACATCTACTCATTTTCGACTCCCAAGTGGTAAACTTGCCAAATGCTCCCGATCTTTGGTAGACTAGATAGGATGCTAGTGAGACTTCCTGGTCTTCTGTCCCTCACTTATTTAAGCAGTGGTTTTCACACTGATGTCAAAAATTCTTCGTACTAGAAGTGCTTCAAGGACACTTGGAAGCTGTTTACACAGTCTTTGGCCCCACCTCACTCCACAGACCCATTCAGTTAAATAGTTCAGGTTTAACTGATTTGGGTTCTGGGGCTCTAGTGCTATATTTAAAAATATTTTGAAAGCCAGTGATACAGAAGAGGAAAGAGTTTAGTCATTGTGTGGATTTTTTTTAAAAATTTTTTTTAGTTGTTAATGGATCTTTATTTTATTCATTTATTATTTATATGTGGTGCTGAAGATCGAACCCAGTGCCTCACACATGCTAGGCAAGCGCTCTACCACTGAGCTACAACCCCAACCCCCATTGCGTTGATCTTTATTCTGGAGTCAGAAGTGAAATAAGAAGTTCCCAAAATCACTTTTCTTCTATAAATAATTATTATTCCTTCAGAAATTAGTAACCACCAAATCAGAACTTGTGGTGCTCCTATCTCAGCTTCTCTGGTAGCTGGGTTTACAGTTGTGTGCCCCCACATCCCTCCATGCATTTCTTCTGAGGTATTTGTTTTCTAAAGTTGATTCTTACATAAAGACACATATTTTGGAATTTTTTCACATTTACACTAAATTTAGCAATAGGCATATTGATGTCTTTTGGTTTGTGAAATGGACAAAACTCATTGTAAACTAGAAAAATAAATTGAAATTATGTTCTAAAATATGAATTTATCTCTCCCTCTCAGCTGATGTAAGTAATGGTACAGTGAAGAAAGAGTCTTCTAATAAAGAAGTAGCAAGAATATGGATAAATGACATGAAAATGAGGAGTTTTTCCCCAACTCTGGTGAGTTTCAAAAGGTTTATCTGTGTTTTTGTGTAGTATGAAAATACACTTGACTTGAAAGTGCTTTAGAACAATACCCAGGAGACTTTAAGCAGAGGGGTACTGTGTTATGTAAGCCTGGGGGAAGCTTTAGCCTCACTAGAGTGAATTAAATCACCAAACGGTGATTTTATAACTTATGTGTTTGATAGGAATTGGTATTACATGTAGTATTAACATGTTTTTATTATGTATCGTACCTGATTAGGAAAAAAGATAGTAGAGAGTTAAAAATCTTTACCTGATCATTTTATGATTGACCCTGAATGTGTTGCTAGTTATGAGCTGTCATATCGTGTAATTATTTACTTTTAATTTTATTTATGCAGTACTGAAGACTTTATTAGTACGAGGACCTTCTGCATAGTAGATACTCTGTCACTGAGCTACATCTGCAGAACTGCAGGGTTTTCTTTTCTTTTGTGGTTTTTTTTTTTTTTTTTGGTATCGGAGATTGAACTCAGGGGTATTCAACTACTGAGCCACATCCTCAGCACTATTTTGTATTTTATTTAGACACAAGGTCTCTCTCTCTTTTTGGTATCGGGAATGGAACTTAGGGGTATTCAACCACTGAGCCACATCCCCAGCCGTATTTTGTATTTTATTTTGAGACAAGGGTCTCACTGAGTTGCTTAGCACCTCATGGTTGCTGAGGATGGCTTTGAACTTGCAACTCTCCTACCTCAGCCTCCCAAATTGCTGAGATTACAGGTGTGTACCACTGGGCCCATCATCTGTAGCACATTTTTTAAATAATCATTTTAATTTCAAGACAGGGATGCGCTAAGTTACCCAAGCAGGCCTTGAACTTGTGATGCTCCTGACTTAGTCTCCTGTGTATAGGATGTATAATGATTTATATATGAATAATTTGTGATAATTTTTTCTCTCTATAAGAAATGTGGTAGGTAGCCGGGCGCGGTGGCTCACGCTTGTAATCCTAGCACTTTGGGAGGCTGAGACAGGAGAATCATGAGTTCAAAGCCAGCCTCAGCAACGGCGAGGCGCTAAGCAACTCAGTGAGACCCTGTCTCTACATAAAACACAAAATAGGGCTGGGATGTGGTTCAGTGGTCGAGTGCCCCTGGGTTCAATCCCCAGTACCCCCCCCCCCAAAAAAAAAAAAGAAATGTGGTAGGCTTTAGGTCAACTGATTGTATGTAATTAACAACCTTCCTGTGGATAACACTTTATATGTAGTGGTTTTCCATAAGAATATTGTGTGGTGTCACCCCATTAAACGTAAAATCTGACAACCACTTGGATTAAATAATAATATAGGTTCACCACAATGTACAGTGTGATCCTTGCAATGTAGGTTACGAGTTTGGAGGAAGGTGAGACCTCCATGAGGCTTTGTGTGCTGTGGAGGAGGTATGATTATCTGGGCCTGAATGTGAAGTGATTTAGAGAAGGTACTTCAGGGAAGGAGGCAGAGCATTAGAGGGCAGAGAGGAGGTGGTAACAGTGTGCCTATTTGATAATAAGCCAGGATATTTATTTGCAGGAAGAACTGGCAGTAAAAGATGAAGGTTCTGTGGAAGGCCCTGAATTGAGCTTAAATGACTTCGGCTTGGTGTAGCCACTGGAGGAGAGGGAGAAGCTTGCTAGTGACTCAGGATGGGTGGGGAGAGAGGCAGATTGAAGACTGATTAGTAATCTAAAAGTGAGGCAACAAGGGGTAACCTAAAAGGATTGTAGGAGAGAATTTGAAAAGAGAAAGGGGAGAAAGAAAAAGGAAGAAGACGAGAGGTGGCTGTACAGAGAATACCAAAGGATTGTTAGGAGTTGGGCGTGGAATATGGAATTGGAGACTGTACAGCATCTGTATCTCAGATTTTAAATAGGGACCAGGAAAGGAAATAGTAGCAGCATCCAGTTTACTTAGAATAACAGTAACAAAGCATTTTTCTTTTAGAGATATTTGATGTATATCTGTGTTCCCATTCCAATCCATAATCAGTTTGCCCATAATATACTAAAAGGTATATGTTGCCCTACTAGTGAAGAAACACCTAATACATTGCAAATTGGTAGCCTGTGCACCAAAATTAGGTGACAGGTGTTTTTTTCTTTGATATTTACAGTATTTTGAATAATTTTGAATTTATTACTGCTACCTAAAAATCCTGATTTTCAGGTTCTTTTCTTTTTCTTTCTTTTTTTTTTTTTTGGTACTGGGGATTGAACTCAGGGGCACTCGACCACTGAGCCACATCCCCAGCCCTATTTTGTGTGTTATGTAGAGACAGGGTCTCACTGAGTTGCTTAGCACCTCACCATTGCTGAGGCTGGCTTTGAACTTGCGATTCTCCTGTCTCAGCCTCCCAAAGTGCTGGGATTACAGGCATGCACCACTGTAATGGTGCATGCCTATGATCCATGTAATGGCATATGCCTATGATCCCATCTTAATTCTAAAGAGACCACTATGAAATAGCTATAGAAAGCACAACAGTTTCCCCAGTCTCGGGAGGCTGAGGCAGGAGGATCACAGGTTCAAAGCTAGCCTGAGCAACTTAGCGAAGCCCTAAGTATAACTTAGTAAGACCTTGTCTCAAGATAAAAAATGAAAAGGGCTGGGGATGCAGCTCATTGGTTAAATCCCTGATTACCCCTCCCTTTGAGAAAATGCATATCTGGTTTATGGATTTCATGATCCTTCGTTACTGCCAAATTGTCATTGAGTTATACCTTGTGATATTTTTATTTTGTTTTGGTACTGGGGATTGAACCCAGGGGCACTCAGCCACTAAGCTACATGCCCAACCTTATTTTGTATTTTATTTAGAGTCAGGGTCTCACTGAGTTTCTTAGTGCCTTGCTAATTTGCTGAGGCTGGCTTTGAACTCGCGATCTTCCTGCCTCAGCCTCCCGAGCCACTGGGATTACAGGTGTGCGCCACTGTGCTCAGCTAATTTTTTTATTTTGAGACAAGTTCTTACTAAGTTGCTTAGAGCTTTGCTAAGTTGCTGAGGCTTGCCTTGAGCTTGTAATCATCCTGCTTCAGCCTCCCAAGTTGCTGGGATTGTAAGTGTGCACCACCACACCTGGCCCTAGTGATATTTTTAAAATCTAAATAGGGAGAGGAGAATGAGAGAGAAAAGAGATTTGATCACTGTAACATAGACAACTTTTTTTTTTTTTTTAATTTTTTTAATTGTAGATGGACAATGTCTTTATTTTATTGCTTTGCATGTGGTGCTGAGGATCGAACCCAGGGCCTCACGCATGCGAGGCAAGCGCTCTACCGCTGAGCTACAATCCCAGCCCCCATAGACAACTTTTTTTCGTACCAAGGATTGAACTTGGTGCTTAACCACTGAGCTGCATCCTAGCCCTTTTTATTTTGAGATAGGGTCTTGCTATGTTGCTTAGGGCCTCGCTAAATTGATAAGGCTGGCTTTGAACTTGAGATCCTCCTGCCTCAGCCTCCTGAGTCTCTGGTATTATGGGTGTGTGCCACCACATCTGGCTGACATTCCTATTTTGTAGGTGAGGAAAATTGGTAAGGAAGGTAGGAGTAGAAAGGACTCAGAATTTATCTAGCTGGCCACGACTGCAAAATTAGTTAACAGCAGAATTGGGAGTCAGTTTTGTTTTTCTGGTCAGTCCCATTTGTCTCCAGTTTCTGAAGTTAGGTTTGATTTTGGTGTAAATCTAAGAACTTTTTGAATACTTTGGATTCAGCCTCAGGATCCCATCCAGTATTGACTGGCTGGTCCTCCATGCTTGCTCTCTCTCACACACGCACCTTTTCCTTTTTACATTGAACATCTTCGTGCCATTGTTTTCTCCAGATTCAGGTAACCAACAAGAGAAATAAACCTGTCTTACCTTTCAGTAATCTCTCTACTCTAGAAATTTCTGCCTCTTCCTCCTTGCTTGCTACACTTTGACAGCATCTTTTCTGCTGTTTCTGGAACAAGGAGCTATTTAATGGTTTTATTGGTAGTGAAAAAAGGCATATTCAGGATCTTCCCATTCCCTTTCCTGTGAGATTCTGAACAGAAAGGGGAAGGTGTCCATTCCCTGGGTTTCCCAGGACAGTCTTGGTTTACTTTTTTGTTGGTGTAATTGTTTATTATAGCAGTTTGTTTCATCCTCAAGTGTACCGAGGTTTGAGGAGTGAAGCACCTTATGTGTGCTTGTTGCATTTGTGGGGATGCAGAAGTGTGGAGTAAATTCTCTGTCCTCTAGAAAAGTCTTTAAACTCCAGAATCTCTTGAGTTTTGATGTTAGGATCTGAGGGAAAGAATACACATGGGGTGAAATGAGAAGAAAGGTGGTCTGGATGTGAGACTTGGCCCTGCTGTGATTGCATGGGCTCTGTGTTGGGCTCTTTCCCCTTTAGGCCTCACATTGCTTGTTCCTTCTAGCATTGGAATTGGAATGAAGAGGACTGAAGTTAGAGATGTGGGCAATAGAGAGGCAGTGTTGAAGGGGAAATAGTTCCAGATAAATGTTGACTGAAGGGATTGGAGCCCTCTGGTTACTGATTGGTGTGTAAGGAGCGGAGAGGGTTGCCATTGTCTGTGCTTAGCAGAAGTGGGGAAGTTGCAAAGTATGACTCAGGTTTTAGGGAATATGCAAGTGGAAACAGTGCGTCTTTCCAGGTGTAAAGATTGTGAGTGGGGCTGGGATTGTGGCTCAGTGGTATAGTGCTTGCCTCGCATGCGTGAGGCACTGGGTTCGATCTTCGGCACCACATAAAAATAAATAAAGATATTTTGTCCATCTACAACTAAAAAAAAAAAGATTGTGGGTATTCCCACAGAATATTTTTTCTGTGTTAGCTGGGCCTCTGACTTCTGGAATTGGTACTGATGATACTTTTTGTATTATAGAAGGTTCCTGTTGTAAAAGAGGAAGATGAACCAGAGGAAGAAGATGAAGAAGAAATGGGTCATGCAGAAACCTATGCTGAATATATGCCAATAAAATGTGAGTCTTTGGAATTTGCCAAAGTAACAAGACTCTGGGTTCCTCTGGAATTTTAATAACTGTCCTCTACAGTAACTTTTTGTGGTACTGGAGATTGAACCCAGGGTTGCTTAACCCCTAAGCCACATCCTCAGCTCTTTTTTTTTTTTTTTTTGGGACTGGAGATTGAACTCAGGGGTACTCGACCACTGAGCCACATCCCCAGCCTTATTTTGTGTTTTATGTAGAGACAGGGTCTCACTGAGTTGCTTAGCGCCTCGCCGTTGCCGAGGCTGGCTTTGAACTCGCGATTCTCCTGTCTCAGCTTCCCAAAGTGTGCCATCGCACTTGGCTCCTCAGCTCTTTTTTATATTTTGAGAGTGTCTCACTGAATTACGTATGGCCTTGTTAAGTTGCTGAGGCTGGCTTGGAACTTGTGATCCTGCTGTCTCAGCCTCCCTAGTCACTGGAATTACAGGCATCTGCTACGTATCTGGCTCCATTTTTTTTTTTTTAATTGTGAAACAGAGTCTTGATAAATTGCCTAGACTGGACTTGAATCTGTAATTCTCTTGGTTCAGCCTCCTAAGTAGCTGGGATTATAGGCTTGCATTAGTACACCTGACTTTCCTACCCACTTTTATCCATTAGGACCTATCATTGTTGAGTACCATAGGATTTGACTAACAAGTTTTATAATGTGTTTTAAAAATTAGTTACATGAGCTGGGTTCAGTGGTGCCTACCTATAATCTCAAGTAGGAGATAGGCTGAGAGAGGATTGCAAGTTTGAGGGAAGCTTGGATAATTGAGACTTTATCTTATTTCAAAATAAAAAACAAAAATGAAGGAGCATATAACTGAGAGGGAGAGGGTCCCTGGGTTTAGTCCCCGGTACCATAAAAATAAATACAGCTACATGAAAGTTTTACTGAGGACTTTTTTTCCTGTACATAATTCGAAACATTGTTATAGATTGAAGATTTTTTTAAATCAAGATTAAACATTCTTTGGTTATACCTGGGTGTGGTGGTGCATGCTTGTAATCCCAGCAGCTCAGAAGGCTGAGGCAGGAGGATAGTGAGTTCAAAGCCAGCCTCAGCAACTTAGTGAGGCTCTATGCAACTTTGCAAGACCCATCTCAAAATAAACCATAAAATATGGACTGAGGATGTGGCTCAGTGGTTAAGAGCCCCTGGTTCAGTCCTTGGTACCCAAAAAAAAAAAAAATTCTTAGGTTATATTTTTTCAAATTTATTTGCTCAAATAAATAGAGATTATAAAATCAAAGCAAATTGTAGAGATATAAATATATGTAATAATGTATATTTTATATAGGTTATCCGAAAGCATAGAAACATTGGACTTTTTTTTTTTTTTTTTTTGGTACCAGAGTACCAGGGTACTCAGAGGCACTTGACCACTGAGCCTCATCCCCAGCCCTATTTTGTGTTCTATGTAGAGACAGGGTCTCACTGAGTTGCTTAGCGCCTTGCCATTGCTGAGGCTGGCTTTGAACTCACGTTTCTTCCATCTCAGCCTCCCAAAGTACTGGGATTACAGGCATGCGCCACCGCATTCAGCCAAACATTAGATTCTTAAATAACTTTGTAGTATTTGAAATCACTGATTTTCCTTAACACAGTTTTTGCCTATAAGATAACAACTATGATTCATTTGTTTTAGTGGCCACTGTATGAAGTTGAAAGTTAATAATTTTTAAAGTTTTTATATAGGAATTTTTACTTGTTCATTCCGTGTGGGTAGTATGGATGAAAAGCTATGTCTAGAAAGTATCTCATGTTTTTTTTGTGAATTTTAGGTTTTTATAAAAAGCTACTAAAATATTTATCAAATATATTTTTTTACTAGATGGACATAATACCTTTATTTTATTTTTATGTGGTGCTGAGAATCAATCCCAGTGCCCCACACGTACGAAGCAAACACTTTACCAACTTAGCTACAAACCCAGCCCCTGCAATAATAATAAATTGAATTAAAATTTTGTTGACCAACTTCACGTGGTCCCCAAGATACTAAGTATTTAAAATGAATTTTTGGAGCCTGGAGTTGTGGTGTATACATATATACCAGCAGCTTGGGAGCCTGGGGCAGGAGGATTGCCAATTTGAGACTAGCCTGGGCAATTTTTTTTTAAAAATATTTTTATTAGTTGTTGATGGATCTTTATTTATTTATATGTGGTGCCAAGAATCAAACCCAGTGTCTTGCACATGCCAGGCAAGCGCTCTATCACTGAGCCATGACCCCGGCTCCGAGCCTGGGCAATTTTTTTTTTTTTTAAAATTTTTATTTTTTAGTTGTAGGTGGACAGAATATCTTTATTTTATTTTTATGTGGTGCTGAGGATCGAACCCAGTGCCTCACACGTGCTAGGCGAGCACGCTACCACTGCGTCATAACCCCAGCCCTGAGCCTGGGCAATTTAATGAGACCATATTTCAAAATAAAAAAGGGGCAGGTATGTGGCTCAGTGGTAGAGTGACCCTCAGTTCAATCCCCAATACAGAATGGGGAAATAACAAAAAAAAAACAAAGAGTGGGTGTGGTATCTGATTGTTGTTCTCCTCTAAATTTAAAGTTTTCACAAAAAGGTCAAGAATTTGTCTATGACTTTTGAGGGAGAGAGTACTGGGGATTCAACCCAGGGGCACTTGACCACTTAGCCACATCCCCAGCCCTATTTTGTATTTTATTTAGGGAAAAGGTCTCACTGAGTTGCTAGGCGCCTTGCCATTGTTGAGGCTGGCTTTGAACTCACGGTCCTCCTGCCTCAGTTTCCCAAGCTGCTGGGATTACAGGTGTGTGCCACCACCCCCGGCTTGTCTATGACCCTTTAAACCAGAGGTTAGCAAATGAAATCTGAACCATTGCCTGCTTTAGTAAATGAAGTTTTGTTGAAACATGGGCATGCTCCTTCATGTATTTACTGTCCATGGATGCTGTCCACTGCAGTAGCATTGTTAAGTAGCTGCATGACTGCAAAACTGAAAATGTTTATTATTAGATCAAAAAATATTTACTACTTGTTATTTAAAATTAGTTATTATTATTATTTTTTTTTATTTTTTTTTTGGTACCAGGGATTGAACTCAGGGGCACTCGACCACTGACCCACATCCTCAGCCCTATTTTTGTGTTTTGTGTAGAGACAGGGTCTCACTGAGTTGCTTAGCGCCTTGCAGTTGCTGAGGCTGGCTTTGAACTCACGATTCTCCTTTCTCAGCCTCCCAAAGTGCTGGGATTACAAGCGTGAGCCACCACGCCCAGCTAAATTAGTTATTATTTATTATAACATTGTGGGGAGTTAATTGTTCTTTAATATTAGGTAGGGTTTTCTTTCAAAGTAAAATCGAATTACAAATTTGTTTCTCTGAATGAAATGAATGATGTATAATCTAGGATTAACGTGCTATTTTTGGAAAACTTGGTGCTATGAACTGAATTCATGTCTTTTTTTTTTTTAATTTTTTTTTTAGTTGTAGATGGACACAATATCATTGTTTTATTTATTTTTATGTGGTGCTGAGGATTGAACTCAGTGCCTCACACGTGTGAGGCAAGCGCTCTACCACTGAGCCACAATCCCAGCCCCTGAATTCATGTCTTTTTATAATTTTTTACTTCATTTATTGTTTCAGATGGGATCCTGTCATGTTTCACAGGCTGGCCTCTAACTCATGGGCTGGAGAGATCCTCCCATATTGACCTCCTGAGCAGCTGGGACTATACACATGCCCACAATGCCCAACTAGTTCCTGAGTTTTTAAACTAGACTTTATCTTCGTGTCTCTATCCAAACCATATGTAGTTGTTAGTCATTTTAGTCAAATTTATGCACTTTATCATTAGTAACTTTTTCTAGAAGATCAGAGTAGTTATTTTCTGTTTTAAGAAAAATGTAATATAAGCCGGGCGCGGTGGCTCAAGCCTGTAATCCCAGCACGTAGGGAGGCTGAGACAAGAGAATCGCGAGTTCAAAGCCAGCCTCAGCAACGGTGTGGCACTAAGCAACTCAGTGAGACCCTGTCTCTACATAAAACACAAAAAAATGGGGCTGGGGATGTGGCTCAGTGGTCGAGTGCCCCTGAGTTCAATCCCTGGTACCAAAAAAAAAAAAAAAGAAAGAAAAAAAAATGTAATATCTTAGAATAAAATTGGAAATGTTACTAGAATGATATAAATGAAGTATTTTAAAATTTTTTAGTGAAAATTGGCCTGCGTCACCCAGATGCTGTAGTGGAAACTAGCTCTTTATCCAGTGTTACTCCTCCTGATGTTTGGTACAAAACATCTATTTCTGAAGAGACCATCGACAATGGCTGGCTATCAGCTTTACAGCTTGAAGCAGTTACATACGCAGCCCAGGTAAGCAAGAGTTCATAATTACATATATTTATCTTTTTACCAAGGTCCATATACTGTGGTCATTTTAGTTGAAAGGTAGAGTGTTACTGCATGAAAATCTTTTTTTTTTTTTTTTTTTTTTTT
>CM053407.1:122521573-122566282 GCA_028644305.1 Xerus rutilus | reverse complement strand
CTCAAAACAAACAAACAGAAAAAGCCAAGCACAGTGGCTCATGCTGGTAATCACGGTGACTTGGGAGTCTGAGGCAAGAGGATTTCAAATTTAAGAGCTGCTCTAGTAATTTAGTGAGAAGCTCAGCAACTTAGAACCTGTCCCAAAATTAAAAATAAAAACGTAGTTTTTATTAGTAAAGCACCCCTGGACTCAATTCCCAGTACCAGAAATAAAAATACATATGTGTATATTTGTTACCACCCAAAGTTGGAAAGACAGACTGCCCCTACTGTTGTAGATGATGGAATAAATAGATGTAACCACATTGCAAGGCCTTTTTTTTTTCTTCAGTATTTTTCAGTTATACATGGACACAGTGTCTTTATTTTGTTTATTTATTTTTATGTGGTGCTGAGGATTGAACCCAGTGCCTCACACGTGCAAGGCAAGCGCTCTGCCACTGAGCCACAACCTCAGCCCGCAAGGCCTTTGTTAATAGGCCTTGAAAGCTGTGTGACACTAGTGGTGTTGAAAGGATTTTATATATGCTTTGTTTCTCTGAAATTAATGACTTATGTGGCTGACACTCCCCCCCCACTCGTGTGATGTAAAAGTTTGCATTTGATTATGTAAATGTTGAAAAGGGATATGGATCATTCCTCACTTTGTTTTTTTTAGTACTGGGAATTGAACTCAGGGGTACCCGACCACTGAGCCACATCCCCAGCCCTATTTTGTGTTTTATGTAGAGACAGGGTCTCACTGAGTTGCTTAGCACCTTGCCATTGCCGAGGCTGGCTTTAAACTTGGCGATTCTTCTGTTAGAGCCTCCAAACGTGCTAGGATCACAGGTGTGCCTTACCGCGCCTGGCTGACTCCTCACCATTTTGTTTTTGATGATTGGGAAGCTGGAGAAGAAAATGTGAAAGTGTAAGAGGAGTATTTATATTTACAATGAAGTACTAAGCCCTTTGTAATTTATATGAAAATAGGTGAAATCAGTGTGTTCCTTGGACCATATATGAAAGGTAAATAAAAATATATATATATAGGATTGGGGCTGAGGTTGTAGCTCAGTGGTAAAATGTTTGCCTAGCATGTGTGGGGCACTGGGTTCAATCCTCAGCACTCCATGAAAATAAATAAAAATATTTTAAAAATGTATATGTATATAGGATTAAACTACAGCCATTTCTTTTTCAGCAACATGAAACATTCCTACCTAATGGAGATCGAGCTGGCTTTCTAATAGGTGATGGTGCTGGTGTGGGAAAAGGCAGGACAATAGCAGGAATTATCTATGAAAATTACTTGTTGAGTAGAAAAAGAGCATTATGGTAAGCATTTGGGCTGTCTGTGGTAGTTGTCATTTTTGAATAATTACTTCATATGGAGGTGGGTTTTAATGTGTTAAGTATAGGTCTTTGAAGTGTCAAAACCTGGCTTTATTCCTGAATTTTAGAATGATGTGATTTAAATTTAATTTTTGTTTTTTTTCTTTTCTTTAAAACAGGTTTAGTGTTTCCAATGACTTAAAATATGATGCTGAAAGAGATTTGAGGGATATTGGAGCAAAAAATATTTTGGTTCATTCATTAAATAAGGTATGAAAGCTTCCTGTTCAGTTGGTAGTTTAGTAAATATTGACTCACCTTTGAGATGAGAATAATGGTTTCATACTATTACCACAGTTGTTGAGGATTAAATGATCTATTCCATAGAAAACATAGTGCCAACCATTCTTGATGGTTTGACTCTTTGTTATATAGTAGCAAACAAAATAGGCAAGTTCTCTGTTGTAATAGAATTTAGCCTCTTGGTCTTCAGTGTTGTTAGTTTCTAGAGTAATTTTTTATGGCTATAAGGTTAGTGTAGAAAGGCAGTATGTCTGTCAACTCTAGGTCACCAAATCCCCTGTAGCATATGTAGGAAGTTGGCTTGGAGACTGTTTGCAGTATTTGTCCAGCTAATGGGCTTCCATGTCTGTACCTGTGTTCATGTTAAAGTGCAAGAAAATGGGTGTCAGTGTCTAAAGCAAATGTTTAATTTGATTAGAGCCTTATTGTTCATCTAGAAAAGCTTTATTAACATTCTGTGCATCTGTTGATTGTAAAGGTACACGAGACAGTCATTGTTCCTACACGTGACTCCCTACTTTCCTTAAAAATAAGTACATGTAATCTACTTTCTCAATGAGTCCTAAATTGGTTCTTTATATGAGTGCCTCCCCAATAAGCCACTGATGAACAGGGCACCTGAACAATGAATTGGATTGATTGGTAGTTAAAACACTGTTTTGACTACAAAACAACTTGCAACTGCCATCTAGAAATGGTTTTTATTTTTGAGCAGTATAGTTGAGTGAGGGCACATAACTAATCATAAATCCATACTCTTAGAACTTAAGTAACAGTGCCTGTCATATAGTAAGTGTGCAGTAAATTTGTGGAAGAAGTATTGTACCTTTTTCTTAGGGGAGTTTGGTTTTCATTTTTTGGTGGTAGATTTTCTTGAGAGTTTGAAAATTAAATCCTGTACCAAAAGGGGTGTGTGTGTGTGTGTACATACAAGAAATTTTGCATATCATCTTAGATGGTGGTTTGATTTTTCTGCACTTGTCTTGAGCCTAGCAGATTAAGAAATCATGCTAGAGGTTGGGATGGGATAAATGTTTCCAAGAGAAGGGTATGCTAATTAATTACATTCTTCTCTTTTCTTTTTTAGTTTAAGTATGGGAAAATTTCTTCCAAACATAATGGGAGTGTGAAAAAGGGTGTTATTTTTGCTACCTATTCTTCCCTTATTGGTGAAAGCCAATCTGGTGGTAAATATAAAACTAGGTTAAAACAACTTCTGCATTGGTGTGGTGATGACTTCGATGGAGTGGTATCCTTTATGACAGTTGTATTTATTTTATATTTTTTAATTGCACAAAGATTTGTAAGGAAAAACCTTCACAAAGGAAGAATTTTGAGTTTAATAAGTTATCGATAATGAGTACTTTAATGATTAGAGTCCAAGGGAGCTAGAAATTGTTTTGTATCTATCAGATCGAGCACCAGTATTTAAACTCCTGGTTTTGGAAAGTGTTTATAGGTATGGGAATACTGAACATTATATTACTTCTTTGGGGATTCACATTGCATATTTAAACATTTAGTGCTTGAGAATACTTTTTTTTTTCCTTCTTTTTTTGGTACTGGGTATTGAACTCAAGGGTACTCGATCACTGAGCCACATCTCCAGCCCTATTTTATGTTTTTATGTAGAGACAGGGTCTCACTGAAGTTGCGTAGTGCTTCATCATTGCTGAGGCTGGCTTTGAACTCACGATTCTCCTGTCTCAGCCTCCCAAAGTGCTGGGATTACAGGTGTGTACCACCGCTCCCAGCTAGATTATTTTTCTTGAAATGTATTTGTTCACAGCATATTTTATATCATTGTGCATGAGGGACACAGTTTTAAAGTGTTGGTTAAATTAGTTGCCAATTATTCTTCTAAGAACACAGTGTTTACCTCATTACTTCTCTTGGAGCCAGTATTTTTATTCATTCTAATTAAGAACTTAAATATCTGTCTAGATACAGTGGCACTCACCTGTAATCTCAGCTGGGAGGCTGAGGCAGGAGGACTACAAGTTCGTGGGCAGCCTCAGCAATGTAGCCAGACACTGTCTCGAGATTTAGAAAAATAGCTTGACAGGGTGCTGTATGCCCATAATCCCAGTAATTCAGGAGGCTTAGGCAAGAGCAATGCAGTTTTGGACCTGCGTTAGCAAATTAGACCCTGTCTTAAAATTTAAAAAGACTGGGGATGCAGCTCAGTAGTAAAGTGCCCCTATGTTTAACCATCAGTACCACACACCCACCCACACAGTGGCTATGATAGATACCAGATTCAGTGGATTCCTCAGAGCCTGGGAGGGAGGGGGATTAAATAGAGGAGAAGCACATAGAGGCCTTCCTGTATGCCTGTAATCTTAAAAAGAAAACCAGAAGACATCAGAGAAATAAAAGTTAACTCTAACTGAAAATTCATAGGCATTGGATTCTAATGATATGTTCCTTAATTTGTTCCTAATAGATAGTGTTTGATGAATGTCATAAAGCAAAAAACCTTTGTCCTGTTGGTTCTTCAAAGCCAACCAAGACAGGTTTAGCAGTTTTAGAGCTTCAGAACAAATTGCCAAAAGCCAGAGTTGTTTATGCTAGTGCCACTGGTGAGTAGCTTTGTAATTAAAGAGATAGGTGTATGCCATTTTTGCAGCTCTAATATATTTGGGGGTTTTCCAGGTGCTTCTGAACCACGCAACATGGCCTACATGAACCGTCTTGGAATATGGGGCGAGGGAACTCCATTTAGGGAATTCAGCGATTTTATTCAAGCAGTGGAACGCAGGTAATCCAGCTCATGGTGCACACTGCTCCCATCAGGAATCTAAGACGTGTTACTGCGAAAACCCCATCACTGTGTGTTAAGTCCTATTTTATTACTGGTAGTTAATGTGTGTTTTAATTTTATTCAGAGGGGTTGGTGCCATGGAAATTGTTGCTATGGATATGAAACTTAGAGGAATGTACATTGCCCGACAGCTGAGCTTTACTGGAGTGACCTTCAAAATTGAGGAAGTTCTTCTTTCTCAGAACTATGTTAAAATGTACAACAAAGCAGTCAAGCTGGTGAGAAATGTTTCTTAATTTCTAATGCTTTAATGTAACTGATAACATTTCTGTTGGTTTTGTGCATTGTAATGTCTCAGCCCACAATAAACCATTTCTGCTGTGAAACTACAAATAAAAATTATGGTAGACTGTTTAGCCCAAGTCCTTATTTCCTAATTTTTCTAAGTTTTCCATTTATTTCAGTCATATAATTCTTGAAATTATAGTGGTAGCTATTTCCTGTAAAATAACTGAATTATGTATTAAGAATTTTGGATTCCCACCTACTGAAGATTGAATAACTGCATTTTATAGCTGCATTCATAGATGAAATATAAAATGTTGATTGTGTATCTTCAGTGGGTCATTGCTCGAGAGCGATTTCAGCAAGCTGCAGATCTGATTGATGCTGAACAACGAATGAAGAAGTCCATGTGGGGTCAGTTCTGGTCCGCTCATCAGAGGTTTTTCAAATACTTGTGCATAGCATCCAAAGTTAAAAGGGTTGTGCAACTAGCTCGAGAGGAAATCAAGAATGGAAAAGTAAGTTGAGGGAGACTTATTGGTTTTGGTTAAGTTGTTAGTTTTGGGAGTGTTTCTCTACTTGTGACGTTGGATCTTCCTAAAGAGTAGTTGCAAATATATTAATGTAGTAAGACTTACAAAAATACATTTTTGGAAACTATAAAACTGGTGCCTGTTTAGAGAACTTTTTTGATAGTTCAGTGTATAATATGATGAATGACTGTATCATCCCTGCTTGTCACTGCCAATGACCTGGGGATGTGTATCTCCTGAAACTATTCTTTTTTCTTTTCTTTCCATTGTTTTCTTCACGCAGGATTGAAACCAGGGGTGCTTAATTACTGAGTCGCATCCCCAGCCCTTTTAAAAAAAATTTTACTTTGAGATAGATTCTTGCTAAGTTGCTTAGGTTGGCTCGAACTTGGGATTGCCCTACCTCAGCCACTGGGATTACAAGTCATGCCAGGCCTGTTTTTCTTTTTGATGAGTATATTATCTACTTAAAACACAAAAGGGCTATAAATTCCCTAAAGGCGGGGACAGTCATGCTTGCTATTATTAACTATTTCCTAAGTTTTTGTGATATAGTGTATCTCAAATATATGTAATGAATCAACATTCTTACATTCTTTACAGTAATGGTGTTATTCTTTGAATTTTTTTTTTCCTGCTACCAGGGATTGAATTTAAGGGCACTTAACCACTGAGCCACATTCCCATCCTCACCTACCCCTTTCTTTTCTTGGTACTGGGGATCTGGGGATTGAACTTGGGGGACTTAACCATGGAGCCAGATCTCCAGCCCTATTCTGTGTTTTACGTAGAGACAGGGTCTCACTGAGGTGCTTAGCGCCTCGCCATTGCTGAGGCTGGCTTTGAACTCGTGATTCTCCTGTCTCAGCCTCCCTAAGTGCTGGGATTGTAGGCGTGCACCACCGTGCTCAGCTTTTTTGACTCTTTTTAAAAAAGTTTTTACTATTTGAAATGTCTTAAGAAACATCAATGTATTTTTATTCACGGTCGATCCATTTCTTTCCTCAGTGTGTGGTGATTGGTCTGCAGTCCACAGGAGAAGCCAGAACTTTAGAAGCCTTGGAAGAGGGCGGAGGAGAATTGAATGATTTTGTTTCAACTGCCAAGTAACATTTTTGGTTTTCTTCTTGAGTTTTTACTTAGATTAGTTCAAATGTTGTCATTTCCTTGAGGCAAAATTTTTTGTTCACCTATATTTTCAAAAAAAGTTTAATCATCTGAGTTTTTGCAATTTTGTGCTTTTCTATATACCAGAATGTCTTTTGGGAATTAATAATATAAAAATCTCATAATCCTGAAATGTTAAGTATTTTGCCAATATTGCACACAATATGTGGACTAACAGAAGGGCTTGCTTTATTTATCTTGTACATCTTGGTAATATGTGACAGTATGGTTTGGTTTTGATTCATTTTTGTGTATTTTTTATTTTCCAGAAGAATAGTAACTGTAGTTGGCCCCATCATAAGATATGCTGTAAAATATGATAAATAGGCTGGGCATGTTGGTACATGCCTGTAATCCCAGTGGCCTGGGAGCCTGAGACATGAGGATTGCAAATACAAGCCCAGCCTGGGCAACATAGTGAGACCCTATTTGGAAAGGGGTAGGGGTAAAGCTCAGGAGTATAGTGCCACTTGATTAAATTCACAGAACCACTCACATGTCTTCACACCTAAAAAAAAAGGAAAATTTTTAGTATCTTCAAACATCTTAAAAGTATTCTTATAATAAAATTAGTGACATAATCTTTAACACCATACTGTTTCTTGCCTTTGGGGATAAAGGTAGATACAACTGAAAACGGCTTAGCAAAATTTGTATTTTTCTGTATTTAACTGCCTAGAACTGAAATTTGTTGCATGTGGCTAATGAGCAGTTGATGAAATCACCATTCCAGATTTAGTTGTACCATTAATGTAAAATACACACCAGGTTTCAGAGACTTTCTAAGGAAAAAGGTATAAAACATCTTATTTAACATTGAGTTAAAATATTATTAAATTTAGTTTTTTTCCTGTAGTAATGGGGATTAAATTCAGGCAGTCTACCACTGAGCTACATCCCCAGCCTTTTATTTTTTGGAAACAGGATTTTGCTAAGTTGCTGAGGCTGACCTTGAACTTGTGATCCCTCTGCTTTAGTCTCCCAACTCACTAGTATGAAAGGACTAAAGGTGTCTGCCATTGCACCTTGAGATTTTCTTTTCCCCCTAAATAGTGAATTTGATTATGTGTATTTTGTGGCACCAGAAATTGAATCCAGCGCCTCACACATAC
Source organism: Xerus rutilus (assembly GCA_028644305.1). NCBI lineage: Eukaryota > Metazoa > Chordata > Mammalia > Rodentia > Sciuridae > Xerus > Xerus rutilus. Next base: position 122,558,802 of record CM053407.1, on the reverse strand, counting down.
TAGGTCACTTTGTTGCCCAGTCTGGCCTCAAACTTGTGATTCTTCCCTTCTGTAGCTGGTTTGTTTTTTTTTTTTTTTTTTTTTTTTGGTACCGGGGATTGAACTCAGGAGCACTCGACCACTGAGCCACATCCCCAGCCCTATTTTGTGTTTTATGTAGAGACAGGGTCTCACTGAGTTGTTTAGCGCCTCGCCCTTGCTGAGGCTGGCTTTGAACTTGCAATTCTCCTGTCTCAGCCTCCCTAAGTGCTGGGATTACAAGCGTGAGCCACCGCGCCCGGCTATCTGTAGCTGGTTTTTGTTTTTGTTTTTGTTTTCCTTTTCCCAAACAAGGTCTTGCTATGTTGCCCAGACTGGTCTTGGCTCAAATGATCCTCCTGCCCAGCCTCCAGGTAGTGGGACTATAGTCATGTTCCACTATACCCAGCTCTTTTACTTTATAATGCAGCTATGAGGACACATATGAAAATTGCTTATGTGGTTTGGTGTACAGTATAAGTATTTGTACAGGTTTGACCTAGAAAATTAGAATTTGTTTGAGCTCGGTTAGGTTTTGTAAGATTGAGGAAAGTAAATTTTTTTCGTAGAAATATATTAAGACTTTATACGTAATAAATGATTCTGCCAAGTGAAGGAGTAATTGTCACTCTTTCCTACAGAGGAGTCCTGCAGTCACTCATTGAAAAACACTTCCCTGCTCCAGATAGAAAGAAACTTTATAGCTTGCTGGGAATCGATCTGACAGCTCCAAGTAATAACAGCTCACCCAGAGACAGTCCTTGTAAAGAAAGTAAAGTAAAGAAGCGGAAAGGTGAGTGCTTTTCCTTAAATAGTTTATGTTAAAAATACTTAAATTTGAATATTTTGAAATAGCTGTGTTTTGTGAATGAACTGTTGTCCTCAAACTGGCAAGAGATTGTCAGTTTTCACTAGTGTGCTTCTGTAGTATTGAATGCAAAACTAAACGCTGTTTTAATTTAGATCTTGAACAGGTGACTGGTGCTAGGCACTGTGGTTAAGCACTTGGCCATATATTATATCATGTAACCCACCAGAGGCCCTTAGGAAATTAGATCTTGTTTTTCCAGTTTTATAGACAGGAAAACAAAGCACAAAAAGATAAATAGGTTCAGGAATGTTCCCAGGTTCACATGGCTAATAAACAATACAAATGGACCAAAATCTGGAATTTTCTATTGTTAGAACTGCCCTTCAATAAATAGGGTTGCGTGAGGACTTTAAGACCCTTTAGGCTGAGCATGGTGTTGCACACCTGTAATCTCAGTAGCTTGGGAAGCTGAAGCAGGAGGATCGCAAGTTCAAAGCCAGCTGTAGCGAGGCCTTAAGCAACTTAGTGAGACCCCCATCTCTGAAATATAAAAAGCCTGGGAAGGTGGCTCAGTGGATAAAATCCTTGGTACCAAAGTGATAAAGAGCCTTTGGTCAGTAGTTGGTTGGTTACTTATTTATTTATGTCAGTCATAGATGGACACATACCTTGCTTTGTTTACTTTTATGTGGTGCTGAGAATCAAACTCAGTGTCTCACATGCTAGGCAAGAAGTCTACCACTAAGCCTCAACCTCAGCCCATTGGTTACTTTTTGGGAATGTATTCCCCTTGTTTGTTAGACAGTTTGTAATATGCAAACTCTAGTTTGTGTATAGATGCTTTCAAAGCTGTTTGACATTTAGAAATTAACATTTCAGAATCTCTTTATCTAAAACAATGATAATGAGGGGCTGGGGTTGTGGCTCAGGGGTAGAGCACTTGCCCAGCATGTGTGAGGCACTGGGTTCGATTCTCAGCACCACATATAAATAAATAAAGTCAACTAAGAAATAAATAAACAAATAAAAACAACTAAGAAAATATTTTTTAAAAAGTGATAATGATATATTTTAAAGATATACTGTGATGCTCTTTCAGGGACCTGAAGTCCATTCCCCAGCACTTCCAAAAGCAAACACCTGTGATGCTGTGTGTTCTAAACATAGTGCCTGACACTTAAATCTTATTTCATCCATTCTAGGACCCACTCTTTCTTCCTTCCTTCCTTTGTATTTGTTCTTTTTTCATATATATGACAGAGTATATTTTGACATTATACATAGAATATACCTTTTTCTAATTAGAATCCCATTCTCATGGTTGTACATGATGTGGAGTTCCACTGGTCATGTATTCATGTGTGAACATGTGAAAGTTATATTCGGTTCATTCTGCTCTTTCTTTTTTTTTTGGTACTGGGGATTGAACTCAGGGGCACTTGACCACATCCCCATCCCTATTTTGTGTTTTATGTAGAGACAGAGTCTCACTGAGTTGCTTAGCGCCTCGTCCTTGCTGAGGCTGGCTTTGAATTCACAATTCTCCTCTCTCAGCCTCCCTAAGTGCTGGGATTACAGGCTTGAGCCACTCCGCCCGGCTTCTGCTGTCTTTCATATGCCCTTCCCCAATCCTTTCCTTTCATTTCTCTAAGTCTATGTCTTTTATTTTCCCCCTGTTCCTTCCTTCCATGGTGGGACTTGGGATAGAACCCAGGGTGTTCTACTACTGAGCTACATCCTTAGACTTTATTTTTACTTTTATTTTGAGATGGTCTCAGTAATTTGCTGAGACTGGCTTCAAACTTGACGATCCTCTTGCCATAGCCTCCTGGGTCACTGGGATTATAGGCATGGGCGATTGCACCTGGCTTCACATATTTAATATGCCTAAAAATGAGTTGGGTATTATGTTCAGTTGGCAATAGTTTTTATTTTAATGGTACAAAAAGTAATGCTGGGGCTCAGGTTGTGGCTCAGCGGCAGAGCGCTTGCCTCACACGGGTGAAGCACTGGGTGAAGCACCACATGAAAATAAAACAAAATAAAGATACTGTGTTGAGGCTGGGATTGTGGCTCAGTGGTAGAGCACTTGCCTCGCATGCGTGAGGCACTGGGTTCGATCCTCAGCACCACATAAAAAAAAATAAATCAATAAAGATATTGTGTCCACCTACAACTAAAAAATACAAAATAGGACTGGGAGGTGGCTCAGTGGTTGAGTGACCCTGAGTTCAGTCCCTGGTACAAAAAAAAAAAAAAAAAAGATACTGTGTCCATGTATAACTTTAAAATATTTTTTAAAAAAAGTAATGCTGCAGCCAGGCACAGTGGCACATACCTATAATCCCAGCACTTTGGGAGGCTGAGACAGGAGAATCGTGAGTTCAAAGCCAGACTCAGCAACACCGAGGCGCTGAGCAACTCAGTGAGACCCTGTCCCTACATAAAACACAAAATAGGGCTGGGGATGTGGCTGAGTGGTCGAGTGCCCCTGAGTTCAATCCTCAGTACCAAAAAAAAGTAATGCTGCATCTTAGAATCACTGGATTTAAGTTAGGAAGGCTAAGTGTTCATGTTTCTTTCCTGAATTATGTTCTTTCCATCTCATTAACATGAGAACTTTTTAATGTTTGTACTTTTTTTTTTTTTTTTTGGTACTGGAGATTGAACTCAGGGACTCTCAGCCACTGAGCCAAGTCCCCAGCCCTATTTTGTGTTTTATGTAGAGACAAGGTCTCACTGAGTTGCTTAGCACCTCGCTGTTGCTGAGGTTGGCTTTGAACTCGCGATTCTCCTGTCTGAGCCTCCCAAAGTGCTGGGATTACAGACTTGAGCCACCGTGCCTGGCTTGTACTTTTGATTTGTTCCAGACACCTTTTCTGAGTATTAAACAGTTCATCTGGGTGTGGTGGTGCACACTCGTGATCCCAGCAACTCAGGAGAGTGAAGCAAGAGGATTGCAATTTGAAAGGCAGCTCTAGCAACTTAGTGGGGCCCTCAGCAACTTAGCAAGTATCCTTTCTCGAAAAATAAAGAGAATTGGGCAGGATGTGATGACAAATTCCTGTAATGCCAGGTATTCAGGGGGCTGAAGTAGGAGGATGGCAAGTTCAAGGCCAGCATCAGCAACTTAGAGCAACTTAAATATAAGCAGCTGGTGAAATGCTATCTCAAAATAAAAGAGGGCTGGGGACGTAGCTCAGTGGTAAAGCTCCCCTGGTTTCAGTCCCCAGTACTAAAATAAATAAGTAAAACAGTTTGAATCAACAGCTTGTTTATCTTTAAAAATGAGATTATAAATTGTTGTTTTTCTTTGTATTCCATGACTGTGAACCTGTATTTATTATCTGGGTTCTTACTACAACCTGATACACAATGAAAAAAATTTTTTTTCCAAGTTATAGATGGACGCAATATTTTTATTTTGTTTTTGTTTTTTTTTATGTGGTGCTGAGGATCAAACCCAGTGCCTCACATGTGCGAGGCAAACACTCTGCCACTGACCCGTAACCCCAGCCCCACAATGAAATTTTGACTGGTCCAGAGATTCTGTCTTAAGTTGTTTGCCCTGAATCTGTTTTGAAATATGTGCACTAGCTGGGCATGGTGGCGCACGCCTGTAATCCCAGGACTTTGGAAGGCTGAGAAAGGAGAATCATGAGTTCAAATCCAGCCCAGCAATAGCGAGGTGCTAAGCAACTCAGGGAGACCTTGTCTCTACATAAAACACAAAACAGGTCTGGGGATGTGGCTCAGTGGTCGAGTGCCCCGGAGTTCAATCCCTGGTATCAAAAAAAAAGTGTACTTTATAAGTAGGTCTGGAGTATGTACTTGGATATCTAATTTTTTTCTCAAGAGTAATTGAACATAACCTGAGTTGTTAGGGGAGTCCATAAGGTTAGCATTTTATTGTCAGTTTGTTTTGTAATTACATATTTGCCTAAATGTTTTTCTTCTGCGCTTCTCATTTGAATGAACTCATGAAATATTACGTCCTGGTCTTTTAAAACATATTTTGGCTGACTGTCTTTTTTGGGTCTTGAGAGTAGGTGAAGAAATAGCTCGAGAAGCCAAAAAAGCACGAAAAGTCGGTGGCCTTACTGGTAGCAGTTCTGACGACAGTGGAAGTGAGTCCGATGCCTCTGACAATGAAGAAAGTGACTATGAGAGCTCTAAAAACATGAGCTCTGGAGACGACGATGATTTCAACCCGTTTAGAGATGAGTCTAGTGAGGATGATGAAGATGGTAAGTTTTCTGTGTGTTGGGTGTGAATGAAAGGATGTTTATGCTCCAGGGTACTCAACAATGGAATATTTGTGTGTGTGTGTGCAGGACAAATGTCATACAGTCCCAACCTTTGCTTGGTGGAAAGCTCCTAACTTAATCTGTCTTTGGGAGGGTTGAACCTCATTTATAACAGATCATAATCTCAGTTTTGTATAGTTATTTTAATTAAACCTCAAAATGGGGGATGGTGCCCTGTGTCATATGGCTGGTTTGCACTGGCCACTGTAGCTGGTGATGACACAGAAGCATCAGTTCACAACAGAGAAACAGGGGTGTCTGCTGTAAGTACTGTGTGTTCACCAGATGATTTGACATCTTTTCTTTCAGATCCCTGGTTAATTAGAAAAGATCACAAAAAAAACAAAGATAAAAAAAAGAAGAAGAGTATAGATCCAGATTCTATTCAAAGTGCCTTATTAGCATCAGGTCTTGGATCAAAACGACCTAGCTTTTCATCTACACCAGTTATTTCACCTGCTCCTAACAGTGCACCAGGTATCTTTGTAGAAATGTGCTTTATCTTTGAAAAATGCTGTTTGTTTATTGTGGTATTAGGGATTGAAGTTGGGGCACTGTAACACTGAGCTATATTCCTAGCCCTATTTGTTTGTATATTTATTTTGTTATCAGTGAGCCGAGAAGCCAGCCCAGTGCCTCACACGTGCTAGGCATGCACTCTACCACTCAGCTACGACCCCTGCCCTCTGTTTATTTTTTTGTTTTGAGATAGGGTCTCACAAAGTTTCCCAGGGTACATACACTCAACCTTGCCACTCTCTTGACTCATCCTTGCCAGTTGTTGGGATTATAGGAGTGCACTACTATGCCTGGCTAAAACATGCCTTTTTTGTGTTTTGTGGTGCTGCACACTGAAATGCTGAGTGCTATACCATTGACCTATGTCCCCAGCCTTTATTATTTTCTATTTTGAGACAGAATCTGGCTAAGTTCCTCAAGCTGGCCTCAAACTTGAAATCCTCCTGTCAGACTCCCTAGCCACTGCGATTATAGTCATGCCACCACACCCATCTTTAAGTGTGTGTGTGTGTGTAGTCTTTATATATATTTTTATTTTTATTTTTTATTTTTTTTTTTAATATTTTTTTAGTTGTTGATGGACACAATGTCTTTATTTTATTGCTTTGTATGTGGTGCTGAGGATCGAACCCAGGGCCTCACGCATGCGAGGCAAGCGCTCTACCACTGAGCTACAATCCCAGCCCTATATATATTTTTAAAGTTGTTGATGGACCTTTATTTATATGTGGTGCTGAGAATTGAACCCAGTACCCCACAGATGCCAGGCAAATGCTTTACCACTGAGCCAGAACCCCAGTCCAACATAAACAAGTTTGTTTGTTTTTTGGATACCATGGATTGAACTCAGGGGTACTCAAGCACTGATCCACATCCCCTACCTTATTGCGTATTTATTTAGAGGCAGAGTTTCACTGAGTTGCTTAGCATCTTGCTTTTGCTGAGGCTGACTTTGAACTTGAGATTCTCGTGCCTCAGCCTCCCGAGCTGCTGGCATGTGCCACTGCGCCCGACAGTGAAACAAGTTTTTAAACTTTGTACTGACTTTTTAAAAATACTCTTTTAAATCTAGCTAACAGTAACACCAATAGTAACAGTAGCCTCATAACAAGTCAGGATGCTGTGGAAAGGGCCCAACAAATGAAGAAAGACCTGCTGGATAAATTAGAAAAGCTAGCTGAAGACCTGCCTCCTAATACTCTGGATGAACTTATTGATGAACTTGGTGGACCAGAGAACGTTGCTGAGGTAAATAAGTGGGACATGGTTTGAGCTGTGTCTTTTTGGTAACACTGCAGCCACTTTTAAACCTTATAAACTGAGTAGTGTCTAAGTCCCGTGGAGTGAATGGTAGTGTGGACCACATTGTAATCTGTTGGGTTTCTTCTGGTGCATCTTCGACTCTCACTCTACCCTAGTGATTCTGGAGCTGCTCGTCTAGTTGAGTGTGTCTGGGGTCCTGGAGCTCAGCTGCGCTTGTTTTGGAGCTCTTAGGATGGTGCCCGTGTGTCAGTTTTTTCCCAAGGACTGTGTTGCAGTATTTTCTGTTTCTGCTACTCAGGTTTCTTTAATGAAAGAGAGCTGCTGAGTTTCATGCCCCAGAGTCAAGTACCTTGGTAATAATGTCGTCATTTTTCTCAGATGACTGGCCGCAAGGGACGCGTTGTGAGCAATGACGATGGAAGCATATCTTACGAGTCAAGATCTGAACTTGATGTTCCTGTGGAAATACTAAATATCACAGAAAAACAAAGATTTATGGATGGAGATAAGGTATGCTTTTCTTAGATGCTTTTCAGGGAAAGGGAGAATTCCTGTGGGTTAAGTGGTGGGGCTTGTCTCTGTTCTCGTGTGTGCACATGTGTGTGGTTCTCTGGATTGACCTCAGGCCTTGTGCATGCAAGGCAAATGTTTTATCACTGTGCTAAAACCCCATCCTCAAAGTTCTTTTATAAAATGCCATAAAATTATGCCTGTGTGGTGTTTGCACCTGTAATGCCAGCTATTTGTCAGGCTGCCAAGAAATTGCAGGTTTGAGACCAGCTCAGGCAACTTAGACCCTATGAAAAAATAAAAGAGGCGCTAAGGATGTGTAACTCAGTGGCAGAGTATTTACCTTGCATATGTAAGGCCCTGGGTTCATTCCACAGTACTGCATTAAAAAAGAAAACTCCCAGCCGGTCACGGTGGCACAAGCCTATAATCCCAGCATTTAGGGAGGCTGAGACAGGAGAATTGCGAGTTCAAAGCCAGCCTCAGCAATGGCGAGACACTAAGCAACTCAGTGAGACCCTGTCTCTACATAAAACACAAAATAGGGCTGGGGATGTGGCTCAGTGGTTGAGTGCCCCTGAGTTCAAACCCCGGTACCAGAAAAAATAAAACTCCCAAAACTGTCAAGAACGATGTCCAGTTCTGCATATTATACAGCAAATTCATTATTTTCAATTTATGATTAAATCATAATAAAAATGTAAAAATATCAGTCCCAATTATTTTTTTTCATAATATTTTTATTTATTTATTTTTATGTGGTGCTGAGGATCGAACCCAGTGCCTCACGCATGCGAGGCAAGCGCTCTACCACTGAGCCACAATCCCAGCCCCCAATTTTTTTTTTTTTTTTTTTTGGTACCGGGGATTGAACTCAGGGGCACTCGACCACTGAGCCACATCCCCAGCCCTATTTTGTGTTTTATGTAGAGACAGGGTCTCACTGAGTTGTTTAGTGCCTCTCCATTGCTGATGGCTGGCTTTGAACTCGCGATTCTCCTGTCTCAGGCTCCCTAAGTGCTGGGATTACGAGCATGAGCCACCGCGCCCGGCTCCCAATTATTTTTTAAAAAGAATAACAGGTATGTAACTTCTGCCTCAGTTGTCTTCTGAAAATAAAAGGTGGGCATGGTAGTATGCACCTGTGATCCCAGTGACACAGGAGACTGAGACTAGAGTATCACAACTTTCAGGCCTCAGCAACTGAGACCCTCAACTGCCTCAAACTAAAAAGAGCTGGAGATGTATTGTTCCATGGAAAATCACCACTGGGTTCAGTCCCCAGTATTACGAGAGAGCCTCCTACCTCAGCCTCCGGTGTTGCCAGGATTACAGGCCTGTATCACCATGCTCGGCTTGTCCACATTTAAACACATTTTAGGACATTATACTTACCTTACCATCTACATATAACTGCACAAACCACATTTAGCCATAAGGGTAACTAGGACAGCTGATCATCATTCTAACTAGACATTCATGTACCCAGCTGAAACTGGGAGTCCTGTTAGGAAGGGAGAAAGTAGGACTTAATTAGGGTACCACCCTGTTCGTATGTGTACAAAGATGATTTTTCTTTTTCTTATATTTAATATAGAATATTGCTATCATCTCAGAAGCTGCCAGCTCAGGTATTTCATTACAAGCAGATCGGAGAGCCAAAAATCAAAGACGAAGAGTTCATATGACATTGGAGTTACCCTGGAGTGCTGATAGAGCAATTCAACAATTTGGTGAGTTCTACTCTGAATTTCACTAGGTGGATCCTGGGAATCATAGGGCAAATGTGTGCATACATAAAATTTTAGAACTTGAAACCTTGGATTTTGCATTTAAGGTGTGCTGGTATATTATATATACATTATGACATATAATATGAATTCATTTGGTTTTTGTTCTAAAAACTATCTGCTGGGCATGATGACGTATGCCTGCAATCTCAGTGGGTCAGGAGGCTGAGACAGGAGGATCATGAGTTTAAAGCCAGCCTCAGCAACAGCGAGGAGCTAAGCAACTCAGTATGATCCTGTCTCTAAATAAAAAAGCACATAGGGCTGGGGGTGTGGCTCAGTGGTCGAGTACCCCACAGTTCAATCCCCTATATTCCCCTCCCCGCCCCCACAGACACACCAAAAGAGAGCGCTGGGGATATGGCTCAGTGGCAAATTGCCCCTTGGTTCAATCCATGGTTACCCCCCCCCCCAAGTAGATAATATATGGGAGATTTCATAGACCTCCTGGCATCTTATCCAAGAACAGGGCTTCTTACAAGTGTCTTCATTTTGGACCTGTAGTAAGTGTGGGGTCTGTGTTAGTGTCTGCTGCTTCCATATTCTTTCCAGTCCTCAGTGGCTCCATGAATGGTCCATTATTACTACTTAACCATTTTCATGTTCCTGTGACTTGGTAATTTAAAATAAAAAATTTTGGAAGAAGCCAAATGCCTGCATATTAGCAGTGTTATGGTTATCTAAATTTAAACAATAACAATGCTTCAAGTGTTTGTCTCACAGAGGTTCTCTTCCCTCATAAGGGGTAGTATTTTTCTGAATATGCATTTCATTTTTTTGTCAGTGTTTTCACTTATGTAGTTTTGGGTTGCTATGGAAAAAGTTAAAAATTTCTTTAATTTTTTTCCATTTAAGGGTTATTTACAACAAATTTAGTTTTAAATGCTAGGCAAAGATCTCAGAATATCACTGTCTCTAGTAGAACAGTTAGTGATATCTAAGAAAATATCGTTACAGGAAGAACTCACAGATCAAACCAAGTTACTGCTCCTGAGTACGTCTTTTTGATTTCTGAGTTGGCAGGAGAACAAAGATTTGCATCTATTGTTGCTAAAAGACTTGAGAGTTTGGTAAGTTTTTGAGTGGTATAATTGTGTGTAAAAGATGGTCTCTGTTACCTGACTTGTAGTAAGAGAGCTAACCATACCTTGATTGGACATGTTTGTGTTTTGCTAGGGGGCCCTTACACATGGTGACAGGCGAGCAACAGAATCTAGAGACCTGAGCAGGTTCAACTTTGATAATAAGGTACATTTTGGCTTTCATTATTTTTGAAAAGTTGTGGAAGTGTGTGGTGTCTACAGTGACAAAAGGGAAAGAGGTTACTGTTTAAAATTGAAGATGGGCTGGGGTTGTAGCTCAGTGGTAGAACACTTGCCTAGCAAGCGTGAGGCCATTAATTCAATCCTCAGTACCACCCACCAAAAATAAATAAATAAAATTGAAAACTCTGTATGCAGTTTTAGTTTTGCTTTTTATATTATGATTTCCTATAAAACAGGATTTCAAATATATGTTAAATCTTTAGTGAGCATTCTGCAATATAGTCATTTTCCCATTTTTATTGGGAAACAAACATAATAAATAGGAATTAATCAGCCAGGTGTGGTGGCGCGCGCCTGTAATCCCAGCACTTAGGGAGGCTGAGGCAGGAGAATTGCGAGTTCAAAGTCAGGCTCAGCAACAGCAAGGCGCTAAGCAACTCAGTGAGATCCTGTCTCTACATAAAACACAAAATAGGGCTGGGGATGTGGCTCAGTGGTCAAGTGTCCCTGAGTTCAGTCCCCAGTACCAAAAAAAAAAAAAAGAAAAGAAAATAGGAATTAATCAAGTATAAATTAAGTAAAGGAGATTATTATTTATTGAATCCTGTGTGCATAGGCTTGATCTCGGCAGCCGAACAGACATACGATGTGGGATGTGGTGAGCACTTGCTTAGCGTGTAGGCCGCACTGACTGACATATCAAATATGTAAAGATAATTGAGAACTTCTAGTTTTGAATTTTTCAGTACAGTGATAGTTTATTCAGTTAAACATGTAATTGAAAAGTGTTTTAAGTGCTGAAAGTGGTTAAAATATTTTGGTTTTTATTGTAGTATGGAAGAAATGCTTTAGAAATTGTTATGAAATCCATTGTAAATTTGGACTCTCCTATGGTGTCACCACCTCCAGACTATCCCGGAGAATTCTTTAAAGGTAACTATTAAAAAATAGTGATAACAAAAAAGTTATAACCTTAAAAATTACTGATAGGGATATATTAAAACCTGTTCTAATTTATTGGATTTTTTTTTAGTTTTTATTTTTCTTTAAAAACAACTTAAAAAGTTCAGAGAACTTAGTTTACTTTTTATAATACATAAATTGGTTATAAGTAACTTCATTCATATGAAAGTGCTTTTGCTCTTGGCAGAATTTATTGCATGTTGTCCAAAAGTAAACATACTTGAGGAGGGTGATTTTTAAAAAACTAAAATAAAGCAATCTGCCAAATACATTTTAAAATTTCATTTTAATGTTAAAGAAATATCAAGATAAACAATCTGGGGGGGGACAAGTTTGGTGGGGATAGATGAAATGATAAATTTCTGTTAAAACTGGGCAATGGGCACACGTGACTTTTTGTTATGTGTTTAGAAATTTTCATAATTAAAGCTTAATAGTACTATTGAAATTATTCAATCCAAATTTATAAATCTGTATATTTATTCCACACCATAAATATAAGTAGTCTAGATTTTAGTAGTTTGGAAAAATATGAAAAAAATTTGAAAAATTAGGAGGTACAGGGTAACTTAAAACATTGTCATTATGGAGTCCACATTTATTACTAGAAAGTGCTTTCCACCATATCAGGACACACCAATATGTATTTGTAATAGTTCGTGTTGACCTTCCAGTTAAGGTTGCTCGTCATCTGTCTTTTGACAGAAGGAATGACAAAGCTTTAACTCAGTTCTTTCTCTCTCCCTCCCTCCCTCATTGGAGAGAGTGTAAAAAAGTTAATTTTAAAAAATTGTTTTTAAATAATCACTTATTCATTGTAAATCATGAAGATCAACTAAAAACGTACAGTGAAACTAGGCATGGTGATAAATATCTATAATTCCAGTTATTCAAGAGGCTGAGGTGGGAGAATCTCAAGTTTGAGGCCAGCCTCAGCAACTTAGACCCTATCTCAAAAAATAAAAAATGGTCTGTGGAGCTGGACATGATGGCACACACCTGTAATCCCAGCAGTTTGGGAGGCTGAGGCAGGAGGATCACAAGTTCAAAACCAGCCTCAGCAACTTAATAAGGCCCTGAGCAACTCAGGCACTAAGCAACTCAGTGAGACCCTGTCTCTAAATAAAATACAAAAAAGGGCTGGGGACGAGGTTAAGTGCCCCCGAGTTCAATTCCCAGTACAAAAGTGATTGGGGAAGAGGGGTGCGGGCTGTGGATGTAGTTCAGTGGTAGAGCACCCCTGGGCTCAATTCCTAGTACCCCTCTCCCCAGAATGGCAAGTGAATACTCACATTTAATCTTTGACCTTGAAGTCACAGAAGTTGACAGTGTGAACGGCAGCATTCCACATCTCTTCACTATTAACAGCTGGGGCTTTTATTTACTTACTTTATTCATTTTGTGGTACCTAGGGGCCAAACCCAGGGCCTCACACATGCTAATCTGATAGTTTATTCACTTACTTATGTTCAGATGGTTTCCTATTTTTTGCCACCAGAAACAGTGCTCAACTTACACAGCTATCCTTACATATAGGTGATTTTTCCCCAATTGGAGTGATTCCCAAAAGGAGAATTCTGGGTCAAAGTTGACCCTCTTCGCTTATATACTCTTATTCTGTAAGTTTGGGTTGGAACGTGTATACCTTTTTCTTTTCTTTTGTATTTGGTGTTTGGGTTTTCCTCTGTGTTATAGCACTGATGTTTGAATCCAAGGCTTTGTGCATGCTAGCCATGTGCCCTATCACTGAGCTATGCTCCCAATCTCTCTCTCTCTCTCTTTTTTTAAGTCCATAAACTCCCCTCTTAGTATCACAATTCAAGGCATATTGACTATGTGTTATTTACCTTTTGCCTTACTTTGTCAATAATGGTAACATCTGGATGGGAGAATTGTTATGTTTTTAATTTACACAATTATTTATTCAGTATTCTGCAAAATTGTTGAGATTCTGTGGGTGACATCTGCATAGAGAAAGGTCTCCACTGTATGGGATTGCTATGGGAAAGATGATATAATGAAGGGCCAGAGGTCTACACATTCAGTAGCTCACTTGCTTAGCAAGCACAAGGTCCTGGGTTTGAACTCCAATACCCCAGGAAAGAAAAAACAAGAATGAAGGTAATATAGTATGAGGTTTGAGGACTATAGGATTTTGGAGTGGCTGAAGACCTTTGGGAACTGAGTACCGCTTAATTCATCTAGTTGGAACTATGGAAGATACATAGGTTGAAATTTTTCCCCTGCCCTTGTCCTTGGAGATTGAACTCATTGTCCTCCACATGATAGGCCTGTGCTCTACTACTAAACAGCATCCCCAACCCTTTTTGTTTTTGACAGGGTCTTGCTAACTTGCCCAGGCTGGTCTCCAAGTTGTTGTCATCCTGCCTCAGCATCCTCAGTAGCTGGGATTTGCGGGCATGTGCCACCCATACCCAGATAGGCTGGATCTTAGTGTAGAACTTGATCTAGTTAGATTAGTTAGGTTACAGCTCATTGAGTCATTTGAATAAGGTTTCTTACAGGTTTATTTTCTTACAGATGTTCGACAAGGACTGATAGGAGTTGGCCTGATTAATGTAGAAGATCGCTCAGGAATTCTTACTCTTGATAAAGGTAATATTGTTAACTTTGTATGAGCATGTTACTATTATGTTAATCCAGCCCATTTTCTTATATTTGTTTTGGTCAACAGAAGAAGCAGCTTCAGCTCAGTAGTTGAGTTCCTGTGTTTTATTTTTGCACATTCTTTGTGGTACTAGGGATCAAGCCCAGGGCCTCATGCATGCCAGGCGAGCACTTTACCTCTGAGCCACACCCCCAGCCTAAATCATTAGTTTTTTTTTTTTTTTTTTTTTTGGGTACTGGAGATTGAACTCAGAGGCACTCAACCACTGAGCCACATCCCTCAGCCCTATTTTGCATTTTATGGAGAGACAGGGTCTCACTGAGTTGCTTAGTGCCTCACCATTGCCGAGGCTGGTTTTGAACTCGCGATTCTCCTCCCTCAGCCTCCCTAAGTGCTGGGATTACAGGCTTGCACCACCGCGCCCGCCTTAAATCAGTAGTTCTTAATCCAGCATTATTGACCACTCTGTGCTTTTGGCTACTGTGATTTATTCAAATGAAATGAAATGAAAAGTATTATGTGCAGTAGTTCTCAACCCTGACTGCAAATATGATTAGCTATTAAACTTTTTAAAAAATACTGGATACAGGGGTGAGGCACAGATGTTGGTAATTTTCCAAACCTTATAAGCATTCCAGTTATTTAGACAAGGTTGAGACTCACTGGCTTTCATAGGACTTAGAACTTAGTTCTAAATTTTTGTGTGTGTTTATGATGATGGGGATTCAAGCCAGGGACGCTTTACCACGGACCTGTATCCTGCCCTGTTATTTTGAGACAGGGTCTTACTGAATTGGCCAGGCTGGCCACATGCCTCAGTGTCCCAAGTAGCTTGTGTGCCACTGCTCCCAGTTTGAGTGAAGATTTAATGTTGGTGAACTCATATTCTTTTTTTAGTTGTAGATGGACACAATATCTTTATTTGTTTTTATGTGGTGCTGAGGATTGAACCCAGTGCCTCACGCATGTGAGGCAAATGCTCCACCACTGAGCCACAGCCCCAGCTCCAATGAACTCAATATTCTTGTGCACTAAATTGTGTTCATAATTTTCCTTCAGCAGAATTGAAAATGCAAAAAATCAATTTGCCAACTTTTATTGAGTGTGTACTACAGTTGTGCTAATGACTAAAGGTAGAAATGGGCAAATTACAGTCCTGTTATAGGGACAGCTAAGAGTTGAGAGGGAAGACTTTTGAAGATAATGCGGAACTTGAAGTTGGTCTAAAGGAATAAGAAAAATTTTAATTAACATTTTAATGCATGAATTTGTCCATGTAATTTTGTTGCAGATTATAACAACATAGGAAAATTCCTAAATAGAATTCTGGGCATGGAGGTGCATCAACAGAACGCATTGTTTCAGTATTTTGCGGACACACTTACTGCAGTTGTTCAAAATGCCAAAAAAAATGGAAGATATGATATGGGAATCCTAGGTAAGTGGAGAAATTTTAACATGTCACATGTATTCCTAACCAGTGTTCATTTTACATATACATGTTGTTTTTCTCATTCAAGATCTTGGTTCTGGAGATGAAAAGGTGAGGAAAAGTGATGTTAAGAAATTTCTGACACCAGGATATTCAACATCTGGCCATGTAGAATTATACACAGTAAGTTTGAAAAGTGTGTTCATGTTCAAGGACAATTGTGCCATGGGCATTTACAGAATCTAATTTAATTTAAATCCTGTGATTTCTTTTCAGATTAGTGTAGAGAGAGGAATGTCCTGGGAGGAAGCAACCAAGATTTGGGCGGAGCTGACAGGACCAGATGACGGCTTTTACTTGTCACTGCAAGTACGACTTCTCCCTTTGGATTTTGGCTGCACAGATACATGATACTTTTCACTGCCAGTATCTGTCTCTTCTTTTTGTGCATTTCTGGTTGTGTTTCCTGTCTCTGTTGTGATGATTTATTTTTGTGATTATATGTTTATCCGTTATACATGCTTTTTTACTTAGTATATTTAGAGGGGCACTACTACATGTACATTTATAATTTTTATATGTTCCTATCAAACCTTTTTTTTTAAAATATTTATTTTTTAGTTGTAGGTGAACAGAATATCTTTATTTTATTTTTATGTGGTGCTGAGGATCGAACCCAGTGCCTCCCGCATGCTAGGTGAGCACGCTACCACTGCACCATAACCCCAGCCCTCAAACCTTTTTTTTTAACGATATAACAATTTTCTTTAATCTTCATAATGCTTCATGGATTTTTATTGTTATTGTTTGTTTTTGTATGGTGCTGACTTAGAAGGGCTTGTGGGAATACTGCCTTGACTTCTGCTGGCCAGTGAGTTTTGTCTCTTCCTCTATACTTAACACACACGTTTACCACAAAGTCATAGGTGCAGTTTTTTTTATTACCAAGGATTGAAGTCGGGCACTCGACCACTGAGCCACATCCCCAGCCTTTTTGGATTTTATTTAGAGACAGGGTTTCACTGAGTTGCTTAGCACCTCGCCATTGCTGAGGCTGGCTTTGAACTCAGGATCCACCTGTCTCATTCCTTTTTGAAAAGAATAAATAGTACTCCATTGGTAGTAAATTTACATTTTGGAAGTACTAATGGAGTGACAGCTGTAAAGACTGGATCGACTGCAGTGGGGCTGGGGGTGTGGCTCAGTGGCAGAGTGCGTGCTTAGTATATACAAGGTCTGGGTTGGATGCCCGGTGCCAAAAATAAATGAGTAACCACATGAAGGAGAGTATATATGATGATGTCATAGGCAGCATAATCCCTTGACCTTTCTGTAAAAGGCCCAGTTGATAGTAACTATGTCAGGTTTTGAAGGCCATCTCTGGTCTGTTATATATCCTTTCTCTTTGTTTTTCACTTTTTTACTTTCTCTTTTTCTCTCTTCCCTTCCTTCTTTGAACTGTTCTTAAACTCAGGAGCCTCAGGCTAGAGTTAGTCCACAGGTCTAATTTGCTGGTTCTGGACTTAGAGTAGAGCCCTCAGTCCATCTGGCTTCTAGTTTGTAGTTTTGGGGTTTGAGATTTTTTTCTTTTATGTGAAATGGGGTATTATTGTGTTGCTCAGGGTGACCTTGAACTCCTGGGCTCAAGTGATCCTCCTGCTGCAACCTCCTGAGTATCTGTAACTGAAGACATATGCCACCATGCCTGGTTTGTTTATTTTTGAGTAGTGCTGAAATTTTAATGGATTGTGGATTCATATGCATTTACAAGAATTTAGGGTTAGGTGTGGTGGTGCACACCTGTCATCCCAGCAACTGTCTTAAAATGAAAAATAAAAAGAACTAGGGATGTATGTCAGTGGTACAGCCCCCTTAGATTCAATTCTCAATAGAAAAAGAAAAAATTAATAATTTTGAGAAATCCTTATGTACTTTGCCCACTTCTCTTTGTGGTAACATTTTGCAAGACTATAGCATCACAACTAGGATGTTAATAATTAACCTATTTTATTCAGATTTTCCCATAGATGGGATTTTGATTAGTTAGTTCAAAATAGAGTGCTGTTGTTTTTAATTGAAATTTTTGCCAGAATTTTACCATTGATGGATTGAGTTGAAAGTTCTAAGTTTTAGTTATCCTTGAGTAGAAGGATGTGGTAATTGGTCCTTGGTTCCCACATGACCTCAGGGGCAGTGGTCCTAGAGGAGGGGCGTCATTCCAGGACTGTGCAGCCATTTGTCTCTGAACCTGCACAGCATTAAGCAGGCATGCTGTATGTGTATGTGTGCTACGCTTAAGCAACAGTGACACTTTTATTTCTCTTATACCGTGATAGTTTATTTTATGATTAAAACTTGTTGGCATGACACTTATGGGACATTGCGTGTTTCGCACACTCTGATAAAGACTTTAAAGTGTAGTTTTCACTTTAAACATTATTTTGTGACTTTACTGTAATTATATAAACAATGTTTTTTAAAAACTTGAACAGGTAAGCTGGGCACGGTGGTGCACGCCTGTAATCCCAGCACTTAGGGAGGCTGAGACAGGAGAATCGCGAGTTCAAAGCCAGCCTCAGCAATGGCGAGGCGCTAAGCAACTCAGTGAGACCCTGTCTCTACATAAAACACAATATAGGGCTGGGGATGTGGCTCAGTGGTTGAGTGCCCCTTAGTTTGATCCCCGGTACAAAAACAAAAAACAAAAAACTTGAACAGGTAAAAGACAAAGCATCTTTAATATCCATGAATAACAATGTAAAATACTCTCGTTTTACCCTTGTAAGATGTGTCTTATCATAATATAAAGTTAATAGCTCAGTGAGCACTGTTATATTGTGTTAGGAGGTGGGGACGTGTTTGTGTTTTGAAACTTTCCCTCCATTTCCGTGTTAGAGATTATTGCTTAGAAGTTCTGTACATATTAAAGAAGAAATAACTCTTTTCCTTCAAATACCTCTTATAAGTCCAACTTTTAAAAAGTTAGAAGTATTAACCCAGGAATGGGTATGTTGCACACCTTTAATCTGAGCTGTTTGGAAGACTAGCCTGTGCAATTTATTGAGACCCTGCCTCAAAATGAGGTTTGGGGGCTGTGGTTGTGTCTCAGTGGTAGAGTGCTCGCCCAGCATGTGTAGGTTACTGGGTTCGATCCTCAGCACCACATAAAAATAAAAATATTGTATCCACCTACAATTAAAAACATACAAATAAAGCCGGGCGCGGTGGCTCAAGCCTGTAATCCCAGCACTTAGGGAGGCTGACACAGGAGAATCGTGAGTTCAAAGCCAGCCTCAGCAACGGGGAGGCGCTAAGCAACTCAGTGAGACCCTGTCTCTACATAAAACACAAAATAGGGCTGGGGATGTGGCTCAGTGGTCGAGTGCCCCTGAGTTCAGTCCCTGGTACCAAAACAAAAAAAAACAAATAAATAAAAAACCAATAAGGGGCTAAGGTTGCAGCCCAGTGGTGTAGCACGCCTGAGTTCAATCCTTAGAACTGCACAAACATTTAAAATATAATAAATTATAAATATCTCCAAAGCCAGCATATTGGTTCATGTCTGTAGTCCCACTCAGGGGACTTCAGTCAGGAGAATCATTTGAGCCTAGGAGTCCAAGGCCAGCCTGAGCAACATGTGACACCCCATCTTGAAAATAATAAAAATGAAAAAGGTCAAAAATATATACCTAATTTCCTTATTTTCTCTAATGTTTCCCTTTCTGCATACGTAGTCACGCTTAATTTGCTCAGCATTTTGGCTTTCTGCTTTCATAGCCTTTTGTTAACAGAAAACTACACCATGCCTTGTCGCATTTCAGCTCAAAACCACCCTGGACACAGGGAAAGGGCACGTTGATGGAGAGCACAAAGGCAGAGGGCCAGGCTCTTTGGAGGGCATCTTCAAGGAGGTTCAATTTTATTGTAATGGAAAGAGCTTTTTTTCAGCACTTTCTTTTTTGTTTTTTTTGGTACCAGGGATTGAACTCAGGGGCACTCGACCACTGAGCCACATCCCCAGCCCTATTTTGTGTTTTATGTAGAGACAGGGTCTCACTGAGTTGCTTAGCGCCTCACCGTTGCTGAGGCTGGCTTTGAACTCGCCATTCTTCTGTCTCAGCATCCCGGAGTGCTGAGATTACAGGGGTGTGCCACCGCGCCTACCTTTTTCCAGCACTTTCTATGAAAAATTTAAAGCATATAGTAGAAATGCAAAAAATTTCCTGAGGTACTCTAATGTGTACCACCTAGATTATAAATAACAATCGTTCCGTTATATTTAATTGTTTTCCCTCTCAGACTGCTTGAATGTGCAGGGAGTACAGGAAGCAAAATTGTCTATATTGGACATTCATAATCTAAAGCTTATTTCTAACAATTTTCTAAAGAATACCATGGCCCTCGGGGCTGGGATTGTGGCTCAGCGGTAGAACGCTTGCCTTGCATGCATGAGGCCCTGAGTTCGATCCTCAGCACCACATACAAAGCAATAAAATAAAGACATTGTGTCCATCAACAACTAAAAAAATATTTAAAAAAAAAAAAAAGAAGAATACCATGGCCCTCAATGTATGTCTTTAGACAGATTTATGTAGCAGCCTCTCTGATGTGGACGTGTTAAAGTTTAAACATGACTGTGTTTTGTTCTTATCTTTTTTCTATTTTTGGTAACCCAGGGATGTTTAACCACTGAGCCACATCCTCATCCCTTTTTATTTTCTATTTTGAGACAGGGTTTTACTGAGGCAGATGCCTTAGCTGCCCTAGTCCCTATAATCACCTGTTGTGGTCCTTTCTCATAGTTTCATAGTCTTTTCTGAGGGAGGGGGTACTGAGTAGTTAGAACCCAGGATGTTCTACCACTAAGCTACACCCCAGCCCTTTTTTTTCCCCCTAACTTTGAGACAGAGTCTTGCTAAGCTGCTGAGGCTGGCCAAGAAATTAGGATCCTTCTGATTCAGCCTCCCAAGTTGCTATTACAGGAGAGCCCACCATGCCTGTCTTGGTGTTTTAATCTTTTGAATGTATAAAGATATGATAAAACAAAAATGTGTTTTAAAGTCTGTAATATCAAATCTTTGTTTTCTCATTTTTTTCTTTAAATAGATAAGGAACAACAAGAAAACTGCAATCTTAGTTAAAGAAGTAAACCCTAAAAAGAAACTTTTCTTGGTTTATCGACCAAATACTGGGAAACAGCTCAAATTAGAAATTTATGCTGATCTAAAAAAGAAATACAAGAAGGTATTTTCTTATTTGTATGTTGCACTGTGTATTAATACTTGTTTTATGATACATTAAAATTTTGTCAAGAATAACTTTTCTAGTCATAATATTGTCAATTTTTATTTGGTTACTGTTTAAAAGACAATTTTCAGAAAAATACTGTTTTGTAACACTAACATCCCAGTCTTAATGTTATTGACCATTAAACTTACAAGATGATGATTTAAAACAGTGTATATTGTCAGTGAAGGTAACTTTAGTGCCAAGGACAAGAGTTAGAATTTAAAAAGGGAAGATGTGTGAGACTGAAATTTCTTAGTACCAACTCTTGGTTTCCTTGTAAGAGGCATTTCTTGTATATTGCAATAATTTCTAGAAAATATACATAACTATTTTTACTAACATTATGGTTAGTTCTTAATTTTTAGTATTCCCTTCAATTACTATTCCTAGCCATTCTCATTTGAAATTCATTATCGACTGTTCATAATAGTAAAACTTTTTAAATGGTATTCAGATTCAGCTAGTAAGAAGGGTTAGGTTTTCTGTATAGAGATGATTTTAAGTTGGTCTGACTTTAAAGACCAGATTAGACAATCAAAGCAATACTGTTTCAATGGAATTTTTGTTTTATTTTTATAGGTAGTATCAGATGATGCCCTGGTGCACTGGTTAGATCAGTATAATTCATCTGCAGATACTTGTACTCATGCTTACTGGTTAGTATTTTCATGTTTCTCACCATATTTTTAAAAAGAGCAATCAGGATTTAAACACACCTTGTCCTTACCAGTTTTTCTTTATGAGTAAATGAGCAAGTTAGCTGTTGTTAGGCCTGCTGGGCATTTGTGGATCAGACACTTTCCAGGTGTCTCCCTACTCTTCCTTGATACTTTCGTTATTTCCAGCCAGCTCTTAACTAGCAGTATGGTCTTAACTGTCATCCTTGGTCTTATAACTTGCTTTTTTGGGGGAGGGGGAGGTACTGGATGTTGAACTCAGGGGTACTTGACCACTGAGCCACATCCTCAGCCCTATTTTGTGTTTTATGTAGAGACAGGGTCTCACTGAGTTGCTTAGTGCCTGGCTGTTGCTGAGGCTGGCTTTGAACTTGTGGTTCTCCTGTCTCAGCCTCCCAAAGTGCTGGGATTACAAGCATGCACCACTGCACCCAGCTTATAACTTGCTTTTTCTTCTCAGTTTCTTATTTTCTCCCTCTTTATACATGTTCCTTCCCTTCTTTATTTTTATTTATTTTAAAGCTTTACTGATGTCCCAGCTCCAGGAACTTCTACGGAACTGGGAAATGCCCAAAGTAGCTGCACAACACAGATAAACTTGATGTCATTTCCTGGAGCTGATCCCACTGGGATCCCCAGCTTACCCCTTTCAGTGTTCATTTCAGGGTCTGTTAGGGTATTTTTGTACTCTGCAGTGTACATTAAGTAGTAATTTTGTACTACTTGGCATTCTATGAAAAGGAATTTAGAATAAAAGTGAATTTTAGCTCAGTTTATTGATTTTTGTGTTGGTCTGGCCATTGAAGCCAGGCATGCTTTGCCACTGACCTATATTGCCACTACCCCCTCCCCTTTTGGTACTGGCAGTTGAACTCAGGGATACTCGACCACTGAGACACATCCCTATTTTCTGTTTTATTTAGAGATGGGATCTTACTGAGTTAGCACCTTACCATTGCTGAGGCTGACTTTGAACTCCCTGTTTTCCTGTCTCAGCCTCGCAAAGTGCTGGGATTACAGGCATGCGCCACTGTGCCCGGCTTCCCCACCCCTTTTTAATTTTGAGACAGGGTCTCACTAACTTGCCAAGATTGCCCTCAAACTTGAATTCTTCTGCCTCAGCTTCCCAAGTTGCTAAAATTATAGGTATGCAGCAATGTGCCAAACTTGTTTTGATTTTGACTAATGCAGGTAGATGAATTTTCTTCAGTGTGAACAATGTTTTTGTTTTTCATTTGGAGAGTCAGGCAATTAGAAATGAAAACTTAATAGTTTTCAACATAAATTTTTTCAGAAGTTAACCCCTAAGCCAGGCATGGTGGTGCATGCCTGTAATCTCAACACTTGGGAGGCTGAGGAGAAAGACCACAAGTTCAAGGCCAACCGGGATATTTTATTAAGACCCTCGGCAACTTAAGGAGACTCTGTCTCATAATAGTTTAAAATGGAGATATACCTTACTGGTCAAATGCCCCTGGGTTCAGTGCCCAGTATTAGGGGGAAAATTTTTGTTTTAAATAAAAGTTAGCTTCCAAAAGTTGTCCAAAACATTTGCTTTGAGTGGTTAGGGGTGGGGGGAAAGTATCCATGTGTGTGTGTATGTGTCTGTGTGCACATAAACATAGGTACATATACATACACTGTGTATTAAATTCATCTTAATTTGATGCTGACCAGAACAATTTCTGTTGATAAATTGTGATAATAACTTTGGCCATGAGATAATGCTATGTGTTACTTCTTCTCCATTATCTCTCCATTTGATCTCTTTGTTTTGTTTCTTTACTGAGGCCTTTTCCATTAATTGTATTTAGAATAGTATATTAGCAATTTAACATGTAGAAATGACTGGCTTCAGAAAACAGCATTACTGCAGTAAGCATAGTAGATACGAAAGTGGCTAAAATGCTTAGATATCAAAACACAGTTAATCAGCCCTTTTACAAGTCAGCAGCCCCACAAATAGCTATAGTCTTGAAAATCAATAGTAACAAATTGGGAAAGATAATCCAGTATGCCAAAGATGGTTATGTATGAAAAAATAAAAGTCAAATAATGCTACATGGTTTCCATTTGAAATTTGGATAGGCCTTGCACACTGTTTTATGAATGTGTAATACATAATCTCCCCTCCCCCGTCTTTTCTAGGCGTGGCAATTGCAAGAAAGCAAGTTTGGGATTAGTTTGTGAAATAGGTCTTCGCTGCCGCACCTATTATGTATTGTGTGGTTCAGTGCTGAGTGTGTGGACAAAAGTTGAAGGTGTTCTCGCATCTGTAAGTGGCACAAATGTGAAAATGCAGATAGTTCGGCTAAGAACAGAAGACGGACAGCGGATTGTAGGTGAGCCTAATTTTCATTTTGGTTAAGTTGTGGGGGCAAAAGTAGATCCTGCCTTCTTGTTGTTGGGTGTTTTTTTTTTTTTTTTTTTTTTGGTACCAGAGATTTAACTCAGGGACACTCGACCACTGAGCCACATCCCCAGCCCTATTTTGTGTTTTATGTAGAGACAGGGTCTCATTGAGTTGCTTAGCACCTCACCATTGCTGAGGCTGGCTTTTTTTTTTTCTTGATGGACACAATTCCTTTATTTTAATTATTTATTTATCTTTATATGGTGTTGAGGATCGAACCTAGTGCCTCACACGTGCAAGGCAAGCGCTCTACCACTGATCCACAACCCCAGCCCAAGGCTGGCTTTGAACTCACGATGATTATCTGTTTCAGCCTCTCAAAGTACTGGGATTACAGGCATGTGCCACTGTGCCCGGCTTATGCCTTGGTCTTGGTTTGCTTCTAACATCTTAGATCTATTCCAGATGGATCTAAAATCTGTTCTAGCAGTGGGTGCAGAACTTGCAGGTCTTTGAACAGACATTCAGACCCAGCTGTAGTGTTCATGTGACGATCCCTGTGATGCTGCTCACGACTCCTCTTGCTCCATTGCCTGCTACTGCTGCTCTTTGGGTGGGCTGCCTGTGGTCCACACAACCCAGGATCTTGCCTGGGACTCTGCATTGAGCCAGGTTGAGGCTACTGAACTAAAAGGCACTGGCCACAGAGGATGTTCCAAATACTGCAGGAAACAAGAACAGCCCAGAGTGACTGACTATCATTTGCTCAACTATGGATGTCTCATTTTGGACCAGTTAATTGCTTTTTGTTTCGGTGTCCCAGCAAGTGGACCAGTTACTGCTCTTTAATTGATAGTCACTGCCTTCTGTACAATGGGCTAAAGATTGATGGCCTGTGTGCCAAAGACATTCCATAAACTCAGCACCCCTCCCCCCAATCCCTCAAGTTTAGTTTTAGTTTTGGTACTGAGTATTAAACCCAGGGACAGTTCACACTGAGCTACATCCCCAATCCTTTGTAATTTTTTTTTTTTAATATTTTTTTAGTTGAGGATGGACACAATACCTTTATTTTATTTATTTTTATGTGGTGCTGAGGATCAAACCCAGTGCCTCACACATGCTAGGCAGATGCTCTACCACTGAGCTAGAACCTCAGCCCTCTTTTGTACTTTTTTAAATATTTCAAGAGAGAGTCTTACTAATATAATGTAGGGCCTCACTAATTTGCTGAGGCTGGCCTTAAACTTGTGATCCTCCTGCCTTAGTCTCCTGAGTCCCTGGGACTACAGGTGTGCTTCAGTGTAACTAGTTATACTTTGGGTTGTAGCAAGTATTCATATGAATTAATTACCAGGATTAAAATTATATTATATTTTTATATAAATAAAATTATATGAAACCCAAAGAGGTTTCATATAAAAAGACTGAATTTCTTCCTGTTTCTTTTTTTCTTTTTTTTTAATTTTGTTTTGGTTGTAGATGGACACAACCCCTTCGCTTCACTTATTTATTTTTTATGTGGTGCTGAGGATCGAACCCAGTGCCCCACACGTGCGAGGTGAGCACTCTGCCACTGAGGCCACAATCCCAGCCCTCCACCTGTTTCTTAAAAGAGCTTATCTGGAACATTGAGTTCATGTTCCCATATGACAAATTTTGAAGTTCCCATAACCAGGACTTATGATTTCCAGTTGTCCTTTAGTGTGCCTTCTTCAGTCACCTACTTGTATGAGCATGTGAGTTTGTAGCTCCCTTTTTATATCATTTTGTGTGTTAGTACCTGGCAAAGAAGATGGTGTCTGCGTGCTTTTGCAGAGCCAGCATGAGGGTGTACAGAGAAGTGCTGCATTTTGCTCTTCTGATCTTTCATTAAGAAGATGGTGTTGGCTGGGTGCAGTGGCGCACGCCTGTAATCCCAGCACTTTGGGAGGCTGAGACAGGAGAATGGCAAGTTCAAAGCCAGCCTTAGCAACACCGAGGCGCTGTCTCTACATAAACCACAAAATAGGCCTGAGGATGTGGCTCAGTGGTCAAGTGCCCCTGAGTTCAAATTCCAGTACCAAAAAAAAACAAACAAAAACCTGGTGTTAAAGGCCAGGCTCGGTGATGCATGCCTATAATCCCAGCAGATAGGGAGGCTGAGGCAGGAGGACCACAAGTTCAAAGCCAGCCTCAGGCCTAAGCAACTCAGCCAGACCCTGTCTTAAATAAAGGGGTGGGGATGTGGCTCAGTGGTTAAATACCCCTTAGTTCAATCCCTGGTACCAAAAAAAAAAAAAAAAAAATGATGATGACGATGGTGGTGGTGTTAAGTAGACACATACATGGGCTTGGGTGTTTGTGGGAAATGCTGTTGAGGAATCAGGTTACATCTTAACGGACCAGTGCAATTTTTAGGTACTTGTTTAATTTTTTTGCAAAGCTGTTGTTTATTATGCCTCATTTTGAATCTGCTGTAAAGTTGTAAAATAGTATGGTTTCTACTGGATGCAATTTTTAAAATTCTTACCACTAACTGCAGGTTTGATCATTCCGGCAAATTGTGTATCTCCTCTTGTAAATCTCCTATCAACTTCAGACCAGTCTCAACAGCTTGCAGTCCAACAAAAACAGTTATGGCAGCAGCATCACCCGCAGAGCATCGCCAACTTGAGCAACGCATAAAGAAAAGATAGGTTTCAACACGGATGTATCTGAAATGCTGTGGGAGCATTATCATTTGCATAAAAATCAGGGACAGTTTCCAAAGAATTATATATTTTTTTCAGTTGTGCTCTCTGTAGTTAATTTTTTGGGGAATAAGGACAACCTGGAATAGATATAACAAAACTGAAAATCATCAGTGCTGATGGTGGTACATGTGTCTTTCCTTTTGCTTCTTTTGAAACTTTCCTGTATGCTTTTACTTTGGTTGAGCAGAGGAGGATGCGTGTGTACCTGTTTGTGTGCGTGTGCGTGTGTGTGTGTGTGTGAGAGAGAGAGAGAGAGAGAAAGTCTGTTTGTGGATTTGTTAAAGGTACAAACCACAATCAATTTAAATGCTTGGAACTTCCCAGACTGGCTTTACTTTTCTGTTACACAGTGCTCAGGGTTAACGCAGTACATCCATGTCATTGCTGTGGGAGTTATCCCCAGATGCATGTGTTTCAAGTCTATAATTATAGAAAATATATATTGTTTCTTTTTCCAACTTAAACAATAGGTTTACTAAAGCATGAAATGAAAGGTTGCATTATCATGCATTCAGATTCTTCTGTAGTTTTTGTTCTGACCGTGCATGTCTTTGAAAGCATGCGTAAACAAGATTAACACAGGAGTCAAGTATCAGAGAGAAACATTTTTAGGTGTACAGCCTTGGTCATTGCATTTTTATAGTGTTTATACCTGGATTGCTTCTAACCCTGCAAACTCCCCTCCCCTATCTCCTCTTGCCCCAGGTTTCTTGTCAAGATAATGAGTACATACCTTTTTTGTGATAAAACTCTGAAAAGTTAATTTTAATGTATTAATAGTATTCCTAATGTGTGCTGCAAAAATGGCTATAAGCCTCCCTTTTCTTAAAGTTACATTTTCCTTAAGGACAGTTTTAGGAAGAAATACGATTGGCTTCCATCTTGCAAACAATCTTTTTTTCATTATCTGAATTTGCTTTGTCATTCATAAACAGGAAACCATACTTGAGTTGTGAACTAGACAATGAGGAGACACTTGAGGCTTCTGCTGTATGTGTTTTTTGTTGTTGTTGATGTTGTTGTTGTTGTTGTTACCCAGTAACTTGAATATGTTTAACATGTTGTAAGACATTGTAGAGTTTATTTCAAGCTGTTAAAAATGGTAATGTACAAATGTGAATAGACACTTATCTATAACATGGGTAAGTTTTGTTTCGCCTATAATAGATGTTTATAAAAACAAGTGAGGGGACAGTTGGTCTTTTTGTCCCCCTCCCCTCCTTTTTTTTGCTTGCACAGGTTGCACTATTGAAAAATTGAGATTGTATAAACCTGGTCAAAAGCTGCAAGATACCAATATCTTGTAGATGTTAAATAAAAAAGTTATTATACTAATGAAGTGGACTCTTGTTTAGGCCCTCACTGGGGACTTTTAGAAATAGTCTGGTGGGGCTCTGTGGAAGTTGGTATAGCTTCAGCATTCCAGGTAGCTTTAGAGTCTGTTTAAAATCTGCTTAAATTTGAAGTATTGTTGAGGAAAGGGTACCGTGAAAATACTTTTTGAAAATTGAATTGTTCCCTTTGTAACTTTTTAAATTTCTCAGAGAATTGAGTGAGACGTGTGTTGAGTGGCAGAACCTGATGGAAAGTTTAGGGCTTTCATCCTCTTGTTTCTTTAAGCCTGAATTTGGTCAAGTTTACCCAGTGAGTTTTCTTTGGACTTATTTATTTTTAGTGCCTGAAGAACGAACTGAGAGCCACTCCTCTTGTTGGGCACACTTTGCCCAGTGGACGCGGCTCTCACCCTGGGTCTATTCCACGTTTCTCGGGCAGTGACCCATGTGCCTGCCCATCAGTGTCCCTATCAGAGCACTGGATCCAGCTGGCAGCCATGAGCAGAGTTGTGTCCACCTTCAGTAGAACCTCCAGGTTGGTGCTTCTGTTTTTAGGCTGGTGGTCTGGTCAGCACCCTTCAGCATGTTTGGGTGAACGTGACCTGGGCAAGGGGGTACTGGGGTCAGGAAAGGCACTTGGAGGTGGTTGACTCTCCTCTCCTTTCTGGGTGTGAGGGTATCTGTTTTGGCAGGTCCTGGTTTTTTATGGTGTTTTCACAACAGCATCGGCAGAAAGATTCTTCAGCTGATAGTTGAATGACACATTCCTCACCCACCCCAGCTCATCCTGTCGGGTTTGTTCTTAGAGTAGCCACCTTGATGCAGAAGGGCCTGTGTAGGTTCTGTTCTTTATAGAACCTTCATTTTGTTGTTTATTTCAAAAATAAGATCCAGAAATGAGGCATCTGAAAGACTTCCAAAGATGACCAATGTGGATCACTGGGAGCTAGGGTGCCATGTGCCCACACCTGTTGTGCATGTATGACACCCTCTGGAGGTGAGCACCTCGTGTCTTTACTGTGCTCCTACAGAAGTCAGCAAGTCTAAGTTGGCCCCAGGAAAGCCCCAGCATTCAAGGGCTTCTGTGAGAATCAAGCCTTCACAACAGCTAACCTATTTAAAATAGGTCTGTGTTTTTGCAGGACCCAAATGCCACATCTGTACCCAGAGGCCTTGTTCAACCCAGCATGAGTCCACTTGGCCTCTGCAATGCCTTTTTCCTCTTCAGCAATATGACTCTGAGCATGCTGCAGATTTGGTCGTAAATCATGTCAGGGTTTCAGAGTTTACAGTGCCGATTGTGCTACAAACCACTCCCTGAGTCCAGAGCTGCTCAGTTGTCATAGTTGGGGAAGTGGTGTTCCCCTCACTCAGCAGCCTCCATCCCACAGGGTCTGTCTGCAGTCTAGCTGCGTTATCCAGATAGGTTTTCAGTATTGAATTCATGAAAATATTAACAAAGTATTTCTTTAAACAAAATTGGATCAAGAAGTAGATGTGTTAAGCAGTTTTCCTTTTGCTACTAAATTGCAGATACTCTTCAGTATCTTCTCTTTACATGTATATAAATTAGCAAGAACCAGCATCCAAAGCACTGTAGGGAGGAGGGAGGGAGAGAGAGAGAAAATGAATGTATTCTAATTCAGTAGCACTTCGAAACCTTTTTGAGTTGCAAGAATGAAGAAGAACCTTTTAGTTTTGAGTTTGCTCTATCTATAAAGGTAAAAGTTCTAGATAACTGAACTTCAGAGGAATATGATCTTTTAGAGCCACAGTTTTTTATTGTAGCCCCTGAGGCATCAATTGGCTGGTCTCCATATGATGCTGTATGAGAACAACTTCTAATGGGAGAAAGAAAGGATGCCAGGCCGCCACTTGCAGATGTGTGATGGGAAGCCCTTCCCCACCCCTTTCCATTTTAGCTTGAGGGCAGAAAACAATTGATTGGAGGGATTGCTGCATCTCACATTATAAAGGTAGGGAGAGAAGTTCCCTTCAGGTCCTTTTTTTGGTAAGATGTTAGAGCAAAGGGCCTTATCCAGGTACTCTTATTTTAAAAATGGACCTAAGCTGTATTGGGTAGTTTCTAAGAATGGTGCTACAAAGGAGGTACTGTTGGGCAGGATCGAGATGAGTAGTCCCAATGGCAGACACAACCACTGTGATGGTGGGCATTTGTTGACGCCCTTCCTTGTGTCTGTGGTCTCCGTGGCTTACACCACACCCATGCACACTTGCGTGTGCACACTTGGCCGCTGAAATGTAGTAAGCATTCCATGTCATGGCTGCAGCTCAGCAAAAGCATTTGTGGAACAGTAATCCTCATGCAAGGCCAGTTGTCCAATACAAATGTCATGTCTTTTAAGTGAAAGAAACATCTAGATACCTGCAACTCAAGCTTATTAGCTAGTAAATTTTGTCTGAGTATGTTGGTGGTATCTAGAGCCCACCCTCTAATGTATACTGTATTTATATATATGTACATATGTGTGTATATATAGAAATGAGAGTTCTTTTGAATTCTGAATGTAAATATTTCTTGTACATGGGGACCCTACCTGCTTGTTTTTCCCTTTCCCCCCTTCCCTTCACTCCTATTTATTCTTTTCTTGACTTCCCATATGGGGCATATTACTTTTTTTTTGTTTTTCTTTTTCTTTTTTTTTTTTTTTTTTTTTTGATAATTTAGGAAAGTATGGAAAACTTGTTTTAGTTGAAATTGTTCCTATATTTTGGTACTTAGTTTTGCATTTTGCTATAGAATTCCTGTTTGGTTTGTGTTAATGTTTTTCGACATGCTTGTTTTGCATTTTTATTACAGTTTTTACTGTGTGCAGTGCATTGTATTGAGGGAGTGCACTTGAGTGCCATTTCTGATACTGTCATCATTTATGTTCTTTGGAGGCTGTAGTGAGCCTGATGTTTTCACATTTAAAAAAAAAAAATGCTTCCCAAAACTTGCTTGAAGCTCCTTTAACTTCTTCAGTGCATTTGGGATCAAGCCTAACTAAAGGAAACCTGACTTGCCTCTGCTCTTGCAAATTTTCAGGCTGCACCAAGTCCCAGAGCTCCACTCCTGCTTTCCACCTGACAGGAACATCTTTGCAGATTTGAAAGTGGCTTGTGGCCTGCTGCTGCTGCTGCTGCAGATTCCTTGTGTTTATTTAAAGAAGTTGGGGCTAGTTATACTTAAACCATTATAGAACAACCAGAAATGTACTTTGCAACAGACATAGGTAATCTACTTTTGCTACAACTTAAGGAAGTTTTTATCAGGTGAGAGACAAGCCTGGTAGGTTGACAGGTGACTTTAGAGAATGTGCATTAAGGAACAGTTGTCCTCCCAAGGAGAGCTCCACCAGTGAACGCTGCTGCAGCCTCCAGCACACTACAGTTTCTATTGAAGGGACACCCAGTGAGTCTCCTCAGCTGCTCCTCTTCCCTGTGTTGGGGACTTGATCCACCCCCAGCTCATTCTAAGAACTGAACCCAGGGCTTTTTATATGTCAGGCAAGCTCTCTACCACTGAACCACAGCCCAGTCCTGGGGACTTGCCTGGGTTAGCCATGAAGTGAGGAGCTGAGCTGGATGGAGTGAGGTGTTGTAGAAGTGCTGGCGATAGGGAAGGCCCTGGGCTGGTTTTTGGAGACGGTGGCAGTCACCACCCAGGAAGCAAACATTGGGTTTTTACTTACAGATTTTGTACCTTTAAGAAAACATTCCTGTCTAATTTTCAGGAAAGATTGCTGTGAGCACTCCCTGGGCCTTTCATGTCTGTACAAGTTTCATTCATTACTATTTAGCTTGGACTAGTTATCGTTTTAAATGTTGTCTACGTTTGGATGTGTCTTAGGAACTTGATTTGTCAGGAATTGGAACCTGTCACAGATCCTGCCAGCGTGAGTCCCCTTCTCAAAGCCCCCTTGCCTGGCCGCCTTCTCTGCTCCCAGCAGCAGTTGGCCCAAGTGGTTTGCAGCAGCAGGTGACAGGGTGCAGTTAGGCTAGATTGCTCACCCAGCAGAGTTGATGAAGGAGGGAAGCTTGGGGAGTTGGTTCTTTTCTATTTTTGCAGTTTGGGCCACCTCAGGGCTAAAGCTGCACCTGCAGGTTCCTTGGGGAGAACGCCCGGCCTTTGCACTTGCAGCCTTCCAGCCCAGGCCCTGGCCTAAGGAGTCGTCTCTGGCTGGCGGGCACCGAGGGCCTTTCTCATTGTGATAGTGTTTGTGGCACTGAAGAGGGTAAAGAAGCTGGAGTCTTCCCTCTGGCTCCCACATACGGGACAGAGAGCTTTTTTCCTGCATAGCACATTGCAGTCTCACCACTATGAGGACAAATCATCCTGTTCATGGTTTGTACTGAATTTGCAAACTACTGATATTATTTTCAATAGCCACTTGTATCTACCATCAACCATGAGAGGTGGGAAGAGGTATGCTGTATCTCTGCAATAAAACTTTTGCCAGGTTCTACCTCCTTGAGCAAAGGATATTTTCTACATAGGCATAGATCTTCCTCCTTTACTAATCTGACATGGTGCATCTTGAGACAACATCTGGTGGAATCCAAAGACCACGGGTGGATGTGAACTCTGGGTTGTCTTGTTCTGTTCTCTTGAGTCTCCCTTTTGTATCACTGCTCTGTCCGGGAGTGGGTGGGAAGGGTACGCACTGTTCTCAGCACTGCTGCACTGCTGCCTTGGACTGTCCTGGGGACACGGTACCGGGTGTTCAGAATCGACTGTCCCCACCATTTTGATATGTAACTAAACATCCGTCTCATGCAATAAAAGTGCGTCGGCTGCATCTAGCAACACGGTTTACTCTCGCAAGTAAAAAAGATCAACCATAAAGCAACAAATTCTGTATTTAGGTTTTTGGGTTTTTTTTCCTTTTTTTTTTTTTTGTATAATTCTTAAATAAATTAAAGAAATAAATGAACATGCTTCTCTCTCAGCTTCTGTTGCCCTGTGTCAGTTCCACCTCACTCACCTATAGAGCTGTTCTCATTGTGGGAGGTTGGGCTTTTTTGTGGGCATTGTGTTTAAAATGAGTTGTAGAAGACTTTAGTTTAATAAGCAACTGTGAGCTGGTCCTGGTAGTGCACCCCTGTAATCTGCAACTCTGGAGGCTGAGGCAGGAGGATCATAAGTAGAAGTTCAAGGCCAGCCTCAGCAACTTGGTGATACCCGGTCTCAAAATTAAAAAAAAAAAAAAAAAGCCAGCGGCTGGAGTGCCTGGGGATGTGGATGTGGATGTTCAGCGCCCCTGGGTTCAGCCCCCAGGCCAAGAAAAAAAGGTTTTTGGTGGTTATGGAAGTTAGGAAGAACCTCAGGAATGCAGCAAGGGCCTGGGCACCCTTTCAGGAGGCCACTGAGCCAACACTAGAGAGCTGAATGCTGCCAGAGTGTAAGTGGGTGGGCAGGAGGGACTGATGCGCAGCACAGTGGACCAGGGATTGGCCCAGATGCCCAGCCAGCTCCTGCCACTGGAGGGGAAGGAGGGGTATTGGAAGTGGATGGGAAACACCACCAGAGGGAAGCGTACCATTCACAGCCAGCAGGTCACTGTGGGGGCGCCCTCACCCTCCTCCACTGCCTGCACCCTTGCAGGTCTCTGGGGTCTAAGAAGTGTCACCTGTGGTTTACAGAGGAGGAGATCCTCAGGGCCGGGGCCTGCTTCCAGCCAGGTAGTGTGGGCCCAGAGCCAGCCCTGCCGTCTGCCAGGCCTCTGCACATGGGGTGGGGGAGGGGTGGAGTCTCAGGACGGATTTTTTGGAGAGAAGGAGGGTACCAAGGATTGAACTCGGCACTCAACCACAGAGCCACGTGCCCGCCGCCGGCCCCCAGGATGGATCCTTTTTTTTTTTTTTTTTTTTTGGTACTAGATTGAACTTGAGGGCCCTCGACCGCTGAACCACATCCCCAGCCCTATTTTGTGTTTTATGTAGAGACAGGGTCTCACTGAGTTGCTTAGCACCTCCCCGTTGCTGAGGCTGGCTTTGAACTCGCGATTCTCCTGTCTCAGCCTCCCAAAGTGCTGGGATTACAGGCTTGCGCCACTGCGCCCGGCTCAGGATGGGTTCTGAACAATGTTTAGAATGTGGCTAGTTCAGGTTTCTCTGTGGTGGTCTAAGTGCTTAAGAGAGCTGTATCCCACTTGTAGCTTGAAATGCTTAAGTAAATTTAAACAAATTTGTGAACGGTGTTAGTATTTAGGGGAATTAATCTGTCAAACACGTGGAAATGGTATAATTGAAGAACAAAGGGAATGTTTTAAATTTCAACTAAAATTTAACAAATACTTGTTGAGCTTAAAGACTAAAAGGAAATTTTATTTTATTTTATTTTTTATTTATTTTATTTTATTTTTTTGGTACTGGAGCTTGAACTCAGAGGCACTCAACCACTGAGCCACATCCCCCGCCCTATTTTGTGTTTTATGTAGAGACAGGGTCTCACTGAGGTGCTTAGCGCCTCGCCGTTGCTGAGGCTGGCTTTGAACTCGCGATTCTCCTGTCTCAGCCTCCCTAAGTGCTGGGATTACAGGCTTGAGCCACCGTGCCCGGCTTAAAAGGAAATTTATGTTTTAAAATATATAACTTGGCCGGGCGTGGTGGTGCACACCTGTAATCCCAGCACTTTGAGAGGCTGAGAATTTTTTTTTCCTTACTACTGGGGATTGAACCCAGGGGTGCTTTACCACTGACTGAGCTCCACCGCCCCATCCCTTTTTATTGTTCATTTGAGACAGGATTTCACTTGGTTGCTTAGGGCCTCGCTAAGTTGCTGAGGCTGGCCTTGAACTTGGCAATCTTCCTCAGTAAGCTTGATAAATTGAGTACTGGTCAGACAAGCTGGTGCATTCCTGTAATCCCAGTGACTCGAGAGGCCCGAAGCAGGAGGATGGTAAGTTGAAGGCCAGTCTGAGCAACTTAGACCCTGTCTAAAAATAAAAAAGGATGAGGATGTAGCTGAGTGGTAAAGTGCCCTATACCAAAGTAAATAATAAAACATTTGAATAAGAAATGAAACCAAACTTCAAGCAGAGCCTCCGCCATCTGAGTTTTCTTGCTACAGTTTAATTTGCGTTGACTTCATTCTCTCTAGTGCTCTCTCTGTCTCCAAGTCGGGTTTCAGCCTCCATGTGTTTCCCTGATCCTGGCTCCACTGACATTTGGCTGTAGTCATTGTGGTGGCAGCTGGGCCCTGTGAGGTGGTCAGCAGCATCCGTGGCTTACACCCACCAGATCTCTCAACTCCTCTCCCAGTTGTGACAACCCAGAATGTCTAAGGACATCGCCAAGTATCCCGTGAGGGGCAGTCATCCTTGGGAACCCCGTCCAAGCAAATCAGCCATAAAAAGGGCAAATGCTTGTATCTATGGGGTATGTGTGCGTGGACACGTGCAAGCACACATTTGTGTGTGTTTTATGGAGGACAAATCCCATGGACAAAGGGCACCACCCCTGGGATACAGAAAATACAAATGTTAGCAGGCTGATGGCTTGGAATGCGTACAGTACCATTTCCATAAGTATGAATATTTATCAGCTAGTCATTTGAGAGCATGATGTAAAGAAGCCATCTGTGGAGGCCTTTCTGGGGAGAAAGAAGCTAAAAGAAATGTGCAAAAGGCTTATTTTTAGAGTCCAATTCTCTGTGAGTTGGCTTCGTCCTCTGAAAGCTGCCCACTCTGGGTGTCAAGTGTATTACTGGGTTAGGAGAGGCAGTGCCACGCTCTTGAATCCAAATCATTGTTGACTAAAGAGCTACCACTGAGGATCAGACAAAGGGCAGGTTGCTAGGGCAATGCAAAATCATCTGGAATACTTGACGTTGCTTTTTTGATTGGCGGTTTGCTTGAGTAAGTACTACAGGCGCAAGACAACAGGCAGAGGAGAAGGTCCGGTGGAAGCGCTTGCTGCCCCTGCTCCCCTTCCATGCAACGTTCTGTTCAGTTTCTTTTCTTGGGGAACGTCAGAGGGTACGTTTTGGAGTCTCATAGAAAATGGTTTAGCATCTGTTATTTAGTTCGGTTTCAGGTATGATTCATTTTCGCAAAGATTGATGTAAGAGCCCTTGGTTGCTGCAGAAATCCAAACTAGAATAAATAAATTGTAGGACGTTAGCTGGACACAGTGGCTCACACCTGTAATCCCAGCGACGTGGGAGGCTGAGGCAGGAGGATCGCGCATTGTAGGCCAGCCTGGGGAATTAAGCAAGACCGTGCCTCAAAAAAAAAAATTAAAAGGGGATATAGCAGCCGGGCGCGGTGGCGCACACCTGTAATCCCAGCACTCAGGGAGGCTGAGACAGGAGAATCGTGAGTTCAAGGCCAGCCTCAGCAATGGTGAGGCGCTAAGCAACTCAGTGAGACCCTGTCTCTACATAAAACACAAAATAGGGCTGGGGATGTGGCTCAGTGGTCGAGTGCCCCTGAGTTCAATCCCCAGTACCAAAAAAAGGGGAAGAGGATTTAGTTCAGTAGTAAAGTGATCCTGGGTTCAACCCCCAGTTTAAAAGGGGGGGGAGAGGCTAAGGATTTATCTCAGTTGGTAGAAGGCTTGCCTCGCATGCATAAGGCCATGAGTTCAATCCTCAGCACCACCAAAAAAAAAAAAGTAGGCAGTTAGGAAATCCAACAGCATTAATCTGCAGTCAAAAGTAAAGTGTGTGAGGTTGGGTTGAGGTGGAGCTCAAGGTGGAGCACTTGCTTAACATGTTCGAGGTCCTGAGTTCCATCCCAGCACTGGCAGGGGTGGAGGGATCCCATCTTCATGTGGGTATATGAAGATGTGCTGGTGCGCACGCACACACACTAGAGGCGGTAGAAACAGAAAGCTAGACAAATCCTGGGTCAACGCAGGAATCGAAAGCTTTGTATATTTAGGACTAGAGATGAAAAGGGAGATTTGAGGAGTCTCTTGTTCCAACCAGGAGGCGTCTTAAACTTTATTCTTTTTTGAAGTGCTGGGAACCCAGGGCCTGCACATGCTAGGCAAGTGCTCTACCACTGGGCCACATCCCAGCCTGGGGACAGGTGCATGCCCCATGTCCGCATGTCCCCTTTCTAGCTTTCTACCCATGGGAAATCAGTTTAAGAAACTTTGCTGGGGGCGCTGCAGTTGTGGCCCAGTGGTAGCGCGCATTTGCCTAGCACGTCGAGGCACTGGGTTCGATCCTCAGCACTACATAAAAACAAATAAATAGGGCTGAGGGTGTGGCTCAGTGGCAGAGTGCTTGCCTCCCATGTGTGAGGCACTGGGTTCGATCCTCAGCACCACATAAAAATAAACACAATAAAGACACTGTGTTCATGTATAACTAAAAATATTT
>CM053407.1:122498920-122521073 GCA_028644305.1 Xerus rutilus | reverse complement strand
AACAACAACAACAACAACAAAAACCAACCTGAGCTGAGGATGCAGCTCACAGTGGAGTGCTTGCCAGCCTACATATAGGGACCTTGCATTCAGTCCCCAGCACTTCAGAAGACAACAGCAAGCACAAAGTCTCACATTGACATGAGGGGAGATTTGATGTCCTCAGGGTATTGGGATTGCTATGATAACTGATCATGGCACTTGTACTTTGTCAGGCTATCAAGCCGTTGGCTCCGGCCACCTACTTGACTGGTCAGTAATCTCTAAACTTTTTTGGCCAATTGTGGGAGGGTGGGGAAGCAGGGCACTGCGGCACTTGCCTGTAATCCCAGTGACTTGGGAGGCTGAGGCAGGAGGATTACAAGTTCAAGGCCAACCTTAGCAATTTAGTGAGGTCCTAAGCAACTTAGCAAGATGCCATCTCAAAAAATTAAAAGGGCTGAGGATGTGATCCAGTGGTTAAGCGCCTCTGGGTTCAATCTCTGGTACAAAAAGAAGAAAAGAGAGTTGCTTCAGTGAATTTCATGTATTGATGATATTTACTGGATCTCCTGGTAATGTTACTACCCCTTTTAATGGTTTTTAACTCTTAATAGAAGAAGAGGAAGGGAAAAAATCACAATTCTTTTTGAAGCCTATTGAGGTGAGTTGAATGGTTTCCCCACCAAAGGTATAGATGTAATCTTTTTTTTTTTTAACAATTTTTTTTTAGTTGTAGATGCACACAGTATCTTTATTTTATTTATTTTTATTTTTTTAAATTTTTTTTTTAGTTGTAGATGGACACAATGTCTTTATTTTATTGCTTTGTATGTGGTGCTGAGGATCGAACCCAGGGCCTCACGCGTGCGAGGCAAGCGCTCTACCACTGAGCTACAATCCCAGCCCCTCTTTTTTTTTTTTAATTGTTTTTAGTTGTAGATGGACACAATACCTTTATTTATTTATGTGGTGCTGAGGATCAAACCCAGTGCCTCACGCATGTGAGGCAAGTGGGCTACCACTGAGCCACAACCTCAGCCCTAGATGTCATCTTATTTGAAAAAAAGCTGTAACTAACTTAAGATTCTCCCGATGGAATCAACCTGGGCTAGGATGCACCCCCATATCCAATGACAGGTGTTTGCAGAAAAGTGGAGGACACACAGGAAGGAAGGCCATGTGAAGGAAGGTAAAGGCACAGCCCGGAGGGAGGTGGCCACACGTCCAGAGCACCTGGGGCCACCAGAAGTTTAAAGAATCTTCCCACAGCCTCCAGAGGAAGTGTAGCCTGCCAACACCTCAGCCAGACTTCTGGCCTCCAAACTGTGAGAGAATAAACAGCGGTGGGTTGTAAGCCACAGTGACAGTGGTGACTTCTTAGGACAGCCCTAGGAAGCTAGCACGTCTGACAGGCAGAGTGAGTTGTAACCAGGAGGAAGGGTGAGAGCTGGGTCCTCCAGCACAGGGGCTCCATCTCACTTTGATCTCTAGGAGCACCTGAGGTCACTTATGGAATGCTCTCTGTGCCTAAGGAGAACACGCAGGGATGCTGGTCTTCAGGTCAAGCAGCTCAGGGTCATGAAGGGTAGAGACCAGATCAGGTGCAACAGCAGGCGTTGCTAGGCTTGGCGGAGGAGCCAACCCGGAAAGGCTTTCTGGAGATGGGCTATTTGATTTGAGCTTTGATGGATGAACAGGTATTTTCCAAGTGGAGCACAAGGACTAGCTGGCATGACAAAGGCTCAGATGTGGGAATATACAAGTCCCAAGGTCATACTGCAATCCAGCCTGGAGAATAATAAGTGAATGAGGTGGGGGTAAGGAGATGACCGCAATGCGGCGGGGTGAGAGCGTGACTAAACATGGTGCCCTGGCTAGAACTGTTCCCCTCCTCCCTCCCTCCCTCATTTTCTTCCTTCCTTCCTTCCCTCCTTTCTCAGTATTGGGAATTGAACCCAGGGGCACTTTACCACTGAGCTACATCCCCAGCCCTTTTTATTTTTTATTTTGAGACAAGGTCTTGCTAAGTTGATGAGGCTGGCCTAGGACTTGTGATTCTGCTGCCTCAGCCTCCCAAGTAACAGGGATCACAGGCATGTGCCACTGTGCCTGGTTAGAATATGTTTCTTTTTTTTTTTTTTTTTTTGGTACCAGGAATTGAACTCAGGGGCACTCGACCACCGAGCCACATCCCCAGCCCTATTTTGTGTTTTATGTAGAGAGGGTCTCACTGAGTTGCTTAGCACCTCGCCATTGCTGAGGCTGGCTTTGAACTCACAATTCTCCTGTCTCAGCCTCCCTACGTGCTGGGATGACAGGCTTGAGCCACTGCACCTGGCTGGGGACTGTCCTTCTTAATTGCTCCTAGAACAGTGCCTTGCAGTAGATCCTTGGTGAGTGGTTCTTGAACAAAGAGGAGGACCCATGGTGATCTGATTAGATGCAGAAAGGGCATCTTACAGAAGGGAAGACTTTCAGACGGTAACAATCAGTCAAAAACTAGGAGTAGAAGGGCTGGGATTGTGGCTCAGTGGTAGAGCGTCTGCCTTGCATACGTGAGGCACTGGGTTCGATCCTCAGCACCACATAAAAATAAATAAAATAAAGATATCGCGTCCATCTACAACTAAAAAAAGTAAAAAAAAAAACTAGGAATAGAAGGGAACTTCATAAAGGACATCTACGAAGAGCCCACAGATAACATCATTCTGAGTGACAAAAACCAACCATTCCTCTCGGATCAGGAATAAGACAAGGATGTCACTATTGCAGACACGTATCAACATCATACTGGAAGTTCTAGTGAGGACAGTTGGGCAAGAAGGAGAAATAAAAGAAATAAAAAGCTGGATTCCATCCAGCTGGAATCAAAGAAGTAAAACTGTCTCTGTGCAGATGACAGGATCATCTCCACAGAGAATCCTGAAGAGCCAGATATGAGGTTGCCTGCCTGTAATCTCAGCAACTGGGGAGACTGAGGCAGGAGGATGGCAAGTTTGAGGCCAGCCTCAACAACTTAGCAAGACCTTGTTTCAAAATAAAAAATAAAAAGGACTGGGGGAGGGAGGCTGAGACAGGAGAATTGCGAGTTCAAAGCCAGCCTCAGCAACGGCGAGGTGCTAAGCAACTCAGTGAGACCCTGTCTCTACATAAAACACAAAATAGGGCTGGGGATGTGGCTCAGTGGTCAAGTGCCCCTGAGTTCAATCCCCAGTACCAAAAAAAAAAAACAAAGTGGGCAACAAATCAAAATAGACTTTTCCCCAAGGAAGATATACAGATGGCCAGTGGGCACCTGGAAAGATGCTCAGGGTCATTACTCACGAAGGAAATGGAAATCAAAGACATAAGGAGATACCAGCTCTCACCCATTAGGGTACTTAAAATTAAAAGAAGATATTAGGGGGCTGGGGCTGTAGCTCAGTGGTAGAGCGCTTGCCTAGCATGTGCGAGGCACTGGGTTTGAACCTTAGCACCACATAACGATGAAACAAATAAAGGCATGCTGTTCATCTGCAGCTACAGAAAAAAAATATTTTAAAAAAAAGATATTAGGAAGGACTGCTGCTGATGTGGAGACACTGGAACCCTCCTGCACTGCTGGTGAGAGTGTGAAGGGTACAGGAACCGAGCTTGGTAGTTCTCAGAACGTTAAAGATGCCAGGTGTGGTGCTGCACAACCGTAAGCCCAGTGACTGGGGAGTCTGAGACAGGAGGATCACAAGTTGGAGGCCAGTGTCAGCCACTTGGTGACTCAGTGAGAGCTTGTCTCAAGAAATATAAAGGGCAGGGGACTTAGCCCAATGATAGACAGAGTGTCCCTGGATTAACCCTTTGTCTCACACACACGCACACGAGTTACTGTTTTGATTGGTTCCATTTCTCTGATTCTATCTCCAAAAGAATTGAAAACATGTTTACACAAAACCTTGTATACAAGTGGTCAGAGCGGCAGTGACTCAAATGTCAACACAATTATGGATGAACAAAAGGGTATGTCTACACAAAGGAATATTACTCAGTCAATGAAAAGCAACAGGAGTACTGACACATGCTCCAGTGTGGATGAAACGTGAGAACAAGCACAAGAACTACATAGCTTCCCCAGGAGGCTCGCACCCCCCACGCTGTCTTATCTCTGTGATTCCTGAGA
Organism: Xerus rutilus; assembly: GCA_028644305.1. Lineage (NCBI taxonomy): Eukaryota > Metazoa > Chordata > Mammalia > Rodentia > Sciuridae > Xerus > Xerus rutilus. The sequence goes on along the minus strand of CM053407.1, from coordinate 122,516,938 downwards.
AATTGCAGCTCATTGTACAAGTACTCACCACAAATATCTATGGGCAGCAGAAAATAGCCTTTGCCATCCCAGCCCTTAAGGATGTGGGGTGAAGATATGCTTGTGTTGAGGAAAGCAGACGACACCGACCTCACCAAGAAGGCTGGAGGACTCACTGCGGGGGAAGGTGACTGTGGGATACCGTGGTGCAGAATCCACAGCAGTACAAGATCCCAGGCTGGTTCTTTTTTTTTTTGGTACCAGGGATTGAACTCAGGGGCACTTGACCACTGAGCCACATCCCCAGCCCTATTTTGTGTTTCATGTAGAGACAGGGTCTCACTGAGTTGCTTAGTGTGTCGCAGTTGCTGAGGCTGGCTTTGAACTCGGGATCCTCCTGTCTCAGCCTCCCAAAGTGCTGGGATTATAGGTGTGCGCCACCACATCCAGCTCATCCCCATACTGGTTCTTGAACAGACAGAAGGATCCAAAGATGGAAAATATAGCCTGGTTGTGGCCAATGATCTAGATAACAAGCTCCAGGACGACCTGGAGCAACTGAAGATTAGGGCCAGTAGGGGGCTGTGCCACTTTCGGTGCTTTCCTGTCAGAGGCCAATATACCAAGAGCATTGGGTGCCATGGCAGTGCCGTTGAGTGTGACCAACAAAAAATGAGACAATGAGCCGGGCGCAGTGGCGCATGCCTGTAATCCCAGTGGCTTAGATGGCTGAGGCAGGAGGATTGTGAGTTCAAAGCCAGCCTCAGCAATTCAGGGAGGGGCTAAGCAACTCAGTGAGACCCTGTCTCTACATAAGACACACCAAAAAGTCTGGTGATGTGGGTCAGTGGTCGAGTGCCCCTGAGTTTAATCCTTGGTACCAAAAAAAAAAAAAAGATAGAAAAAGAAAAGAAAAGAAAAAGAAAGTTGGACACAAAAGGCCACATATGTATGACTTTATTTCTATGAAATGTCCTGAATGGGCAAATCCTTAGAGACAAAGCAAATTAGTGGGTTCCTAGAGGAATGACTATTGACTCGGCATGGAGTTTCTTTTTGGTTGATGGACATGTCCAGAATTAGGTAGAGTTGAAGCTTGTACAACTCTTTATTTTTTGGTACTGGGGATTGAACTCAGGGGCACTCGACCACTGAGCCACATCCCCAGCCCTATTTTGTGTTTTATGTAGAGACAGGGTCTCATTGAGTTGCTTAGCGCCTCGCCGTTGCTGAGGCTGGCTTTGAACTCGTGATTCTCCTGTCTCAGCCTCCCAGAGTGCTGGGATTACAGGCGTGCGCCACTGCGCCTGGCTCTTGTACAACTCTTAATATATTAAAATCCATGGGATCGTGTACTTAAAAGTTGTATTTCATGGTAAGTGTATTATATTGCAACTAGAAATAAAGGAAAAAAAATATTTTTTCAAATGACCAGGACTTAAAGTGAGGGGGCAGGAATCATAGTAAAAATATAAAACCATGGAGGGGCTGTGGGTATAGCTCAGTTGGTAGAGTGCTTGCCTAGCACACACAAGGTCCTGGGTTCAATCCCCAGCACCACAAATAAAGAAAAATATATCATCATGGAAACCGAGTAGCTGAGAACTCCCGGGGAAGAGCCTGGGCAGCCCCTGAGATCTGAATTCCTGACCCAAAGAAATGGAGGGCTGGACGGATAAGAGGTGGGGAGCATAGTGCCTAGGTGTGTCTGCTGAAGGAGCATCTTGTGGCTTCCAGCCCTGCACAGTCCAATATGGTGACCGCTAAGCTGTGGTGGCCACTGAATGCTGGAAACGTGCCACAAGATGCCCTGTGAAAATGCCCACTTGTGGTTTTGAGGACCTAACATGATAAAAAGAATGTCAAGTATTGTATTAATTTTTTCCATCTATTTGTTACATATTCAAATCAGTGTTCTGGATCGACTGTATTAAATACAATATATTGAAATTAATTTCGTGTTTCTTTTTACTTCCTGAAATGCAACTTTAAAATTAAAATTTAAATGTAAAATCACATATTGGCTTGTTTTATATTTGTATTGGCCGGTTGAGAAGGGCTGGCATTCACTTCTTCTTGAGATAAAATGTCACTGAGCAGCCTTTCCCTAGAGCTGGCCTGAAGCTCAGCAGGGGTGCTGGCTAAGCTGGGGAGGGGGTGCCGCCTGCACCTTCAGCCCTTAAAGGGAAGGAGGGAAGGCCTGGGCCGGTGTGCCCTCCTTCTTGGGCAGGGAGGTTGACGCCTTTGTCACCAGATCCAGAGATGATGTTTGAATGTGACTAATTAAAAAAATCTGCAAACCCTGGCGATTAAAAACAACAGAAAAGGGTGGGCGTTTTATGTAATTCGAGGAGCATTACTATTCAGGCAGAACTCCAAAATGTAGTACCTCCGGGAGGTTATTCATCTAAGCCTAAATACGTTCGGCGATTACGTTTGGGTCCCACCGGGGGATGGGTGGCGGTGGGGTGGGGGAGAAGGAGGGTCCACAATTGCAAAGCCAACTCCAGGCGAGTAGCAACTTGGCCAAGTTCATTCCTCGTTCCCTGGGCGCCTAGGACGGTGCCTGGCACGCAGCAGGCGCTGCCCCTCCATCCGGGCACGGATCAACGTGCACGGGTACGTGGGCGCCGGGGCCAGCGAGCCGGGGCAGCAGGCCTCCGGCTTCAGTCGCTCTCGAAGGCGCCTGAGGTCCCCAAAGGGTTAAAACCCACTTAATACAGGCAGCGACATGAAATTTATTCGAAATCAATGTCAAGAACGGGCTATTCTGATCCTGGGGCGCAGCCAGACCTGGGCATCTGGAACCATCTACGCGCTTCCAGCGAGGCCGGCCGCCACCATTTTCTCCAGGTAATTTTCCACCCCTGTCCCCACGGCCCAGAAAAAAAAGTACTTGTGGGCCCCCGCGGGCTCCCGGGGGGCGGCGGGGGCACGCGGCGGGGGCGCGCGGCCGGGACCCCAGCCCCCCAAACTTTGCCAAGTTGCGGGCGCCGGGCGGCCGGAGGCGCGGGGCGCGGCCGCGGGCGGAGCCGCCCCCTGACGCCGCCGCGCCCCCGGCCGGCCGCCCCGCCGGCGCGGCTCAAAGTTTGCGGCCGCCCCGCGCCGCCCGCTGCTCGGAGCTCGGCGCGGCGCCGGCGGCGGAGCGACGGCCATATTTGCCGGTGCGGCCCGAGCCGCCGACAACAAAAAGTGCGCGGGCGCTCGGCGGGCGCTCGGACGGGCGCGGGGACGCGGGGGCCGCCGCGCCGCCGCCCGGCCTCGCCGCCGCCGCCCTCGCGGCCTGGCCCGGCGCGCCCGCCGCTCGGGGGGATGTCGTACAAGCCGAACTTGGCCGCGCACATGCCCGCCGCCCTCCACGCCGGTGAGTGCGCGCCCGCGCCGGCGGCCCGGGGCCCGGGGCGGCCGCCATGATCCCCGCGCCCGCGCCGCAAAGTTGGCGGGAGCGCCCCGCGCTGGGCGGCCGGGCCGGGCGGCGGCCGCGGGGACCCACGCGGCGGGCGCCGGCCGGGAGCCTTTCTCCGGGCTGGTTCTCCGCCGGCTGCTGGGCGGCTCGGCGAGGGCCCCTGCCGGCGGGAGGCGGGAGCGGCCGGGCGCGGGGCGCGGGGCGCAGGCCGGCTGCGGGCGCGCGTGCGGGGCCGGGCGGCGGGCGGCCAGGTGCGCGGCCGCCGGAGGGGCCGGGGCGCGGGCGCGGAGCTCCGCGCAGGGCCGCGGCCTGGCGGGTGCCGGGGGGCGCAAGTTGGCGGCGTCGCGGCCGCGGGGGCCTGCGGGCGGCGGTGGGGGCGGCGGTGCCCCCAGTCTGCGCCCCGAGCCGCCGCGCCCGCGCCCCAGGGCCCCTCTGCGACAGGCGGAGGGGCTCCGTCGCCCTCCCGGGCTGGCCGAGCGCCCCGGGAAACTCCTCCAGAAGTTGTCCGGCCCTGTAGGCTGTGCCCGGGGCTGGCCCGGGGGCCTGGCGGAGGGGACTGCACCGTAGCCCTCGCGGGTGACCGGCCTTTGTGCCCCCCAGGGCCGCTGCTCCTCAGACACTTGGCTGGGAGTAAACTTAGAAAGCGAGGTGCGCTGCGGCGGGGCGTGCAGGAAGGGCAGCGGGTCTGCAGGAGCTGGGGGACCGGCCCCGCGGGTCAACCATGCCACGCTGGCGGCTGCCTTCAAGTTCAGGGCCTCGCCTGCACTCATTGATATTCAGCACTCCAGAAATCCCAAGGCAGACCCAAAAGCGAGTTTTTTTTAAAAAATTTTTTAAACTTCTCAGGTGCTGACATTTGGGGTTTGGAAAGGGTTAAGACTCAGGGTGCTAGTGAAGGAGAGTTGAATCGCCCACACGTGGGCTCTGAGCGCCCTTAGAGCAAGCAGCCGCGATTTTCTCTTTAAACGTGTCCCTCGCCCGCCCTGGGGTCCGCAGACCTTACAAAGACAGGCTTTGTTACCAGGTAGGATTTCCTGCAGCCTCCTCCATCTGTGTCTGGGTGGATGGCGCTGCCAGCCTGGACAGGACCAGATATCTCTGGCCTGTCATGGGGCACTTGGGGTGAAGGCCCCAAGCTGGGACCTTTGGGGCCTGATGTTACAGTGACAGGCACCCACTGGGACTCCGAGCCTTCCCTGTTCTGGGCTGGCTAGCACCTGTGTGCACCTTTCTTTCTTTCTCCTGTGGAGGAGTGCCAGGAGGAATGCAGAAGTCCCCAGGTGTCTGGCTTTTTGGTGAGGGGCCACCCACCTCCTGGGGGACACCTTTGCAGAAAGGCCACTCTCCCTTGCCATCTGCATCCAAGATGGACTCTCGCTGCCGCTCCTGCGGCTTCCCTGTCATCATTCCTCAGCCCTCCAGCCCTGCCTCCTGCTCACGGGTTGCCAAGCTGCGGCCTGGCCGGTGGTGGCAGTGGCGGAGTTAGACAAAGCCCCCGCCTCCCCCGCCAGAGAGCCCCCCCAGGCGCCCCAAGTGGCGGGAAGGCCGCCAGCTCCCCAGGCCCAGGCTGCTCTTTGTCTGGCGTGGGGGGCGGGGAGCTGTGCCTGGCCCCAGGAGCTTCCTGGCCTCTGCCAAGCCCTCCCGCCTCCTGCACACTGCTCATTGTCTGAGATGCTCAGCTCCGCGGGCCTGTGCTGACGTGGAGCTGCCTCTCGGTGGCCTCCCCGGCCAGGTCCCCATGTCTGCAGGAAGGAGTGGGCGTGAGTGGCACTAGGGGCCCTTCCACTGCTCTCCCTGGACCAGACACGCCCCCAACACTGAATAAGGGTCTGGCCATGGTGGATCAGGTCCTGTACCACTGCACCTGGGTGACAGGAAGTCTCAGCTCCTGCTCAACTCCTCCAACTGTAATGGGGCAACTTATTCCTCTTCCTCCTCTTCCCCCCGCTGCAGACCCCATCACACTGTACATCCAAGGCCTTCTACTGGGGAGCATTGCCTCAGACAGATGGGGAAACTGAGGCAGAGAAGGAAGCACCTTGTGGAAGGTCGCAAAGCCGGGGGTGGTACAAGTGCCATGGGCCCCTGGTCCAGGAGGGGAGAAGGGACGGGGAGGTGAGAAACAGTGGGAAGAGCTCCAAGGTGGTCTAGAGGCTCCAAGGACATGGCCAGCCCACCTCTTGCGGGGCGCTGGAGTTTTCTGACCACCTTGAAGTGCTGGGCAATGATGTGCCACCCCTGTCACAGTCACTCTGCCTTTCTTTGCCCAGAGTGGTGTGATGACCCATAGCAGTCGGGATTGGAACCCAAGCCTGGCACTGTGGAGCCTGTACCCCTGCCCCACACTCAGGCCACATCCAAGGCTCTGGATACTGGGGTTTGGCTGTTGTGTGCTGGTGGCTGCATGGTCACGGTTTCATAGGTGTACTTGCCTGTGTCCCCATCCTGCGCAACATGTCCCCATAGCACAGGTGTCGAATCATCTCCACCGAGAGGTGTGGAAACTGGGCTTGGAGTGGACAGTGCCCAGTGCAGCTCAGGATCTGCATCCACACTTGGAGCATAGACCTGGGCCCAGTGGGGAAACAGGCCAGGCCAGACCCCTAGGAAGGCACCTCAGCTGCTGTCCCCAGCTCCAGGCAGAGAGATGGACTGTGGGGTGCTAGCTTGCTGCTCAGTCTCTTGTGTGGCTGAGCCTCTCTGCAGCGAGGGGCTTGGATCCAGGGTTCTCAGGGCCCCTCCCAGCTCCAGCAGCCTGGGCTCCCGAACTTCCTCCTGCCCCTCCCCTTGCCCATACCAAATGAGCAGCTGGTCTGTTGGCTGGCCTGGCACCAGCTGTCCATCCCTGGGGCCAAGTCCGCAGAGCCCGCTGTATGTGAGAGAGACACCGTTTGGCTCTGGGGGCGACAGCCAGGCAGCTGCTAAGGAGGACTAGGTAAATTCTCCATGGTTACCGCTGTTTGTAATTCTGCAGGACATCCTTTACCCGCTAATGGCCACTCGGACGCCATTATGGGTCTGCATGTTCCAGCCACAGGCCTCCCCGCCCCACATCCAGGAGGTGACATTCTTATCTTAGCTGGGCTCTGGACTGTACTTGGTCCCCAACTGCTGGCTACAGACTGTATCCAAATGTTGCGTTCCATGGGTGGGGCCTAACCCTCCCCTCTTGGGGCGCAGAGCCCCAGGGGCATAGACTGTCAGGAGTCCTGTCCCTCTTTGGGGAGGGAATGACATTGGTTCAGAGTGGTTGAGGGGCTTGTCCGGGGCACAAAGAGGCTGTAATGTTAAGAGTGCCGTTCCCGTGGCAAGGCACCTGTTGCCAGCCGAGGTCGGGCTCAGGTCCTTCGAGGCCTTCTGGTCTTCAGTCTTTGTTACATATTTTGCGCAGAGACCAGGCACACAGGAACAGAAAGGCTTCCATGTATATGAGATCTTAGTCCTGGGGGACTTCGTTGCAGGGAAGTGGCTCTGGGTCACCAGCCTCTGGTGTGCAGGACCCAGGGACAGACAGCAGCGATTAGGCTGGGAAGGGTGGCTTCATCTTTGGTGCCAGTACCCTCTTGTGTGGGAGGCTGTGTGTCAGGGACAGGGCCTTTGGAGGTCAAGAGCAGGGTTCTCTGCCCTGTGAAGAGCAAAGATCACAGATGGTGCCCTGGATCCCAGTGTCCTTGCCTCGGGTGCCACTAGCTAAGGCTGCAGGGCTCCTGATCCTTCTCTCCTCCCTTCCAGCTGGGAGCGTCCACTCACCTTCCACCAGCATGGCAGCGTCCTCCCAGTACCGCCAGCTGCTGAGTGACTATGGGCCACCGTCGCTGGGCTACACCCAGGTAGGGCAGTGTGGGCCACGGCGTGGTGGGAGGGCCTTGGGTGCGGGGCAGGCACTGACGGACGGCCTGAGGCAGGCTCCTCGCAGCCGCGCCAGGGCCCCCGGCTTGGCCATGATCGGGACTTGAGGCAGTAGGATGGAGGGGCATCCAGGACAGAGTGGCAGGGGACACAGATTTGAGGAGGGGCAAGCACAGGACGGTCCTGCAGCTTCCGATATACAGTTCTGCCAAGGCTGCCACCCCCAATCTCTGGTGGGTCCCTTTGCGCTCGTTTCTTGGCAAGTGAGGCCTGACTGACTCTGGTTGTAAGCCGGCTTGGAGGTGAGGCCACCTCATCAGGAGCTGGCAGTACGAGCGCGGTCCCTGAGTGAGTGGCTCTGTCACTTGTGGGACTGCAGCCCTCTTGGAAACCTCCAGGAGACTCGGGGTCCTGCGGTAGAGAGGGAGCCACCCCTTCAGCCACAATGCCTGGAGGTTCCCGGCCCTGCCAGGCCTGGTCACCAGCTGAAGATTCTGTCCTGGTCAGACCCCAGGCTGAGTTCCGGGGTCGCCATGGAGGCTGTGCCTGGGCAGAGGTGGCCTCGCTGTTGCTGTGCGCGGCGCCCAGCCATGCCCCGGCAGGCCGTCTTGTCCCAGGAGGAGAAGCAGGCCCGGGCCCGGGAGAGGGACCGGCTGAAGAAGCGGCGACGGCGGGAGGACGGGCTGCGGCGCAGCCTGGAGCGGCAGCGCAACGCCCTGGCCATGCTGCGCCGGCGCCGCGAGAAGCGCGAGGCTAGGAGGCAGCTGTGCCAGGAGGCCGGACGGCCAGGCCAGGCCTGGAGGCCCGCTGGCGAGGCCAGGGAGCAGAGGCGGCAGAGGCGGGAGGAGCAGGCGAGGGCCTTGCGGAGGGAGCTGGCTGCCCTGGTGCCACCGAGGGCTGAGGCGGCCCAGGAGGAGGAGCGGCCCGAGCCGGGCGCCTTGCTGCTCCGGGTGGCTGCGGGCTGGCAGTGGTTGCAGAGAAGGACTGGCGGAGGGCCGGGAGGAGAGGGCCCCACCCTGGGGAGCGCCCTTCACGTGGCGCCCCGGCCCTGCCTGGGGTCCTGGAATTGTCATTTCCACCTAACCCCGGGTGGCTTCCGTCCCCCATGGCTGTGGACACTCTCTCATGGTCCCAGGGAACCCTTGTCATTCTTTGTCTGGGAATCAATTTTTTTTTTTTTTTGGTACTGAGGATTGAACTCACAGGCACTCGACCACTGAGACACATCCCCAGCCCTATTTTGTGTTTTATGTAGAGACAGTATCTCACTGAGTTGCTTAGCACCTCGCCATTGCTGAGGCTGGCTTTGAACTCGCGATTCTCCTGTCTCAGCCTCCCTAAGTGCTGGGATTACAAGCGTGAGCCACCGCGCCCGGCTATTCTTTGTCTGGAGACAGTTCTTTTTCCCTTTGGGGTGGAGGCAGCTTTGTGCCTCCTGGGTGGTCTCCCAGAGTGAAAACAGGAGGGAGGGGTCCGTCTTCTCTGGCACCGTCCTCACAGCCCTGGGAGCCACCCCAGGCTTTCCCCCACTGATCCTGCCCTGGGCTGGCCTGTGTGGCCGGGGCCTCACCATGGCATTGAGGTCAGGTTCAGTGCATCTGAAACCCTTTCCGTTTGATTCTAGGGAACCGGGAACAGCCAGGTGCCGCAGAGCAAGTACGCGGAGCTGCTGGCCATCATTGAAGAGCTGGGGAAGGAGATCAGACCCACCTACGCGGGGAGCAAGAGCGCCATGGAGAGGCTAAAGCGGGGTGAGCACAGGGCCGGGGGCCACGGGCTGATCCAGTCACTGGTTTGAAAGCTTTTTGTAAAGCTGGACCTGGTGGCCCCAGCTTGGAGTCTCAGTTCTTGAGAGGCTGAGGCCAGAGGATCACATGAGTCCCCAGGAGGTTGAGGACATCTAGGGCAGCATAGTGAGATCCATCTCAATAAAAAAGACTAAAAGGTTTTCTTGGGAAAATGCTGGAGGGTAGAGAAGGGCCCCCTGCCCCACAGTCTGCTGTGTAGTGGTGGCACTGGGGGAGGACTGGTGAGGGCTGGGAGTTTCAGGCGGAGTTTGCAATGAGCCCTCACTCGGGCATGCTGCCAGAGAGGCCTTGCCGGCTTGACTTTGAGGCTGTGCCCCCTGCCTGCTCCGTTCCCCTTGGGTGATGGCGGCAGGGAGCCAAGCACGGCGGGCTCTTTCCAGGCAGTGCCCTGCAGAGGTTGCTGGAGGTTGCTGGAAGGCCTGGGGTTTGGGCTTCTAGTTGTCCACACTGTCCTCTGCTGTCACATCTTTGGAGCAGGACCAAGGAACCGGGTAGCCGGTCTTCAGGTGTGGGGCACCCTCAGGTTCTTTAGTGATTGAGGAGAAAGGGAGGCCAGGAGGGTGGGAGGGGGATGTGAAGTAGCTTGCTACCTCATGACATCAGATGCATGCAGGGAGCAGAGGATTTCTAGTTTAGAGAAGGTGGCTGTTCAGAGGAGGTGGGGCCCTTGACTTCATTTATGCTCAGGAGAGATTTGGGTTTTTAAAAGGTTTGAAAAATGCCAGGAGTGGTGAGGCACACTAGTAATCCCATTGACTTGGGAGGCTGAGGCAGGAGGATTGCAAGTTCAGGGCCAGCCTCAGGAACTTAACGAGACCTTGTGTCAAAAAATAAAAAGGGCTGAGGATGTTGCTCAGTGGTAAAGTGCTCCTGGGTTAAATCTCTGGTACCACTGGGGAAAAAAAGGAGGTTAGAGAATCAATTTGGGAGAAAAAGGGGAGAGGAACATTCCCTGGTTATAAATTTGTGGCATAGTGTGGGCTGCGCTTGAGGTTATTTCTCAGCCAAAGCAGGACCAAGGCTAAAGCCGTGAGCAAGACTCTGCCCATATTCCAGAATTCACAGTGAAGAGCTTGACTGTGAAGCTAGGTTGAGTACAGATGGGGACCGGCCTGAAAATGGAGGACGGCAGAGTCTGAGGCTCTGGCTTTAGAGGGATTGGGCAAGGGTCATGGAGCCCAGCCCTGACCTGACCCAGAAGGCAGGGAGCGGGGGGCATTGCTCTTCCAAGGCCTACTGCTTGGATGTCAGAGGAAGCTAGATAGTTCTGGTAACTGGAATGCTAGTTACCTGAATGGAAAGTCCTAGGAAGATGCTGGACACAGGCAATTTGCAGTTTGCTTAAAAAAAAAAAATAGTGATTGAGTCAACATTTGGATATACTAATAGCTCTAAGACGCATCCTGGAAAGCTGTTGGTCCCACGGGCAAGGAAGACCTGGTGTTGCTACCCAGCCTACAGCCAAGCCCACACCAATGCAGCCTATGTTAAAGGGTGAAAAGGGGTCATGGAGGGTGTGGAGGCATTAGGAGCATCGTTTTTTTAATTAAAATAATCTTTTTTGCCGGGTGTGGTGGTGCATGCCTGTAATCCCAGCAGCTCCGAAGGCTGAAGCAGGAGGATCATGAGTTCAAAGTCAGCCTCAGCAATGGTGAGGTGCTAAGCAACTCAGTGAGACCCTGTCTCTACATAAAATATAAGACTGGGGGGCTGGGTTGTGGCTCAGTGGTAGAGCGCTTGCCTAGCATGTGTGAGGCACAGGGTTTGATTCTCAGCACCACATATAAATAAATAAAGTAAACATCATTGACAACTAAAAAATATTAGAAAAAAATGAGACTGGGGATGTGGCGTAGTAGTTTGAGTGCTTCTGCGTTCAAAAAAAATTTTTTTTTTTTTTTTGCATTACTAGAGATTGATCCTAGGGCCTCACTCATGCTAGCCAAGTGCTCCTATCACTGAGCTACATCTCCAGCATTTTATTTATTATTATTATTATTACTATGATTATTATTTTTGAGATAGGGTCTCCCTGAGTTCCCCAGGCTGGACTGGAATTCGTGACTCTTCTTTTTTTTTTTTTTTTTTTTTGTAGTTGGACACAATGTCTTTATTTTATTGCTTTGTATGTGGTGCTGAGGATCGAACCCAGGGCCTCACGCATGCGAGGCAAGTGCTCTACCGCTGAGCTACAATCCCAGCCCAATTCGTGACTCTTCTGCCTCAGCCCCCCAGGGCCAGGCCTAGAGGCATTGCCATACCATTCCCGGCAGAAGCGCTGTGGATAGGCAGATAGCCCACGGACTAAGGAGGGATTTTACAGTTTTTATTGGTTGCACAAAGCAGTGATTTGGGCATATGTGACAATTATATGAAATCGAGACTTGAGTGTCCATAAATAAAAGTTTATTTGGACTGGTACACTCGCGGTTTGTACACTGCGCCTGGCTGCTTTCACCATATGATAGCCGAGGAGAGTAGCAGTGATAGCCCGTGAGACCCAGGAAGCCTGTGGTAATTGCTGTGTGGCGCTTACAAAGTTTTCTGAACCCCTGCAGCTGATTTGGCAGATTATATGATCGTGGGTGCCTAGTTTTAGCTGCTTGTGATTTGGAGAGGTGATCACGGTGACCTCTAGTCATATACTAGAATAGAATTCTTGGTGTCTGTTTAAATGAGATCAGTATTTTATGAAGTTCAGTAGGGGCAAAAAGAAAAGGCTACCAAACCACAGAGATAAAAGGTGGGGGAGCTCGCGGGCACAGGTGGCTGAAGTTCCTGGGGAAGGGCTCACAGTGTGCTCGAGGTGTGTGGGCTGGTCATTTCCTCTCACCTACTTGACACTGGCCAGCCCTTTCTAGGATTTAGAATTTGAAGAAGCCACACTGGGTCCATTGTTAAAGAACTTCTGTGTAGAGACATGTTTTTTTTTCTACTCTCCTAGCTTGCTGGTGCTGTGAGTGCAGGAGAGATTTTGGCAGTACAAAGTTCTGGCTAGGAGGGAGCGGCTTCGAGAGGTGGGGTGGGGCTGTCAGTGTTCCTTAACAGCTCACATGTTAGGGTTTTTTATTGGGTGGGGGGTCCTCAATGTTACTCAAGCTAGTCTTGACCTCTTGGCCCAATGATTCTCCTGCGCCACCCACGTTGGTGTGCACCTCCATGCCTGGTTTTGAGTTGTTTGCATGAAGTTCCCAAGTCCTTTCTAGCCTGAGGCCATATTCTTATTTTTGCAGGGCTGGCAAAGCCAGGGCCGCTCTACCTCTGAGCTATCGCAGACCTTTTTTTCTTTCTTCTTCTTCTTCTTCTTTTTTTTTTTTGGTACAGAGGATTGAACCTGAGTGCTTAACCACTGAGCCACATCCCCAGCCCTTTTTTCTATTTTTGTATTTTATTTAGAGACAGAGTCTCACTTAGTTGCTTAGCACTTCACTTTTGGTGAGGCTGGCTGTGAACTCAAGATTCTCCTGTCTCAGAGTGAGTGGCTGAGATTACAGGCATGTGCCACCGTGCAAGGCTCTTTTTTTCTTTTTTTTGTGGTACCAAAAATTGAACCCAGAGGTGCTTAACCACTGAGCCACATCCTCAGCCCTATTTTGTGTTTTATATAGAAACAAGGTCTCACTGAGTTGCTTAGCACCTCACCGTTGCTGAGGCTGGCTTTGAACTCACGATTCTCCTGTCTCAGCCTCCCTAAGTGCTGGGATTACAGGCGTGAGCCAATGCGCCTGGCTCCTTTTTTCTTTTTGAGGCAGGCTGTCGCTAAGTTGTGAAGGCTGGCCACAAACATGGATTTGTAATCCTCCTGCCCTACCCTTCTGAGCATCTGGGATTACAGGTGTGAGCCACCATGCTGGGCACAGTCTGAGGAATTTTTTTTGCGGGGGTGGTTACCAGGGATCGAACTCAGGGTTGCCTCACCACTGAGCCACATCCTCAGCCCTTTATATTTTTTGAGACAGGGTCTTGCTGACTTGCTGAGGCTGACCTCAAACTTGGGGCATTCTGAGGGTTTTATGGTGGCTCCTCCTGTTAGGACCTCATTCTGCTGCTGGGTTGCTGGATCGGGCTGACGCCCAGCTTCGGCTTCTGTTGCAGGCATCATTCATGCCCGAGGACTGGTTCGGGAGTGCTTGGCTGAAACAGAGCGGAACGCCAGATCCTAGCCTCCTGGTCAGCTTGGGAGGTTCTTGGCTCTGTACAACTCATCTCCTCTGTTCAGAAGAAACCCTTGTTTTCAAAATGGTAACAGTTTAGTTTTTTCTCCCAAGGTTCATAGTCTCCAAATATTGGGACAAGATTTCAAAGTTAATTAGGATTTGCATTTTTAGTAGTTAGGAAGACCCAGGATTTTTTTTTTTTTAAAGCATTGATTTAAAAGATGCATGTGAAGTTATTTTACAGCAAACTGTTGTTTGGCTCCAAGATACCAGTGTATCCCTTTAATCGTTTGAATACTTTATGTCACCCAGTTGTTCTTTGTTCTTTTCTGTAATCTTATTTGACCCCAGGACTCTGTTTAATGCACCCTGACCACCTGCTTCACTGAGCTGGTCCCATGTGCCACACACTGTAGATTCTGCTTACTGGCACTTCTTTTTTTGCTTAAGCATTTGCATGACGCTTAGTGCTTTGAAGGCAATTTTTTAAGAGTGCACAAGTTATAAATACAGAAGAAAGAGCAACCTGCCCAATCTAACAAGGACCCCAAGAATTTTCATACTAAGACTGTATGTAGATTTCAGTTCTATGTTCACTGTAAGTTGATCAAAACATCTGGAAGAAAATGACTAAAACTGTTTGCATCTTTGTATGTATTTATTACTTGATGTAATAAAGCTTATTTTCATTAACAATGTGTATTAAGATGTGTGTTCCTTGAATTGCTAAGTGCCGTCGTACAGCAGTTCAGTCTTCATGAAAGACTGGACATAACCTGTCAAAGGATGTTTTCCAACCTGGGCCAGAAATATTTTGTGTCACGATGTCCTCAGCACAGCTGGAGAAAGGATGTGTTTGCTTAAGTCACAGGTAGGGCTGATGTGAAGCTGCATCCTGGTTGTATTTAAACTGCAGTTAACTGAAGTGCCTGCCAGGAAATAAGACAGCAGCAGCAGCATCGGCATGGTGAACGGCTCCTTTCCGCACCCTCGGCTTCCAGGGTGTCATGAGTGCCACAGAGGCTATTTCTCATTCCACATGGTGAGAAAGCTCCAGCTGGCTACTTGGGTGTTTGCTGGACGAAGAATCTGCTCCGGCGCTGGAGAGGAGCGACTCCTGTGGTGGTTTCCAGCAGGCGCTTGGTTCATTTCTGCTGTACTTCAGCTCTGCCGTGGTGAGGCTGGCCTTGCTGAGGTGTGAGGGAGTTTTGCGGGTGTGAGGCAAGATCCCAGTCTGCGAAGTCTGGAGGCTGGTAGGCGTGGGCTGCAGCAGCGTGGGCTCCTCTGCGCCTCCTCCAAGCATGTGGCGAAGGTGTAAGAGAGGAGAGGTCAGCCTCTGTTCTCCTGGCTGTGGCTCCATGCTTACTGGTTTCTTGGCTTTCACGCCAGAGACGACCAGCTCAGGGGAGGCTGGGATGGGTAGGTTCCCTGAGGTACCGGTGGGAGGTGAGAACCTTGCTCTGCGTGTGTAAACGGGGCTGGGCCACTGGATGGACCAGCTGCACTTCAGGTGATACCAGCCATGTTTCTGGCAGTCTCACAGTGGCCCCCTTGCCTCAGTATTTTCCCTACCTACAGGCTATTGATCATGGATACAAAAATGCCGGACAACAACAAAACCAAACCAAACCTGTAAGGTCAAATCCTGCTTAAGTGATGCAAACTCACAAATATCAGGTTTTAGAACCTCACTCCTAACAGATCTACTTGCATGTCAACACAGAATGCCATGTTTTTCTATCTCAAGAGACATTACACGGCAACATATAGCATATTAGTAAGTGGGCAAGTAACTTGAGTAATTTTTTTAACTTTTCACCATCACTTTCTCTTACTCTCAAAACAACCTAAAGGATAAATGACATGTTTTTGTACCGGAGATTGAATCCAGGAGTGCTTAAGCACTGAGCCACATCCCTAGCCCTTTTAAAAAAATTTTTTATTTAAGCCAGGCGTGGTGGCACAAGCCTGTAACCCCAGCACTTAGGGAGGCTGAGACAGGAGAAGCGCGAGTTCAAAGCCAACCTCAGCAACGGCAAGGCGCTAAGCAACTCAGTGAGACCCTGTCTCTACATAAAACACAAAACAGGGCTGGGGATGTGGCTCAGTGGTCAAGTGCGCCTGAGTTCAATCTTCAGTACCAAAAAATAAAAAAATATTTAGAGACAGGGTCTTGCTGAGTTGCTGAGGCTAGCTTTGAACTTGCGATCCTCCTGCCTCAGCCTTGTGAGCCACTGGAATTATAGGTGTGGCCACCGTGCCTGACATACACGGTATCTTAATATCACCCAGCAATGCCAATAAATGCTATTAATATTTGACTCAAGGTCAATAAAGTGGACCTTATTAATAATACTTTTTCAAATTTTTAAATTTCTAAACTTTTATAATAAAACAGACATACAGATCAGTGGATAGCTTCAAGTAAGGTAAGAGAGTAAGCCAGGTGTGGGGGGACACTTTAGTCCCCACTGTTCCGAAGGCTGAGACAGGAGGATTACTTGAGTCCAAGAGTCTGGGGCCAGCCTGCCTTTCTTTCTTCCCTATTTTTTTTTTTTTTTTTTTTGGTGGTACTGAGGATTGAATCGGGGCCTTGTACATTCTAGGCAAGTGCTCCACCTCTGAGCTGCACCGGCAGCCCAAGAGACCCTGTCTTTGGGAAAAAGAAAAAAGGGCTGAGGATGTAACTTTGTGGTAGGGTGCCTGCCTAGCATGTGTGAAGCTCTAAGTTGTTCCCAGTGCGCCATCTGCCACATACACACCAGTGAGGAGGTAACTTCCAATTATTGCCCAGGGCAAGAAACAGCTCCAGCCATCCCAGAAGCCACACCAGGTGCCTCCCCACAAAAGTAGCCACTACCCTTTTATAGTGACAACTTTGTGTTTCATAGTTTTATTCTCAAAGTGTCCATCAATATTTACTATAGTTTAGTCCACCATTTAAACACTCTGATGTCTTTTAAGTGTGTCAAAATTATTATTATTATTTTTTAAAATATTTTGTTTAGTTGTAGATGAACACAGTATCTTTATTTTTATGTGGTGCTGAGGATCGAACCCAGTGCTTCACGTATGTGAGGCAAGCGCTCAACCGCTGAGCCATAGCCCCAGCCCCTCAAAATTATTTCTTTAAAAGCTCTGTACCAGTGCTGGTAGTGGGACTCGCCGCCATGATTTCCTGGAAGGCTCTTGGTGAAGTTAGCTGGAATTGGTGTTTGCTTTCTCAGTAGAATTTTTACTTGATTCCCGTAGTTGTTTCAATAGTTTCTTTTTTTCTAGAGTTTCCTTTGCTCTTTTTTTCCTTTCCTGCTTTTTCTTTGCTGCCTCCTGTTTTTCCTTGTAAACAGGACTATTTTCGCCATTGTAGAAAACATCCACTTTCTCTTGTAGGATTTTCCGAGCGAGCTTTCTGTTGTGATCGACAGATCTGGTCTGATGGCACTGCAAGAGAGAACGTTCCACCATGTGAAAATCACAGGTGTGAAGAGATGAAGGACCTGTGAAACAATCTCTGGCCTTTACAGTCTGGTCAGGCCAGGGAGGCACAGCACTGGCCAGGAGTTTCCCTGAGTCAGTGACAAGTGAGGATCAGACCCTTCCTGCCTCTGACCTTGGCCTCTGCCTCTTCTCACGCCCCCACTGGATTATATGACTTTCACTGTATCTGTTTTATGGTTGTTATTTTTTTCCTTTTGGTACCAGGGATTGAACCCAGGGTTGCTTAACCACTCAGCCACGCCTCCCCTCCCTTTTTTGTATTTTATTCAGAGAAAGGGTCTCACTGAGTTGCTTAGGGCCTTGCTAAGTTGCTGAGGCTGGCTTCGAACTCATGATCCTCCTGTCTCAGCCTCCTGAGCTGCTGGGATTACAGGCGTGTGCCACCATTCCTGGCAGTTGTAACAATAGCCTTCAAATAACTTAAGTCCCAAAATAATTGTGAAAATATTAACTGATGATCTGGCTGTAACCAGGGAACAAACCTGTGCACCATTTATATGCACATTTGTAAGCTAAAGATTCCATCTAATAGAGGAAAATAGCATCTTTATTATCAGCCAGTTACAACATTCCTTATGGGCAAATAACTTCCAAAGCTGGTTGACAAATGAAATACCGTGAAACAAGGGTGAAAGGTCACCAGAAGCAAGCCCGAAGCCGTATGAAATAAGGAGGCTCAGCAAAAATTAATGGCACCAGGTTTCAGAATTTCATTACTTTTTTTTTTTTTGGTGGTGCTGGGAATTGAACGCAGGGCCTTGTGCATGCGAGGCAAGCCTTCTACCAGCTGAGCTATATCCTCAGATCCCCAGAATTTCATTACTTTTGAATGACAGTTTTCCTGAGAAGGAAAAGAAAAGTGGTCGAGCTTTTGACTGGTATGCTCGTGGCCTAAGTTGGTAGTCAAGTACAACTATTAGGAACATGGACGCTGGGTTTAGTTGGACCTTGGGCAAGTTATGTAACCTCTGTCCTGCAGATTCCACATCTGAGCCATGGGGACATGAGGAGCATGGCGTTGTGGAGACTGAAAGAGCTCATGTGTTGTGGAGTTGCTCAGAAGAGTGTCGCACAGGTGGTGTGATGCATGGGTATTTGCTACCAGTACCTGTAGTTTCTGGGAACATCTGTCTTTCGGCTCTCTTTACTGTCCCTCAAGGCTGGTGCTGCTTTGGGGCCCTCTAGTGACAGATGTGTGGTAAGATGGACTACAGCTCCACCACCAGATCAGGAAGTAGGCGAGAGCACTTTACCACTTGCTAGAGGTTCAAAATTTGCTGAGAGCTGGTGATATTTTTGATCAGGGTTTGTTTTTTAATAA
>CM053407.1:122463715-122498420 GCA_028644305.1 Xerus rutilus | reverse complement strand
GAGAGCTTTCAGAGCTGCTTTGTCACAGATCACTGTCCTAAACCTTGGCTCTTCTGTCCCAGTTCAGGGCTGATGGACGCCTGGAAGATCTCCCACCCAAATGAAGTCCAGGAAGGTCCTCAGTGTTTGGTTACTGGCCGCTTTGTTTAATGGTTAACTCCAATAGCCAATCAGACAATTCTGGACCCTTCTAGTATCTCCTGGAGCTTTGGCCTGATTCCAATGACTGCTGAAAATGACAGACCCATTTTCCAACACCCAAAGAATATGGGTTGGACTTCAGTTCTTGAGATACACACAGAGCAGCCTAAAGTTTTTGGGGAACAATAAAACCAGCTCAGATTATAGCTCATCATGACATTAAAAAAGGGAAAGAGAAAAATGGTAAAAAGAAGTGCGAGTAAGGAGAAGCCGGCAGTCACGACAGCTGGAAGGGCTCTAACTGAGGGCTGGCTCTGTCCCCGCTTCCCTCGGCTCTACCTTCCTTTGATAATGGCTTCACTCTACACAGCTCATCAAAGTTTAGAGAAAAGCCCTCTGAGACCATTTCAACTTGGTCAAGTTCAGAGATGACAGGTCTGAGGACTTCACAAAAGGAAATGTTAATTTGTCCAATAAATATTTTAAACATCTACTGAGTTTAAGGCATAGGTCTCAGGGAGCCCAAGGAACCTGTACCGTAAAAGAGAAATTTAGACATCTATAAACATGATGCAAGCCATGGCCTAGGACAGATCACATGCCATGGAGCCCTAGTTCTCACTCTTCAATGTGGCCCCAGGTCATCCAGAGAGCTTGTCATGCGGAAGCTGCTGGATCCAGACAACACACCCCTCCTCCAACACAGTCAATTCAACCCGAGAAAGACATCTAGCTGCAGGGACGGCAGGTCCACTCAGCACCAAGGCCAAGACAGGAGCAGTCTGACGTAGAATTCAGAAGGGCTGAGTAATTGCTTATTCACATGAATCTTCTCTCCTGCTCCCCAATAACCACAGGTCTCAAGGACTGGATGGAGGAGGCAATGCTGTGCCAGCAACCGCTGCCCTGCTCTGGGAGGGTGGGGAGGGCGGTGTCTGCTGCTTCTATTGGGTCCCTAAGACGCAAAGCCATTTGATTTGAATCTATTTTCAGGAAAACAAGACTGCGATCTCTGGACCTGTCTTCTAGATACTGTTTATCCAAAATTCACTGTTGGAAGTATTTTCCTTAGAAAGGCAGAGCATCGCCTCCCCTTCGTCACAACCTCACACTCCATCAACCCTGCAGAACCAAGGAGCCAAGGTGGAGCCTAACTGACACAGGTCTAGAGGGGAGGCTGCTCACAGCCAGTCACCACTCGAGCTTTAACATGTCCCCCTCGCCCCCGACCCGCGAGTCTCTGTGACGCTGGTTCTTTAGTGGGAAACAAGGTCCGAGATTCTGCTTTCCTGACCAGCCCCCGGGGAGGCTGCTGAAGCAGATCCAGAGACTGCGTGCTGGGTGTCAAAGGGGCTTTGAGACAGGCTGCTGCGGGCGTCCTGCACTGAGGGTCCTGTGACTCCTGGCAAGAGCCCAAGGTGGCAGCAGGGGAGCAGGGTGCAGAGGAGTGGGTGGGAGGGCCGAGAAATCATCCGGATCAAAGAACTAAAAGAAAGTTGGTTTGAACTAGCAGAGGTGACAGGCAATGCACAGATTGAGAAACTGGGTCACCGGGAAAGAACACGGAAAATGTCGCCTCTGTGGCATTAATGTTCAAGAACAGTATCACCCAACAGAAACATACTGCTAGCAATACGCCAATTCTAAGTGTTAGGTAGGGTCAGGGTCCAGGATGTCCAATTAGGGGGACTGGTCAGCCGCTGCAGAGCACAGTGGCCAGACGCTAACGCCACCAGTAGACACGCCTCCTGTCAGTCAGTGGGTTTTCCTGACCTATCCAGGAAGGACTCTGGCCTTCTCTTCATGCCCCCAGGCCCTCCCCTTTCTGACCCGGACCTTTTGAAATTCTCTGTGCACCGAGCCCCAGCGCCATTCCTCCCCGCCGCACTCTGATGGACGGGAGGATTCGGCAGAAGAGCGTGTATTTTCAATAAAGCCTTGCCCAGCGGCTTCAAATCATCTTCTTCTGGTCGTCTAGTCTTTACACTAAGTTTTCTAGTACTCACACAAAAAAATCAAAAGACTTATTAAATTAATATATTTAGCACAATGTATTAATATTATTTCAATAGGTAATAAACAGCTGGCATGGTGGCACTCGCCTGTAATCTCAGCAACTTGAGAGGCTGAGGCAGGAGGATCACAGTTTGAGGTCAGCCTCAGCAACTTAGTGAGACCTTTGTCTCAAAATCAGAAATGGTCGGGGATGTAAAGCATCCTTGGGATCAAGACCCAGTACTGAAGGGGAAAAAAAAGTTAATAAATATTAAAAATTGAGATATTTCATTTTTTTCTTACATGAAGTTTTAAAAATCTGGGGGGCAGTGATACTTATAGCACATCTTAGTTCGGACTAGCCACCCTTTTAAGTGCTACTCACTGTGGTCCAACGAGCCTGCCAGGAATGAGGACACTCTCAGGTTCTCCACAGACCTGCTGAGAACCTGTACCTTAACAAGATCTTAGGCATTTGAGGCACTTAAGGTTTGACAAGCGTACTAGAACATGGCAATCAGCAAGTTCTGGCTGTCAGGGCTGGTACTTTTAAAAGCTATTGTTTGTCAGGTTCAGTGGTGCACACCTTTAAACCCCAGCAACTTGGGAGGCTGAGGTAGGAGGATTGAAAGTTTGAGGCCAGCCTCAGCAACTTAGCGAGACCCTGCCTCAAAATAAAAAGGGCTGTGGATGTAGCTCCCCAGTAAGGGGGGTGGAGCCTGGGCTGGGGTTGTGGCTCAGTGGTAGAGCGCTTGCCTAGCATGCGTGAGACACTGGGTTCGATTCTCAGCACCACATATAAATAAATAAAATAAAGGTCCATCAGCAACTAAAAAAATATTTTAAAAAAAGCTATTGTTTATTTTTGCAACAGTTAAGGTGAGAGTAGAATTCAGAAGGTCTGAGTAATTGCTTATTCACATGAGTCTTCTCTCCTCCTCCCCAAAAACCACAGGTCACAAAGATCCAATAAATGATTAAGGACCAAACATGTTGAAAATGTCTTTAAAAAGACAAAATGACCTGCTGATGGCACAGAAGCTAAGTGAGAGGAGAATGGTTTTCTGAGAAATGCTTAATAATTATATTTCAAAAGTGTGGGTATTTCTGTTTTCGTCACTGTGCTGTTTGTATCTGCAGTGTGGGGATCAAAATCACAGCCTTGTGCATGCTAGGCAGGTGCTCTACCACTGGGCCATACCCTAGCCCTCAAAAGTGTTTTCTGATGCCCCCTACAAAATGGGAGTTAAAAGAAAGTAGCCTTTCTGTATTTTTCGCATGTAGCTCATCACCCTGTCCCCGAAGCCTGCAGTCCTTTGACATTCCTCTGCAAAGGGAACCACTGGAGTCCTGCAGGACAGACGTGGGGCTTCACACCGAGGATAAAGCACCTCCCACCCACAGCCGGTGTTCACAGAGAATTCTTTCCAACAAGCAGAGCACAATAGTTCCAGCAGGAAATGCAGAGCCGTCACCTTTGATTTGGGGAAGCAAGGGAAGAGATGACGGCTCCAGGGCTGCTCTAAATGTAACAGGCTCCCGGCTGCAGAGTTGGAAAGCAGCTACCCAAGTATACACAGAGAAACACCCGATTCATGTAATACTGACATCCTGTTCATCTTTTTTTTTTTAAATAGAAAACTTTAAAGAGAATTACACTTGTCCTATTTGTGTGCATCACTGTGATTTTCTTCTATTTATGGCATCTCACAGGAACCTTATAATTTATCAACTACACTTTTAAAACAAACACATAAAAGAGCAGCAATAACACTACATTTTCTTCTAAAAAAGTCTCAAAGCCTATAACCATTAATGATGCCTTGTTTTTATTTAGTACTTACATGTTTCAAAGCACTTTAAAATGTATTATTGGATTTGACACAAATGAAGAAAATAGAGAAATACAATACATGAATTCTCTCAGGAAGACTTATCTTGGAAGATCACTAGGTTTTCAATTTAAAAAAATTTTTTTAGTTGTAGACGGACACAATACCTTTAATTTATTTGTGTGTGGTGCTGAGGATTGAACCTAGTGCCTCACATGTGCTAGGCAAGCACTCTACCATTGAGTCACAACCCCAGCCCCAGTTTTCAATTTTTTTTTTTTTTTGGTACTGGGGATTGAACTCAGGGGCACTCGACCACTGAGCCACATCCCCAGCCCTATTTTGTGTTTATGTAGAGACAGGGTCTCACTGAGTTGTTTAGCGCCTCGCCGTTGCTGAGGCTGGCTTTGAACTCGTGATTCTCCTGTCTCAGCCTCCCTAAGTGCTGGGATTACAGGCTTGAGCCCGGTTTTCAATTCTTAAAACTAACTTTACCTTTTCCTCAGCTTCTCCAATTAGGTTCTTTTCCTAGTAAAATGTCTTCCCCACTCTCTGTTCAGTATTCAATGCCTCAACTCTGTGATTAACTTACTGCGTAACTTTGGCCACGCTTCCTCATCTGTAAAATGGAGACAATACCATCTAGGGTGGGAACAAATCCTACATGTTGCTACAAATGTAAAGCTCTTAGTGCTCAGTAGTTGGTAGCATTTCAGCTCCCTAAACTACAAAGCTAAGGAACCTCTAACACACCACATAACTGTGGTCTTACGGCATAAACCCAGGCAATAAACTATTTCTCAGGCTTTTCAGATCTCATATGCAAAAGGCATCTCAAACAGTGACCTGCAAGTTATTTCATTTGGATGGTCCAATTTAAGACGTACTTGGATGCCAGGCACGGTGGCTCCCGCCTGTAATCCCAGCACTTTGGGAGGCTGAGACAGGAGAATCATGAGTTCAAAGCCAGCCTCAGCAACGGCGAGGCGCTAAACAACTCAGTGAGACCCTGTCTCTACATAAAACACAAAATAGGGCTGGGGATGTGGCTCAGTGGTTGAGTGCCTCTGAGTTCAATCTCTGGTACCAAAAAAAAGTACTGGGAAACCACAAAATTGCAGAAGACAGTGATTTGGTGACGTCATAATTCTGTTCCATGAACTTAGGTGTTAAGGGGATCATTATGATGCCAAAATACAGTCTGAGTTCCTGGCAGCCTCCCGGTGAAAGATAATAACACTTACAGCAAAGCATGCCCTGGCTCAAACACAGCTGTCTTTAGAAATTATGAAATACAGAAAGAGGGAGATAGAAAAAAATCAAATGCAGGGTAGGGGATGTAGCTTAATGGTAGACCAACAGCACAGCATGCTTGAGAACCTGGGTATGATCCCAACTACCATGAAAAAAAATTTGCAGAAGACAATGATTTGGTGGGCCTTGCCCATGCTAGGGAAGCACTCTGTGAGTTACATCCCCAGCCCCTTCAAAAAATTATTTTTTTTGAGGTTAGGGTCTACCTTAGTTGCCTAGGTTGGCTTCACATTTGCAATAATCCTGCCTTACCTTCTCAAGTAGCTGGGATTACGATATGAGTCACCAAACCTGGCTTAAAGATTTATTCTTTCTCATTTTGTTGCTGTGAAGACCCCTGCCCCCATGACAAATTGTTTGGATATAAAAATCAATGATTAAAAGTAACACCCTAAGCTGGGCGCGGTGGCTCAAGCCTGTAATCCCAGCACTTAGGGAGGCTGAGACAGGAGAATCGCGAGTTCAAAGCCAGCCTCAGCAATGGTGAGGTGCTAAGCAACTCAGTGAGACCCTGTCTCTACTTAAAACACAAAATAGGGCTGGGGATGTGGCTCAGTGGTCGAGTACCCCTGAGTTCAATCCGCAGTACCAAAAAAAAAAGTAACACCCTGGTTAACAGACAGGAAATATCTCAAGTCATCATCAACCTCTACTACTCAATAGCTGCTTGACTACTTAAATGCTGTTAATTTGAAGCCAGGTGCAGTGGCGCACGCCTGTAATCCCAGCACTTTGGGAGGCTGAGACCAGAGAATCACAAGTTCAAAGCCAGCCTCAGCAGCAGCGAGGCACTAAGCAACTCAGTGAGACCCTTTTTCTAAATAACACCCAAAATAGGGCTGGGGATGTGGCTCAGTGGTCGAGTGCCCCTGAGTTCAATCCTCGTTACCAAAAACAAAACAAAACGCCATTCTTAGCTTGTTAAAAAGGCTTTTAAAAAGACATTTCTTCATCCAGTGCTAGTAAAGGCAATTTCCATTTTGAATTTTTAAAAATTAGATCTCTACTAAAAACATAGGTGTAATCAACCTTATCAAAATATATCAATGCATTGGGGCTGAGGTTGTGACTCAGTGGTAAAGCACTTGCCTAGCATGCGTGAGACACTGGGTTCGATCCTCAGCACCACATAAAAATATGTAAACAAAATAAAGGCATTGTGTCCATTTACAACTAAAAAAATTTTTTTAAAAATATCACTGCATCAT
Organism: Xerus rutilus; assembly: GCA_028644305.1. Classification (NCBI taxonomy): domain Eukaryota; kingdom Metazoa; phylum Chordata; class Mammalia; order Rodentia; family Sciuridae; genus Xerus; species Xerus rutilus. The sequence continues at coordinate 122,491,930 of CM053407.1, read as the reverse complement.
TTAACATAATAATATAGTTTATTAGAATGCAAGATCCTGAACATATTGGTTTATTAAGACATTTGTGAATTAAAAAGAAATTACCTACAAGTCACCTAAAATCGCACTGCCAAAAACAAAATAAAAAACACACTCCCAAACTAACAGGGTCTGATTTTGTAACCAAAAGTAACGATCAACTATCTTCATGATTACTAAATAATCACTAGTAATAGCCTTTAGGACTAATATTTTTCTTTCAGTGAAACAGATCTCTGGTTGCCTGGAACTCTCAGGAATTCACACTTCTCAGTTCTTCTGTGATTGCAAGATTCTACAGTGTCTCCCAGCAGAAATCAGTGATATTTTCTTTTTTTTGGTGGACTTGAAATATAGTCAGTGAAAATAGAGTCAGGTGCTGAGAATACTTTGATTTGGGTTAGGTATTATATGAGCATAATACTGATTGGTGAATTAACACTGGGGAGATGGGTTTCCATTTATTTAAGCTTCAGGTCTGCCACACACTGATGGGGTTTTGGATGGAGACTGTTTTACTGTTGAGAGTCACTGTTGGAAAGAATAGGTATTCTAAGGAGGTGCGACGAGATGGACGCCTCCAAGGGCATTTGTCATTCCAAAGGGAAATCCATCCTCTGCCTCCTGGCTTCTCAGTACCATCTCTCGCACACTTAAGTGACAGTACCTGTGAACTACCGCTCAGGCCGGGACACCGGAGGAGGCCTAAGCGCGGGAAGTATCAGCTTAGTACTATAAGGCTAACTAGGCTGAAGAACGTGTGCTGGTCAGTGCGTATCAGAGGGGCTGGGGCCTAGGGGAAGGAAAGCGGCTTCTCTGCGGTCTTCCCATGCCTAGCAAGGGCAGCGCCACTCCTAGGACAGCACTTGCAGCGTGGCCAGAGCTCCATCGGGCTCTGCTCAATGAGCAAACGAGGATCGTCCCCTTTCCCTTCGGCCTCCACGGAATTGCCTTCTCCAGGGCGGGGATCTCTGCCCCTCTCCCACTGGAGGACCTGCAGGGCGACCCCAGCAGCTCGGGGCAAAACGCGTGCAGGGGTCGGGGCGGCACCACCTTCTCGCCAGCAGGCCCCCAGGTAAGCTGGTTGCGCGACAGGTTCGCAAGACGGGAAAAACTCAGGCGTCTCGGCTCCCCAGGCCTCTCCACAGCCCTGGACAATTGTGAGCTGCCGTAGGAACGCCTGGCTTCCCCGCGGACACTTACCTGGTCTCTGCACTGACCTCCCGTGGAAATGTTCAGGGAGATCCCGAAGCACCGCAGACCCGGGGAATCGCAGGTGCGCATGCGCAGTAGGCTCGCTGCAGTGTCCCTCACCTGCGCTAGGCTCATTCCCACTAACTGCGCATGCGAGAAGCTGAGGCTTCTTTCCCATGTGCAGCGGTAGGTTCCCAGAGAGCCAATCAGAGGGGAGATAGTGACAGCCACCCCACCCCTCGACGCCCCCAGCGTCGAACCTTCCTGTTTGGCGCGTAGGGAGGTGGGTGGCCGACGCGCGCACCGCGCACAGCCGTCTCCGCCCCCTTCCAAGCGGCCAATCGCGGGAGAGACGACCGACGCGCGCACGTCCCTCGGAGTTTAACGGTCGGGAGAGGCCACTCGGCCGACCCTGACTTCGGCAGTGGGACCGGCGGCCAGGTAAGCGGCCGCCTGCCTGCGAGGAGCTGCTGGCCTAGGGGGACGGGGCACGAGATGGAGCGAACACCGTCCGAGCGGACCCCTCAGTGCCCAGATGGGCCACGGTGAGGGGAGACAACTGTCAAGGGACCAGCCCGGCCGAAGCTCGCCGGCGTGTGGGGTTCCGCGGCGCTGCGTGCGCCTTTTCTAGACTCGGTGCCCTTGAGTGACACGCGCGCGGCCCAATCGCAGAGCGCCCTTTCTGAGGGGCGGGGGGCTTTTAATTTTTTTGTTTGCTTATTGACAAGGTGCCTCGGTTGCCTTTGGGATTCTCCGCGGTGGTTGCTGCCGTTTTCCTGCCCTCTCTGGGTGGACGCGGTAGCCGCCTCCAGCAGGTGGGGTCTGGCCCGCGCCCGCAGTGACGCCGGGTCTCCCCGCGGCTGCCGTGGGCCCCACCCGGTGTTCCGGGTCCCCAGCCCCGTTTTCTAGGGCGTGGGGGCGTGGGCGACACGTTTCGTTGCCGGAACTTATAAAGACGCCTCCGTTCGTATATTCATTCCCCATCAGGTTTCTCCTCCTTTAAATCATTTGGCATCGCCTGTCAGCGCCTCCGCGCTTTTGCTGGCTTCACCACCCCGCGCCGACCCGAGAGGCGACAGGGCGCTCCTGGTGGTTTTCATCGGGTTCCGCCGCGTCCGAGGGCCTCAGCGGGGGACGTAATAGATGGGGTTGCAGATCCGCCCCGCTGGCTGGAGCGGGGTGCTGGGAGCCCGGGTGTGGAAGCGGCAGCCCCTGCCGATTTCAATGCCGCCTTTGTCCTTGGTGCTGGGCCGAGCCCCTGGGGAGACGGGCATTGAACTCGGGCCGGTTACCCTGGGCTTTGACACCTGTGCCTGAAGGAGGTGCTTCCTTGATGAGCTGATAGTTTTTGGTGTAGTGCTTTCTAAAAGCAGGCCCTAGAAAGTGGGAGGCACAGGAAGCCGAAGCCTAGGTAACGTTCCTCTCTTGCACCCTCCTAAACTTTTCTTACTGTGAGAAGCATAGATTTTTTTTTCTTTCTCTTTTGCCTTTGTTTCCTCAGTCCTTTTTAAATGCATGCATTCCAGAGGAGGAGGCATATTGTTATGGCCAGCTTCAGTGAAAATTTAGTTGGTGTGAGAAATAGATTATTTTTAAAGAAATGATGCATGCACAGAGTACAAAAGATGAGAGAGTACAAAGTTTGCTTCCAGCCAGTAGGGAGACGGCCGTGTTAACAGTGTGTCTCTTTTTAACACTAAGCAGTTAAGTTCTTCTAGTCACTGTATAAAATCAAGGAGCATACTTGGTACAACTTAAGTGAACAATGAATGTAAGCATTCCAATTGTTACATAATAGGATTGTGTGTAGAACCTTGATTTTTAAACACAAAATTCTGAATATTACCTGAAAAAGATGCTGCTGCGTTTGTAGATCACCCTTAATGTAGGTTTTAAAATTGAGATCCATAATTCACATGCAGCAAAATTCATCCTTTTCAAAGCGTAAGTTTCAGTGGTTTTTAACATATTTACAAGGCTGTAGAACCATCACGAAATGAAAAATCTTTTCATCACCCCCCAAAAATACCCTGTACCTATTGTAGTCACTCTGAATCTCTCTTTCTGGCAACTGCTAGCAAACATTAATCTACTCTCTGTCTCTGTGGATTTGCCAGTTTGAGTATTTCGTATAACTGGAATCATACATTATGTGGTCTTTGTGACTGTCGGACTTAGCATGGTGTTTCATCAGTGTTGTAACATGTATCAGTACTTCATTCCTCTTTTTTTTTTAATATTTTGTTTAGTTGTAGATGAACACAATATCTTTATTTATTTTATGTGGTGCTGAGGATCGAACCCAGTGCCTCACGCATGCGAGGCAAGCGCTCAACCGCTGAGCCATAGCCCCAGCCCCAGTACTTCATTCCTCTTAAGGCTGAATCATGCTCCATCATATGAATGTGCCACTTGTGTTTATTCATACCTCTGTTTATGGACATTTGGGTTGTTTCTGTATTTTGGCCACTGTGAATATTAATGCTGTCCTTAATGTAGATTTTTATGAAAGGAGGGAAGGTTTCCAAAGTTACAAAAAGACAGTTGCTAAGTTAGTGGCTTTTTATACTAGTATTTTTCCCCCCATTCATTTTCAGACTCTCAAGGAAGTTTAGGATATTTCACAGTTCTGAATGTTAGCAACTGAAAATGCCGGTAGACGATGAAGCATCTGAAGATGACCCGGATTCAGTTTCCTCAAACAGTGAAAGAGCCTATATTTTCAAATAAGAGAGTATAACAATTTCTGTACACAATGGAGGATTTTGACCTGGTGAAAACATTACAAAAAGCTTCATCTGTAGAATCTGATATCAAAAATTCTCCCCATTCTCTTGGACTGAGCTTAAATACTAATAGGTAAGAATGGGATAGATATTTTTTAATGTAACAATAAAGCAAAATAACTTTATTTGCATAGTTAACCAATTTATCCAAATAGTGTCATAGTTGCTGATTTACATTTGTTAAAAAAATCAGGAACTGTTCAGGAACAATTATTTAAGTAGAGAATAGTTATAGTTCTTTTGTGTTTTTCATTTCTTCTAGAAAAATATATTTTTGTATGTGGAACATTGTGAAAAACAACTTATTTTGCTAATTGTAGTTTCTTTATACTTTTAAAATCAATCAATCAATTTTGTTTTAAAATGTTTTTTAGTTGTAGATGGACACAATATCTTTTTTTTTTTTGGTACTAGGGATTGAATTCAGGGGTACTCCACCACTGAGCCACATCCCCAGCCCTATTTTGTGTTTTATGTAGAGACGGGGTCTCACTGAGTTGCTTAACGCCTTGCTGTTGCTGAGGCTGGCTTTGAAATCGCGATTCTCCTGTCTCAGCCTCCCTAAGTGCTGGGATTACAGGTGTGCGCCACCACGCCCAGCTTCATTTTTTTGTTTTATTGTGCTGGGGATGGAACTTGGGCCCTGTGCATGCTAAGCAGTCCTTCTACCACTACCACTGAGCTACATCTCCAGCCCAGTGTGGGTGGTTTTTTTTTGTTTTTTGTTTTTTGATGCTGGAAATTGAACCCAGGGGCACTTTACCACTGAACCACATTTCCAGCCTATTTAATTTTTTTATTTTGAGATATGGTCTTACTAAGTTGCTGAGGCTGCCCTTGAACTTGGCATACTCTTTTTTTTTTTTTTTGGTACTGGAGATTGAACTCAGGGGTACTCTACCACTGAGCCACATCTCCAGCCCTATTTTGTGTTTTATGTAGAGACAGGGTCTCACTGAGTTGCTTAGCACCTCGCCATTGCTGAGGTTGGCTTTGAACTTGCGATTCTCCTGTCTCACCCTCCCTAAGTGCTGGGATTACAGGCTTGAGCCACCGCACCCGGCTCCAGCTGGTTTGTTTTTAATCAGACCCTTTACTTTTAATTTTCGGTCTGACAAGCTCAATTATTTGGTTTCATATTAGGTAATTAGGGAGGACATATTAGGCAATCAATTATAAAAAGCAAGTACATAGAAGAAAGCAAGGCACAGCAGTCTAGATCCTACCTACAAAGGAGTAAATAGCTTTAAACACATAGGTCTTGAAGGAATGGTATATTGTAAATAAGTTACTTTAATAACTTAATTTTCTGCCTGCCTTCTGAGGAATTTAAAGTACTTTACAAGATTAATTAAAACGAGAAAGCATAAATTGAAATAGGGTGAAGGGAAATTATTACTATTATTATTTTTGGTACTGAGGATTGAACTCAGGGGCACTCGACCACTGAGCCACATCCCCAGCCCTGTTTTGTGTTTTATGTAGAGACAGGGTCTCACTGAGTTGCTTAGCGCCTCGCCATTGCTGAGGCTGGCTTTGAACTCGCGATTCTCCTGTCTCAGCCTCCCTAAGTGCTGGGATTACAGGCTTGCACCACCGCGCCTGGCTGTGAAGGGAAATTTTAAAAAGCATGGGAGAGCTGTGTGTGGTGGTGCACACCATTATCCCAATAATCCAGTGACACAGGATGCTGAGGCAGGAGGATCTCAAGTTCAAGGCCAGACTGGGCAATTTAGGAAGACCCTGTCTCAAAATAAAATAAAAAGGGATGAAGGTGTAGCTCAGTGGTAGAGCTTGCTTGGCATGCCCAAGACCTTGGGTTCAGTCCCCAGTACTGAAGGAAAAAGCATACAAGAGATGTCTGCTGCAGTAGCCTGTCTGTGTGCACTTCCTGAGGGTTGGCCATGTGGTTTATTTGCTGTTATCACTTGGTGGCCTCTCTAAAGTCCATTTCTGGAAGAAATTCTTTTTAGGATATAGCATTTGATTTGCCTGAAAGAACCTATATATGGCTTTCTCATCAAAATTTTGTAACTGAACTTGGCTGCCTTTTCCTTGTGATTGGCAGTTAAATCCACTACATTGAAACTAGACTATTACAGTTGTGTAAATCCCTTATGAACAACATATTCTTCTTTCCCTTGAATTTTTAATACTTTCCCTGTCCTCTTTATTATTTTACTATTATTTTCATTATTCTTTTTTCTTTCTTTTTTTTTTACAAATTCTTTATGAAACAAAGCAGAGTATCAATCAATAAAAATTAAAATGACCTTTCAGTGCTTAGATTTTAAACAAAATTCAGTGTCCTGAATTATGATTTATGTGTTTATAAAACAAATCTGAATTAAACTTAGGTTTGGAGAATCAATCTTCCTGGAAGGAATCACTGTTATTTTACACAATGAATGGACTAAGTAAGTCCTGAATATTTCCTGCTAATTTGCTTGGCACGACTTTTATTCAGAGATAGTGCAGCCATAAGCACCAGCTCATCACACCAGTGAGGGATCCAGGTAACAAGACTTGACTGTAGTCCGGGAGTAGAGAGAGAATCCCCACTGTACAGGGAAGTGGTGTTCCCGAAGTAGGCCGAGACAGTGCTCTGGAACATTGAGATCTGGCCTGGAAACTGCTCAGTGCTGGGTAGCGCAGACTCATTTCCTGCTGATCCTTTGGAGTGTTTTCCCTCTGCCTGAGAGGTCTTTCTGTTGGGTTCTTTAAAAAAATTACTAAGCGCTGCCTGTCATTTTACTGATGTTTTCTTTTTGTGACCAGACTTATGATCAGATTTTCAACAACTGAGGTGCCATTAGAAGGATTGAGTATCAGTGGTTTTTTATTATTGTGCTAAATCTTGGACTACTGAATTATTCAACACTTTGGTAGAATGAAGAAAACTATTTGAATTATTTATGTTTCAACAGAAGTAGTACAAATGGGGTATCCTCTTTCTCAGGGAAGACCAGACCATCTGCCATTCACGGTACCGCTGAGTTCCTAAGCTCCTTAACACAAGAGCTACAGAACAGAGGAAAGACTGATTCGGAACTTTGGAAAAACTGTGAGGTATCTTGTTTTGTTTTATTTTGGTAATTTTAAAATAGTTATATTTAAATGAACCTCTACTGAATTCTGTTAGGGATTTATATTCAGAAGAGCACAGTACTCATTGCTAAAGAAGTCAGGTATATTTGTTGGAGAACAATATTGAATGTAAAAAAAGTGATCAAAAGTATTTTTAAGAGGTCTCATAAAAATGGAAGAGTAGAGGAAGGGGATGGAGAGAGCAGAAGTGGGGGAGACACGAGAGGTGCTGGGGAAGGAACTCTGCCATGTTATGTGATGTCCCCGTAGGAATGTGCCACGATGAGTACTGCTTATATGTGTGATTATAGTGCACTAATTAAAATAAAAACAGTAGGGCTGGAGGGGTAGCTCAGTGGTGGAGCACTTGCTTGGCATGAGTTCAGTCCCCAGTACCTCAAACAATGATAAGCTGGGAGCAGTGGTGCAAGCCTGTAATCCCAGCACTTAGGGAGGCTGAGACAGGAGAATCATGAGTTCAAAGCCAGCCTCAGCAACGGCGAGGTGCTAAGCAACTCAGTGAGACCCTGTCTCTACATAAAACACAAAATAGGGCTGGGGATGTGGCTCAGTGGTCAAGTGCCTCTGAGTTCAATCTCAAGTACCAAAAAAAAAAAAAAAAAAAGAACAATGATAATAATAATAGAAGGGAGATCAGTAGAATTAAGCAAGTGGATTAGGGGAGGGAAAAATATTTTTTAACAATATATTAGTGATGAGACATACTAATTTGTATCTTAAATGTGAACCAAAACATTTTTGTTCAGAGAACCAAGGACCCTCACATTATTAAAATTGTTATTGATCATAATATTCTAACTAATTCATATGGAATTGTTCTCACTTTGGAAAATCTAAATCTACTCTGAAGTATTTTGGCTGTTGTGATTATGAGTTAAAGCTTCTAGTTAGTACTTTACCACAGACAGCTATTGTACCTTGCGTTAATATTGTTTTGTGGTCAGCCTTCTTAAATTGATAGGTTGAATTGTGGTAAAAAAAAAAAATGTAACAGAGCCAGGCCCAGTAAACTGGCATGTACCTGCAAACCCAGCTAATCTGGAAGTTGAGGTAGGAGGATCACAAGTTCAACACCAGCCTGGGCAATTTAGTGAGACCCTGTCTCAAAAAAAAAAAAAAAAAAAGGGGATGTAGTGGTAAAGTACTCCTGGATTCAATCCCCAGTACTGCATAAATAAATAAATAAATAAATAAATAAATAAATAAATAAATAAATAAATAGTACCAGTTGCCCTGGTGGTATGTAATTCAGTGGTAGGGGGTTTGACTAGCATATGTGAGGCCCTAGATTCAGTCCTCAGTGTACACACACACACACACACACACACACACACAAAGTAACAGTGAAAAGAAAACATTATGTAAGACTCTCAGTCTAATAAGGTTGAACTCTACTGAAAAACAGAGACAGTTCGTCTTGAGCATCATTCAGTGAAAACATTACCCGGACCTTCTGATTTATCCATACTGCAGGTTATATAAGAAAGGAGTAACTAGGCATACTCCTGTAATCTCAGCCATACGGGAGGCTAAGGCAGGAGGATTGCAAGTTGGGGGCTGGCCTGGGCAATTTAGTGAAACCCTGTTTCAAAATAAAAAATAAAAAGGGTTGGGAGTGTAGCTGGGTTTTGGAGTGCTCCTGGGTTCAGTCTGTAGAACCGCAGGGCGGGAAGTGGGGAAGAGTTGGTGGTGCCTAAGCCTCTTGTCCTTATGTTTTTGCATTAAATATTAAAAAAACTAATTTGCTTATAAATTTTATATTAAAATACTTATTTTTTTTTTGATACTGGGGATTGAACTCAGGGGCACTCGACCACTGAGCCACATCCCCAGCCCTATTTTGTGTTTTATGTAGAGACAGGGTCTCACTGAGTTGCTTAGCACCTCGCCGTTGCTGAGGCTGGCTTTGAACTCGCGATTCTCCTGTCTCAGCCTCCCTAAGTGCTTATTTTTTAAAAGCCATATCTCGTTGAAGGAATTTTTCTGTGAAATAATGTTTAATTTTTTTTAACTAAGATATTTTATAATTAAATAGACTAGGTGGTTACAGCTATTCAATTTGGTGGAAAAACAATGCCAAGAACAGATAGTTGCTCAGCAGGAACAGTTCCACAACCAAATTCAAGTAAGTAATCATTTATCATTTATATTGATTTTCTTTTTTTTTTTTTTTGTATTTATAAGATTTGCAGCAAAACAATTTATACTTTATATCAGTTTTGTTTATAAACTAAAGAAATGGCATCATGTTGAGAGTGATATATTGTGAAACATGGCATTTTTATAACGTTTATAAAAATGTGATGTGAATATACTTTCTTACCCCATCTGTGACTTTTTGTTTCCAGCGTATACAGGAGGAGATCAGAAATTTAGTCAAATTGCAGATCTGTAATGTTTCCTGGGCTTCCAGTGATAGAAGTCCTTCAAGCAAACAATTATCTTCAGAAAGTCAGATGGGTTTTTTTTCTGAAAACAGTGAAAGAAATGAATCTGTTATTAGTTATCCAGAATCTAAGGAGCCTGAGCTGCAGCAAGAAATGTCCACGTCACAGCCAGACTGCAATGTGGACGGCAGCTCCGTGAGCAGTGGGTATGGCACCTTTTGTATCTCAGAACTGAACACCTACAAATCAAAAGACCCTGCAGAGCTCATGGAGCACACAGGCCTTCCCAAGGGACAGTACCCAGCACCCGGAGTTCAGGCAGATTCGCCTGTAGATGGCGCAGGAAATGGCAATTTTTACACACAGACTCCTGAAGAGTTTTGTGAATCTTTAAAGGAAGATACTTCCAGTTTTCCTGATGAATTTGAACATAATTTTCTTGGTGAAAATAAGATTTCTGAAGTATACAGTGGAAAAGCAGATAGGTAAGTAGAAATTCTCCATCATTCAAGAGGATTTTTTACTTGTTGATTACATTTAGAATGTAGTAAATACAGTGCCTCTTAATTGGACTATAAAAGAAGATGTTTTTTGAACATGTATCAGTTTTGCCATTAAGTTAGTCTTTTATTTGTTGCATGCAGAAAAGTGAAATAAAGTCTGCTATATACTAAAGTTGTTTGACTTTCTTCCTATTTACAATGTTATAAGACTATTAAATCTTAAGGTGGGAGGCTTTGCCAGAAAAATACTTTTAAGTTTCTTAGTCACTGTAAATTTGCTAAAAACTAGCAAATTATAATAATTATATTACTAGTGGGATTTTGTCATACATGTTTATGTGATTTGAAACCAGAAATTATGTACACACATACTGTTTTTTAAAAATAATTTTAGTTGTAGATATACACAATACCTTTATTTTATTTATTAATTTTTACATGGTGCTAAGGATCAAACCCAGTGCCTCACATGTGCTAGGCAAGTGCTCTACCACTGAGCTACAACCCTAGCCTGCATATTCAGTTTTGTTTTTCCATATATATGAAGACTTTGTATACGTTTAATGACATTTTACTTGACTCAGGACTTTTTAGAAAGGAAATTTTGGCTGAATGTTCTTAAAAGAAGTAATCTTGTATAATTTTGTAGTTTACTCTAAATTTTCAGTTTAGTATCTGACATGTGTCAGCTAGAGGTGCTTAGCTATAGCAACACAAATCTTATTACCCTGCTCAAGAATTCAACAGGCACCGAAATACATCTCCAGCCCCCTGCCCTTTTTTTTTTTTGGTCCTAGGGATTGAACTCAGGGGTACTTGACCACTGAGCCACATCCCCAGCCCTATTTTGTGTTTTATGTAGAGACAGGGTCTCACTGAGTTGCTTAGCGTCTCGCTGTTGCTGAGGCTGGCTTTGAACTCGTGATTCTCCTGTCTCAGCCTCCCAAAGTGCTGGGATTATAGGCATGTGCCACCGCACCTGACTTTTTAAAATTTTGAGATAGGGTCTCACTAAGTCATTGGCCTTAAACTTATAATCCTCCTGTTTTAGGCTCATGAGTTGCTGGGATTACAGGCGTGTGCCACTGTAGCCAGCTAAATGTGCCCTCTGTTTTTTTTGTTTGTTTGTTTGTTTTTGCAGTACTGTGGATTGAACCCAGGGTCAGTTTGTTACTGAGCCACATTCCCAGCCCTTTTTATTTTATTTTGGGATAGGGTCTCTCTGAATTGCTGAGGCTAGCCTTGAACTTTTTTCTTTTTTGATTTTATATATAATTTTAGTTGTTAGTGGACCTTTATTTTATTCATTTATTTATATGTGGTGCTGAGAATTGAACCCAGTGTCTCACACATGCTTAGGCAAGTGCTCTGCCACTGAGCCACGACCCAGCCCCTGGCCCCGAACTTTTGATTCTCCTGCCTCAGTCTCCCAAGTTGCTGCGATTACAGGCATGCGCCACCAGGCCTGTGTAATAACTGTGCTTTCACCGTAGAGATATATTTAGTACTTGAAGTTGGGGTGTGTGTTTGGGTTTTTGTTCTGGTCCGTGGCCAGGGACTGCATGTATTGTCAATCATTGTTAGTGTCCTTGCTTTCTTTGTCTTTGGTAATAAGAAATTAAAAAAAGAAATTTAGGTGAACTAGTAAAAACCTGTCGTCTTTCCACTATTAGAAAAACCACTCAAATCCCTTCCTGCTGAAGCACTAGCCATTGTGTCTGCCCTTATATGTGAAGCACAGCATCTAAAGAAAGTCATCTTGGCTTTCTCTTCTTTAATAGTAAATCCGTAACGTCATGGGCACAAAAGCTGAAGCAGAACCAACCCAAGAGAGCACATGGAGAAGATGGATGTTCAAGATCTAAGCAGGGGAGCCAGCAGAGCAGGAGACCTTCCACTGAGAAGGTGGGTGCCGGTCCCCTCTCTGCCGCCTGAGCTCTCGGGCTTGCCGTCTTCTCCTGTCATAATTTCTTTTGCCCTTTCTTGTCTTGTTAATTTGTTCAATTACACGTCTTTCTTTTGTTGTCTCAAAAGACTGAACGTAATGATTTGCTGTAAATATTGCTTCTTTAGTAGTCTGGACATCAGAGCTCATGAGGCATAAAATACTTCAAGCATGGATCATTTGTAAAGGTGCTCTTTCTCTGTGAACTGCAAGTGTTTACATTTGGCCTGAGAGTAATTTATACGGTGACTTAATAAAACCCTTCAGGGCTGTGGGTGTAGCTCAGTGACGAGGGACTTACCTAGCGCATTTGAGGCCCTGAGTTTGATCACCAGCAGAAAAAACTCTTCAAATAATTTATATTACTATTAAATTGTAAGAAGTAGTATAATATGTATTGAGGACTTTAAGATGCCTTTATAAAAATATTGAAATTTGGACAATTACGAATTTATAATCCAAATTTTAAGAGATTAAATGTATAAATTTGCCAGTTTAGCAGCTCATTAAAGAGTTCCAGACATGGAGTTAAGTCAGTACTTTTTTTTGGGGGAGGGGGTACCCAGCGTTGCACTCAGGGACACTCAACCACTGAGCCACACCCCCAGCCAGACTTGTATTTTATTTAGAGACAGGGTTTCACTGAGCTGCTTAGCACTTTGCCATTGCTGAGGCTAGCTTTGAACTCTTTGTTTTTGGTACCGGAGGTTGAACTCAGGGGCACTCGACTACTGAGCCACATCCTCAGTCCTACTTTGTGTTTTATGTAGAGACAGGGTCTCACTGAGTTGCTTAGCACCTCACCGTTAAGATGCCATTCACCATTTGAACTCATGATTCTCCTGTCTCCGCCTCCCAAAGTGTTGGGATAATAGGCATGTGCCACTGCGCCTGGGTTGGCTTTGAACTCTTGATCCCCCTGCCTCAGTCTCCTGAGTTGCTGGGATTATAGATGTGTGCCAAGTTTCACCTGGCCAAGTTTCAGTATTTGTTATAGTCTTCGTTGGTCTCAGTTGTTATAGAAGAGCATTGCTTAGTATAATACATTGAAATTGCAAAGTTGGGGGTTAGGGTTATGGCTCAGTGGTGGAGTGATTGCATATGTGAGGCACTGGGTTTGATCCTCAGCACCACATAAAAATAAATAAAGAAAATAAGGGTATGTGTCCATCTACAACTAAAAAAAAAAATTGCAAGGTCAGGTCTTTCTGAAATCTGATACCTTTAGAAGTTGGTTGTTGGCTGTGTCTTGATCGTCTTAAACATAGTCTTTCCATCACCCTCGGAAAGATCTGTTAAAGAAGTCATGAGAAGATAGCCCCCAGCCTTTGTAAATAAGGCACTGCTTATTTCTCTTTTCTGGTTTTTTCTTTTGGTGCTGGGAACTGAACCCAAGTCCTCGTGTATGCTAGGCAGGCATGCCACTCCTGAGCTATATCCCCATACCCCTTATTTCTCTTTTCTTTTTTTTTTTTAAAGATTTTTTTTTTTTATTTGTAGATGGACACAATGTCTTTATTTTATTGCTTTGTATGTGGTGCTGAGGATCGAACCCAGGGCCTCACGCATGCGAGGCAAGCGCTCTACCACTGAGCTACAATTCCAGCCCCTTTATTTCTCTTTTCAGTGTGTGATATCTGGGCTTTCTCATATCATCATTCTTTGAACCTTTTCAGCTTTGTGTTGAGAGGGAGGGAAGTGAAGGTAAATAATGTGAATGAACCACAGAAGCTTTGGTAGCCTAGAAAAGCTCTTTGGTGCTCCCTGGGCAGTTCTGTTCTTTTTTTTGGTACCGGGGATTGAACTCAGGGGTACTCGACCACTGAGCCACATCCCCAGCCCTGTTTTGTGTTTTATGTAGAGACAGGGTCTCGCTGAGTTGCTTAGCGCCTCGCCGTTGCTGAGGCTGGCTTTGAACTCATGGTCCTCCTGCCTCAGCCTCCCAGGCCGCTGGGATTACAGCGCTCCACCGCGCCTGGCAGTTCTGTTCTTTTGACTCACGTGCCGTCAAGGATGGACTATTCTTGTGTGGTATGATAGCATGCAAACATTTGGAGACTGGGATAGAAATTGCTTTTTTGATTGTTGTCATACGTTGACATAAATGGAAAATGTTCTCTAATGTAGTTTCCTCTGTTTTTTTGAAGGCCAAGACTGAAACTCCATCGTTTAAAAAATTTATTTTGGTGCTGGGGATTGAACCCATGGCCTCACGTGTGCTACGTACCTGCGCTACTGTTGAACAACCCCAGCCCCAGAACTTTTCTCCTTTGGGTTATGTATTTTGTAGATTCCCTGGTTTTTCTGTTGTGCTTTGTGATTAAATCTCAGTCTACATTTGATGTAGCCCAGTGGTTCCCAAACTTTACTACACATTAGAACCACCTGAGGAGATACAAAAATGTACTTATCCTGGCCGCCGGTCCCAGGAGTCCTGACTGCCTTGGATGGGGTGTTACCTGTGTTTGATGAGTTTTAAAAGCTCCTTAGGTAGCCGAACGCAGTGGTGCACGCCTGTAATCCCAGCAATTAGGGAGCCTGAGATAGGAGAATCGCGAGTTCAAAGCCAGCCTCAGCAATGGCAAGGCGCTAAGCAACTCAGTGAGACCCTGTCTCTACATAAAACACAAAATAGGGCTGGGGGTGTGGCTCAGTGGTCGAGTGTCCCTCAGTTCAATCCCCAGTACCAATAAATAATAAATAAATAAATACAAAATAGGACTGGAGATGTGGCTCAGTGGTCGAGTACCCTTGAGTTCAATCCCTGGTAAACCCCCCCCCCCAAAAAAAAAGCTCCTCAGGTGATTCCCATGTGCAGTATAGTCTGGGCATGGCTGACCAGCCCAGCTTTCCTCCTCAGGTCAAGGGTGAATCCCACTAGCTACCACTACCTGGCGAGCTGCTCAGAAATGCCCTTCTGGCAGCATCTTCTGCCCTGGCAATCTGCAGGGTGGTCAGGAAGCTGGCAAGAGGTGATGGTCCCTTCTGAGTCTTTTCCTTTTCTTTGTTTGTCATCTATGCATGTTTAGCTTTTCATTTTTTAGGTGAACGATATAGTTGGTATTGAATTATTTGGGGGAAATCAAATTTATTTCATATTTCTGAACTTTATATGATTTTGAGGTGTGTTGGTTTGTGAATCAGAGACAGCACACTTGAAATGCATGCTTCATGCGTAATTCTAGCTTCACACAAGTGGGCACTTTTCCTCTTGATTGTCTTTCCCGTTGTCTTCAGTTTCATTCTGAAGGGGGACTGCTTATCAGAATTCCCTTCTGATCTAATTTTCTTTTTGTACAGCGCTGCATTATTTTGGGTAAGAGCTGCTTTGAAGTACATCTTGAAATTGTGTATTGTTCAGCAATAAGCATTTCCAGTAAGCTCAGGTTGTCTGTTGTTTCCTTGGTCCTTTGTCTTGGACAGGCGTGACTCTCCCATTTCCCAGGCTGCAGTACTTCTGGAAATTTCTCCAGTGGGCCCCTTGACTTGCTGAGCTGATTAACAGGCCCTCATGCTCATCTTGGACTGGCTTCTTGGGCTGGGAGGGTTTTTGTTTGGAAGGGCTTTTTCTTGCACCGTGCTTATTTTCCTCCAGAGCAGGACCCGTTTTCTTCAGTGGTGCCTTGTCTGCCCGAGTGGGCAGGCTGCTGTGTGCAGGGAGCCCTGCTCCCGTGGTGCACCCAGTGCACTGAAGCTTGCACCTCAGGACAGTGGGGAGAAGTGTCAGATTTGGGCTTCTCCGGCCACCTTCCCTGGTCGTTTAAGTATTGACACAAATTCGAACAGGTGGGAGTTTTAAGGAAGGAAGTAGACCGAGGAATTTCTCTCTTGAAAAAAGAGGCCGATTGGCCCTACGCAGCCTGGCGGGACCCTCCTGTGGATACAGTGTAGCCATCCCAGTCCCTGTTGCTCTTGCAGTGACCTCCTGTGCACTTGTAGCAAATACAATGCAAAGACTGTTAGGAGGGCTGGGCAGTTGGAGGATCCTTGGGGTTTCCTGTGAGTGAGACGTGGATTCACCACCTGGAGAGGTTGTTCCATTGCTGGAGGGTTAGCTCATTGAGGATGTCAGTCTCTGAAAACCATGTTTCATTTTTCTGTAGTTATGAAGCATAACTAAAGATGCAAGAAAAACAGGTACATTTATTTTAACAGGATGCAGAAAATATAAGTTCAACATTTTAAATTTGAAAGCCTCTGTGATTCAAGGATAAGATCTGTTTCCCTGTGACCTCTGGACTACAGGGTGGAAGCTACTGAAACATGCATTTCTACCTAATGAATAACTGCCCAGACGTATTGGAGACAAGTGTAGGCTGTACTTTTTGGATTCTAGCATTACCATTTTATAAAAATGGGGGAGTTGCCAGGCACAGTGGCATATACCTGTAATCTCAGTGACTTGGAATGCTGAGGAAGGAGGATCACAAGTTTGAGGCCAACCTCAGTAACTTAGTGAGGACTTGTCTGAAAATAAAAAATGGGAATGCAGCTCAGTAGTGGAGTGCCCCTGGGTTCAATCCCCAGTACCAAAAATAACAATGAAAAACAAAAACAAAAAAACAAAACAAAACTTTTTTTTTTTAATATATATATATATTTTTTTAGTTGTGGATGGACACAATGTCTTTATTTTATTGCTTTGTATGTGGTGCTGAGGATCGAACCCAGGGCCCCATGCATGCGAGGCAAGCGCTCTACCGCTGAGCCACAGCCCCAGCCCCAAATATATATATATATTTTTAGTTGTATGCAATATCTTTTATTATTTATTTTTATGTGGTGCTGAGGATTGAACCCGGTGACTTACGCATGCAAGGCAAGCGCTCTACCACTGAGCCACCACCCCAGCCCAAAACAAAACTTTTTAACAGGAATGAAAACTGTAATGATGGAAGAACTGATAAGAAAAGCTTCCATGGGGCTAGGTGTGGTGGTGCACACCTGCAATCCCAACAACTCAGAAGGCTGAGGAAGGAGGATTGCAAGTTTGAGGCCAGTCTCAGCAATTTAGTGAGACCCTCAGCAATTTAGCAAGATCTTGTCTCAAAATAAAAATAAAAAAGGTTGGGAGCTGGGCACGATGGCACACACCTGTCATCCCAGCACATAGGCTGAGACAGGAGGACCGCAAGTTCAAAGCCAGCCTCAGCAATGGTGAGGTGCTAAGCAACTCAGTGAGACCCTGTCTCTACATAAAACACAAAATAGGGCTGGGGAGGTGGCTTAGTGGTCGAGTGCCCTTGAGTTCAATCCCCGGTACCAAAACAAAAGAAAAACTTGGGGTTGTAACTCCATAGTAAAGCATCCCTGGGTTCAACCCCTCAGTACCCACCCACCAAAAAAAAAAAGGTCCATGGAAATATCCTTGTTATCTCTGTTTGGGAACAGATGTCTTGTGAGGATGTCAGAGGTATTGTGAAGAGAAGTTAATTCAGTATTCTTATCAGAACAGGTGATGATGGGCATTGTTGGCCTTCTCTGGGTGTAGTGACCAATGTGCATAAGAAGTTCTCTACTATTTAAGGATCATATGTGGTTTTCAGAGTTAATTTCATTTATTGTAGTTGTAATAAAATAAATTATTAAGGTTTTCAAACATTAATTCTTATCCTTTAGTTCTAGGCACCTCATATCTCTTGGAAGTAGATGGCAAATGATAATACATTTTTGTTCTGAGCTCATTAGCCCCCAGTTTTTTCTTTCTACCTTCACAGAGAACCAAAATGGACTTGTAATTACACAGGGCAGGCAGGTCTTCACTGCTGGTCCTCTTGCTTCGTGCTTTTATAACCAGGGGAAGCAGGGCCTTCTTTCTCGTGGACGCTCTGCAGCTCTGTGCTGGGTGTGGTGCTGGCAGTCACTTGTTGGGTCAGGGCTGTGTGCGTGGTGATTTTAGTGGTGTGGTGTTTTCTTTCTTGAATTGCAGCCTGATTTTTCTGCTGCTGCTGCTGCTGCTACGCACCCTCGTGCTTTTTACCTCTCTAAACCAGACGAGGATCCAAGCTCGTGGATGTCTGATTCAGGAACAGGTATGGAACTTAAATTTGGGGGGATGTTTTTTTTTGCCAGGGAGGTTCTGGTTTGTTGGTTTAGCATTAGTCCTGCCTCCTCCCTGTGCCCTCTCATCCTATTGGGAAACTTTGTGCTGAGTGCTTGCCACCTGCCACCTGCCGTGCAGCCTGCGCTTGTTCACCCTCCACCGCTCCTGCTCCCCAGCCTCTCACAGTGAAAGACACTGTCTGCTTTAAAATGTGTTTTAATGCCGGGCGCGGTGGCACAAGCCTGTAATCCCAGCACTTTGGGAGGCTGAGACAGGAGAATCGCGAGTTCAAAGCCAGCCTCAGCAATGGCGAGGCACTAAGCAACTCAGTGAGACCCTGTCTCTACATAAAACACAAAATAGGGCTGGGATGTGGCTCAGTGGTTGAGTGCCCCTGAGTTCAATCCCCAGTACTCGCCTCCCCCAAAGAAAATGTATTTTAAGTTGCACTGATTCATTTGGCTTTTAATAATATTTGTTTTAATATTTGCATCATTAAGTCAGGATTCTGACATGGTAAGGCATTTATGTGACTCTTTGTTTTTTTTTTTTTAAATATTTTTTTAGTTGTAGATGGACACAATGTCTTTATTTAATTGCTTTGTATGTGGTGCTGAGGATCGAACCCAGGGCCTCACGCATGCGAGGCAAGCGCTCTACCGCTGAGCTACAATCCCAGCCCCTTATGTGACTCTTTGTATAGAAGTTCAGCTTGCTTTCCCCAGATAGCCAAAAGCTAGGTCTTTGCTATTTTTCATTTTCCTTAGGTAATAGTAGTTTTTCTAGAAAGCACTTTTGCTCTCACCTCACTCGTTGCTGTTCTGTGCATTTGTACATGTCAGGACTGACCTACTGGAAGCTGGAGGAGAAGGACATGTATCGCGGTCTGCCTCAATCTTTGGAGAAGACATTTGTACCCTGCACCTTGGCAGACGGGTCACCAAACCAGGTAATGAACATACATGTGTGTGTTTGTGACTATAGTTAAGTTCTCTGTTGTAAGTTCTGTACTAGAGTCATACTCCTTTGCTTACAAATTCTATCAGACATTTATTGCCTGTGTGATCTTAGAAATCTTACTTAAAAATGGAATTTAAAATGGCCAGTTAGTGTTGTGAAACTAAATGAAATGCGTTCATGCCTGTCTTCAGCTCTTAACTTCTTCCTTTTGCCTGGATCTCCTGATGTTGATTTTCCATTCTGTCACATCTCCCACTGATGGATTTGTACCATAATTATGAGCAAATTAATTTGCTCTATTTTCTTTGAATAAGAAAATAATGTTTCTTTTCTTTCTGTAAACATTCTGTTTACTTCAGAGCTACCCAGTAAATATTACCATCCAGTATGTGGGTGTTGATGTACATATTTCACTTCTGTATTTTGATCAGGTAATGAGAGACTAGACTGGGAAAAAGAATTTAAGAAGTTGATGGTGATGTAAAAAAGAGTGACATGTAGGAACAGACAGGATAGTGGGGACACCAAGGTACTTGTAAGCATCAGACTCACAGAGTGGTGGGAACTAACTCCCCAAACTTCAGGAAAGAGCAGATGGGTGAGCACGGAGTTAAATGAATTTGGGGGAGGTGAGATTGTCAGGGGAACCTAGCAGGCTTTGCAGTTACGGGGCTCACGGTGTTACTTGAACAGTAACCGAATACTATTAATTGACTCTAAGATGCCATCAGTTTTAAGACTTTACATTTTAGCTGAGAATGGTGACAGATACCTATAATCCCAGTGACTTGGGAGGATGGCAAGTTTGAGGCGAGCCTCAGCAACTAAGCAAGGCCCCAAGCAACTTAGTGAGACCCTGTCTCAAAATTAAAAAATAAGAGGGACTGGGCATGTGACTCATGTCCCTGGGTTCAATGTTGAGTACTGAAAAAAAAAAAATTACCAGTTAGACCAACACAGTGCTATTTGTCTTTCTGTTTTGTTTTTGAGGCGTGGGGGATTGAATCCAGGCCTTGCCACATGTCAGGCAGGTGCTCTGCCACTGAGCTACACTAACCCAATACTATGCTTTCTTATCACTTAGAATTTATATGTTGTTTTAATGAAAAGTGCTTTTAGACTTAGACATGTATTTTCATCATGTAACTCTTATGCATACTTAAAAAAGAAAAACATAAATAAAATTGGCTAATACTTCCTCACCTGCAGGGGCTTAACACTTCTCATTTCAACTCAGCTTTGGTTTCCATGTTTTTCTACGTAGTTTCCTGCCACCAACAGTGATTTCAGTGATTGAAAAGGTGATTCAACATCACTCCCACCCTGTACTGGGAATTAGACCTGGTGGTGCTTTACCACTGAGCTACATCCCCAGCTGTTTTTATCTTTTCATTTTGAGACAGAGTCTCACTAATTTGCTGAGGCTGGCCCCAAACTTTTGCCTCAGCCTCCCAAGGTGCTGAAATTATAGGGGTGTGCCACCTCACCCAATGGTTCAGCATTTCTTTCTTTTTTTTTTTTAAATATTTTTTTAGTTGTAGATGGACACAATATCTTTATTTATTTATTTATTTTTACGTGGTGCTGAAGATCAAACCCAGTGCCTCACGCATGCGAGGCAAGCGCTCTACCACTGAGCCACAATCCCAGCCCAGTTCAGCATTTCTTTAAACAAAATACAGAAAAGCCTTGGTGCTGAGTTTTTACCTATAGAAATGGCTTGCTTTTGACTCCTCAATAGAAAATATTGCTAAACATGGGTGATTAACCCTTCCCTTAAATATTGATCCTCAGAAATTCCACTATAAGCCGGGTGCGGTGGCAGATGCCTGTAATCCCAGCACTTAGGGAGGCTGAGACAGGAGAATCGCGAGTTCAAAGCCACCCTCAGCAACGGCGAGGTGCTAAGCAACTCAGTGAGACCCAGTCTCTACATAAAACACAAAATAGGGCTGGGGATGTGGCTCAGTGGTCGAGTGCCCCTGAGTTCAATCCTCAGTACCAAAAAAAAAAAGGAAGAAAAAAAAGGAATATCATGAAGGTAGTGAAGAATGACACCTTACTGTCCTGAGCTGTGAGTGTGAACGCCAGCTGCTCACTCAGGCCACCAGGTGGGGACTTTTCAGGCTGTAGCTAGAGGGCTACATAGATAGCTAGAGGGCTACTACTCGTCACAGGCTTTAGGATTTGCAAAGGGCCTTAAGGTCATTGAGTAGGATTCCTAAATAGGATTATGGGAATTGTGCCTTTTTTTTTTTTGTACTGGAGATTGAACTCAGGGGCACTCGACCACTGAGCTACATCTCCAGCCCTATTTTGTGTTTTATGTAGAGACAGGGTCTCACTGAGTTGCTGAGCGCCTTGCCGTTGCTGAGGCTGGCTTTGAACTTGCGATTCTCCTGTCTCAGCCTCCCAAAGTGCTGGGATTACAGGTGTGCACCACCGTGCCTGCCTGGGAATTGTACATTTTTAAGAGTTTAGTTTTTAACAGATTATTGTCTTCAGTGTATACATAAAAAGTATAATTAATTGTCCTGTTCATAAACTAGTTATAGGTTTTACTAAAAAATATTCATGGCAAGCCAGGTGTGATGACATACATCTGTGGTCCCAGATACTTGGCTTAGCTGGGGGATCAGTGAATACAGGAGTTTGAGACCAGCCTGGGCAACATAATGAAAGAAAGGATTCCTGGTGCTTTGCAGGCTTTGTAGGTCTGGAAATGGAACACAAACTTAAAGATATATGATGAGTATCCTTTCAGGAGATTTCTTGTTGAATCTATAATTTCATTTGAGTTAATGTCCACAGTTTAAATTTGAGGCCCAGATTTAATTGGTACCCCTTTCACAACCTATGATGGGTCCCACCTTGAAATAATACAAGCCCAGAGCTTTAATATTTGAAGCTTATACTAACTCTGTGACATTTCCAGCATAGCAAAGTCCTGATTTTAAGCTTTAGAAATTAGTGTTGAATCTTATTTTACTAGTTAAAAAAGTTTATTTTTATTGAGTAACTTCTTTCTTATTTTCTTTATTGTCTGCCAGTTCTGTTTAAAAAACATGACTATAACTAAGTAGATGAGGAACTCTGACTCTGGATATTTGTCCCCCATGTCACATGAAATTAATTTGGCCAGAAGTTTTCTTGTCCTGCTTCAATCATTCATTGTGAAGTTTTTTTCTTACCTGAAAACTTGGTTTTTATTTTAAGTGGGAGGAGTGTTGTTCTCAGCTTTGTATCACTGTGAAAAATAAGTAAGATAAACAACTTAAAGAAGGAAAGGTTTATTTTGGCTCATGGTTTCAGAGGCTTTTCTGGGATTGCTTGCCTGTGTTGCCTTGGATCCTGTGGTGAGGCTGCACATCATGGCGGGAGCTTGTAGCAGAGAGCACTGCCTACCTCGTGGATGCCAGGGGGACGCAAAAGAAAAGGAAGGATCCGGGGTCCCAACATGCCCTTCAAGGGCCTGCCCGGGCCTGACTTCCTTCTGCCAGGCATGACCTCCCAGTAGTGCTGTCAGCTGAGGACCACCCTTCAACACCCGAACCTCTGGGGACATTCAGGATCCAAACTGTAACAAGAATTACTAAGGGGTCGTATTCTTTGGAAGTATTCATAGGCTACTGAATCATTTAGGTTCAGATTCTCTTCTTGGTACCCATTATTAGGAGATTTGAAATTTTTTCATTCTCAAGGAGACTTAGTGTAGGAAATTCAGCTTCCAAACTTGTATTATTAATCTGACTGTGTAGATTTTCAATTTAAAAGTCTTTCAAAAAATTTTTTGATCTTGATGTCAGTAAATTATTTTCATTGTTGATGATACCATTTAAATAATTTTGTTTCATATCTTTAAGTCTAATACTAGTAATGAGATGAAGCTCCGATCACTGAAGGATATTTATCATAAAAAGCAAAGGGAAAACAAGCAGTTACCTGAGAGGAATCTCACTTCTGCTTCCAACCCAAATCATCTACCAGAGGTAAAGTTGTCAACACTCTACTGAGTAAAAATGAAAGATGCGTCTGACGCTGACTTTTACCGTGAGCTTCCTTTTCCCAGGAGATGCAAAACCTACTCATTGAAAGCAAGCAGAACGCCTGAGTGCCAAGGAAAAACTTCTGGTTGTCTGTCTTATTTCTAGGTCCTTACTCTAGATCCAACGTTGCATATGAAGCCAAATCAACAGATTTCAGGGATTCAACCACATGGCTTTTTGAATGCTCTTGATGACAGAATATCCTTTTCACCAGACTCCGTTCTGGAACCAAGTGTGTCTAGTCACTCTGACATTGACTCATTTTCACAAGCAAGCAATATCACTTCTCAGTTATCCGAATTTCCAAAATATCCTTCAAATGCAAAAGCTTCACCGATGGACTCTTGGAAGAATCATGCATTCCAGAGTGAAAGTAGGACCAGTTCCACGTTTCCTTCAGTGTACACTATGACTAGTAACAATATCTCAGTCAACACTGTAGATGAAGAGAACACTGTCATGGTAGCGTCAGCCTCAGTCAGTCAGGCCCAGCTTCCAGGTACAGCCAACAGTGTCCCAGAATGCATTTCATTGACTTCCCTGGAAGATCCCGTGATATTGTCTAAGTATGTATTTCAGTGATGGCTTGTAATGTTAATAGATTTTCTGTGATGTCTGAGTGAATGATGAAAATGATTTTTATTGAACTTTAGTAATTATAAAATTTTAAAGAGAGATAGCATTTTAGATAAAGCATCTAAAAACTAAGTAATCTGGTTTTTTCACTTTATTGTCAGCTTTTAGGGGGTTAGAGACAAGCTACTGACACACCCAGTAAACGATAGCTTATTGGTACATTTTTTGGATTTTTTGGGGGTTCGGGGTGCTAGAGATTGAACTCAGGGACATTTGACCACTGAGCCACATCCCCAGCCCTATTTTGTATTTTTTAAATTTAGAGACAGGGTCTCACTGAGTTGTCTAATTCTTCGCTTTTGGTGAAGCTGGCTTTGAACTCACAGTCCTCCTGCCTCAGCCCCCATTGAGCTGCTGGGATTACAGGCTTGTTGGTATATTTTTATGTCTAGAGGATGCTGAACACACAGAGCATTTGTCTGTTTCCCGGGGGTGTGCACAGGAAATAGGCTGCACTTTGCCCATGAGAATGAGTGTGCTCTTGATTTCTCCTGTGGGAAGGAGAGGGCTGTGCTTTCTCAGTCTTGTGCTCCCCTTTCACCAGCAGGATCAGGCAGAACCTGAAGGAGAAGCATGCTCGGCACATAGCTGATCTTCGAGCTTATTACGAGTCCGAAATAAATAGTTTGAAACAGAAGCTGGAGGCAAAAGAAATTTCTGCAGTTGAAGAGTGGAAGAAAACCAATCAAATTCTTGTAGACAGGTAAAACTTATAGTTTAACTATGAAGTTAGTTTTTCTCCAATTTGGATGTATTGCTTGTATGTAAGTACAACATATTGTGGTAATAAACCTTCTGAAAATGTACTTTAGGTCGAAATTTTAACAGACACGTTTGCTAAGTGATTTTTTTTTTGGTACCAGGGATTGAACTCAGGGGCACTCAACTACTGCGCCACATCCCCAGCCCTATTTTGTATTTTATTTAGAAACAGGGTCTCACTGAGTTGCCTAATGCCTTTTGCTGAAGCTCGCTTTGAACTCATGATACTCCTGCCTAAGCCTCCCGAGCTGCTGGGATTACAGGCGTGTGCTATGGCACCCGGTCTAAGTAATTATTTTTAAAGATTCAAATCAACCTTTTACAGTCCTGTAGTAACAGACATGAGGTGCTGTGAATCATAGGGGGAAGTACTGGAACCAGCAGTCTTTGCGTATCTAATGTTATTGATGGAAGATTAGTAGTGCAGGCTCCCTGATAAGTCTGTGACTTATGGGGCTGGTGTGTGGCTCAGTGGCAGAGGCTTGTTTAACATGCATGAGGCCCTGGTTCCATCCCTAGGACTGCAACAAAAACAACAGAGAGAGAAAGATTGAGAGAAGGAGGGAAGAGGAGGAAGGGACTCCGTGACATGCCTTGTGGCAGTCCTAGACTTTCTCTTTTCTTTTTCTTTTTTATATATGTGTATATATTTTTAGTTGTGGATGGACACAATACCTTTATTTTGTTTATTTGTTTTTATTTGGTGCTGAGGCTCGAACCCAGTGCCTCACACATACAAGGTTAGTGCTCTACCACTAGCCACAGCCTTAGCCCCAGTCCTAAACATTTTCTTTAGATTCAGGCATGAAAATATTACAGTTCTGTAGGGCTGATTATCCCGTTCAAAACAACTACAGAAATGCTGGGGAGAATGGTCATATGTTAGGAATATCTTTACCCCTATTATAGAGAGACTTATTTATAAATTTGATGCTTTAACTAGCATTAGTAGCAGAGTACTACTTAGAATTAAGTGGAGGTCTGGGTGACAGCACAGAGCTCTTCCAAGGCAGAAAAAGACAAAGCCTCTTGAGAAGGGTTAGGAGCAGAGTCAGACCTTATCAGCAAACAGTTTAACTTTCAAGATGTAAAGAGAGCTAGCAGTTATATGAAATGGCGAGTGCTGCTGAGGTGGTTAACATAGCTGTCTTATCCTGTTTCTGTAGCTTTCATTGTGCCTTTGGTGGTTGGGGTGTAACGATGAGGAGAAGTGACTTAAAGAGTCAGCAGGGGAAATTGAAGGGGAAACCAGGCTTAGGTTTTTTAGTATTAGAACAAGAGAATATAGCAGGTTAGAGGAAGTTGGTATGTGTTTTGTTTTTAAAGAAGGCAGAGATGGGGCTGGGGCTCAGTGGTAGAGCGCTTGCCTCGCATGCATGAGTCACTGGGTTTGATCCTCAGCACCGCATAAAAAATAAATAAATAAAATAAAGATATTGTATCCATCTACAACTAAATAAAAAAATTAAAAAAAAAAAAGAAGGCAGAGATGACTTCAGGTACTTCCTGGTAGAAAAGGTAAGTGTGAAGCCTGCAAGTGGGCTTGTGAGGGTGAAGGCGCGGTGCTGAGGAAGGCACCAGTGAGCGTAGCTGACTGACGGGGTTTGTGTCCAGCCAGTAGTGAGCCCATGCAGGTGGGAGAGGCTGGAAGCCAGGGTTTGCTGTGCCCTAAGTGGCAGCAGTCGGTGCTGGAGCAGAGGGGGACAGTGGCATGCAGGCAGATGTTCTTCCACTCCCGCAGGATCTGATCTGGTTCACAGTGTAAAGCTACACGTTGACAGGGGATGGTAGAATCTAAATGAGATGTTGCTGTCATTTAGGGCTGGAGAAATGGTTGCCTCAAGACAAAGACAGTGCTTTGAGCACACACCTCAGCTTTTCTTTTTTTTGGTACCAAGGATTGATTATTTTTTTTTTTTTTGAAAAAAAAAATTGCACTTTGGAGAAACGCACTGGTGCTGCAGACAGGGTCCTGTGTTGTGTTCCCGCTGTAATACCAGATGTTATGTTGCAACCCTGGGGTCAGTGGTCTCTAGCACGGCAGAGTCAGTGTGGTAATGAAAGTAGAATACAGTTAGTACACACTTGACTATTTAAGAGGTCTTTCTTACAAAAGCAGTCTTATCCGGGTTGAGGTATAGCTCGGTGATAGAGCACCTGCCTAGCGTGTGCAAAACTCTGGGTTCAATCCCCAGCAGTGCTCCCCAGCCCCCCTAAAAAAGAATAGTCTTTTCAGTATTTCATCTTTGAAGGATATTAATGCATAGTGGTTAGAAGCATAAACTCTAGAACCTGTTTGTCTTAGAACCCCAGCAAAGGAGCTGGGAATGTAGCTCAGTGGTAGAGCACCCCTGGGTTCAATCCCCAGAAACCAAAAAAAAGAAAGGAAGGTCAGCTTCCCTATTCCAATCCCTTGTCTCGGCACACAGCACTTAATCTTTTGTATCCTTCCAGAAATTATAATGCTTATACGTGTGTATAGGTTTTTTTTACAACAAAAGTAAAGCTATTTTGTTCATCCTTTCTTCCTTCCTTTCTTCCTTTCTTTCTTCTGGGGACTTAACCCAGGGGTGCTCCACTACTAAGCCACATCTTCAGTCCTTTTTATTTTTTATTTTGAGACAGGGTCTCACTAAATTGCTTAGGGCCTCACTTAATTATTGAGGCTTATTTTAACTTGGAATCCTCCTGCCTCAGCCTCCTGAGTTGCTGGAATTACAGGCATGCGCCACTGTGCCTGGCTTCTGAAGCTTTCTTGCTTCTTAAATTTTAAATACTAAATTATACATAACAAAATTTACCATTTTGAAGCGAACAGTTCAGTGGCCTAAGTATTCACGTTGTTGTGCAATCATTACCATCATCTGTCTCCAGAACTCTTTCTTTTTTGGTGCCAGGGATTGAACTCAGGGGCACTTGACCACTGAGCCACATCCCAGCCCTATTTTGTGTTTTATGTAGAGACAGGGTCTCACTGAGTTGCTTAGCGCCTCACCTTTGCTGAGGCTGGCTTTGAACTGGCAATTCTCCTGTCTCAGCCTCCCTAAGTGCTGGGATTACAGGCGGGAGCCACTGCGCCTGGCTCAGAACTATTTTCATTTTGCAAAACTCAAACTATACTCTTTAAGCAGTAGCCGCCTGTTCCCTGTTCCCTCAGTCCCTGGCAACCATTCTGCTCTCTTCCTTTGAATTTGACTATTCACGTAGCTGGAATCTGCAGCATTTTCCCTTTTGATCCTGATTTATTTCAATCAGCATGATCTTTTTGAGGTGCATCCATATTATAGCATGTGTCAGAGTAATCCATTGTATGAAGTACCATGTTTTGTTTAGCTGCTTCTCTATTGAAGGATGCTTGGGTTACTTCCACCTTTTAGCTGTTGTGAATAGTGTTGCTTTGAACATACGTGTATACATAACCTGTTTGTACCTTGCCTTTGTTCTCTTTTTTTTTGTGCTGGGACTGAACCTGGGCTTTACACCTGCTAAGCATGTGCTCTACCACTGAGCTACACCTCAGCCCCATTTAGTATATATTTAGGGATCTTTTCCTTTTTGTTTTTTGGGGGAGGGTTACCAGGGATTGAACTCAGGGGCACTCACCACTGAGCCATATCCCCAGCTCTATTTTGTATTTTATTTAGGGACAGGGTCTCATTGAGTTGCTTAGGCCTCACTTTCGCTGAGGCTAGCTTCGAACCTGTGATCCTCCTGCCTCAGCCTCCTGAACCATTGGGATTACAGGTCCTATTTTTATTTTAGCCTGTTATTTTCTTCAGATACTAGAGAGCATCACCAGAGTCTTTGGGATATATTTTACTATGGTA